>VXBZ01006478.1:172722-202255 GCA_013399135.1 Heliornis fulica
TTACAAAGAAAGGAAAACCAATGCCATCCCAAGAGAACAAATATATACATCAAATACTTGTCATATCTGTTGCAAGCATGTGAAGAAGCACCATTATATCCTATATATTTTACTGTTCTTCCCCCAGGCTAGTATGGCTTTATATTTCACATACTTTTTGAAAGATCTTCCTGCCCAGCAGGAAGAAAAATGTTTCAGAGAACACCAATGCTACACAACCATTTTAAAGTGCTGCAACAGATTCTTTGCTTTGTTTTTCCTTCATCCAATAAATGTTTTACTCAGTAACTACACAGACATGTGTGATAGGTCTTTTTTTAATGGAAGGTAAGTGTTGATATCTACCGCCCCCCAAAAAAAAAAAAAAAAGAGGGGGCAGGGGGTAACTGAAGAACAATAGACAAAAGCATGGCTTACATCTTCTTCATAACTGTGCCCTTAATTAACAGAATATAGGTTAAATACTAATAGAAAAGAAGATTTCCTTCCAGAGAGTAAAAAAGTAGAACAGGAAAGAGTGAAGAACCTACTACTCCTGAAATAATAAAATGAAATATAGGATAATCACCCAGTTTGATCGTGTTCTTTACTGCATTACAAATACCGCAATGCATTTATTACATTTTGGTCATTTGCAAAAAATAAAATGCAGTAATGAGGAATTCTATGCACAAGTTGTTAAAATACAGCAGATGATATTGCCATTAAACACAATAAATACTTTTTTTACCATAGGTACAGAGAAATAAAGAGCACATCTCTATCTCTGTGTGTGTAAGGGAAGGAAGAAAAACAGTTTTACTGGTAACGTAGATCATTTCATGTTATTACTCATTCCACGTGAACCACATGAATAGTTGCTAATTCAACCTAGCCAATGTTGATATAGGCTGAATCAAAGCTTTGCTGGAGGCAGCAAGAAAAAGAACGAGTGCCTTACAGGAAGGTACACTTTCAAGGTAGCAGCAGAGGACCATACTGGTTTCTTGTGTGCTATTTTAAAGCTAGATGATTGTAGTGATGGACAAGGGAGAATGGTTTTAAATTGAAAGGGAGTAGATTGGATATTAGGAAGAAAATGTTTTGAGCCATAAGTTACTCTTACCCTGACAAGTAAAGCAAGATATACTTCACATCACTATTTGGCATTAGCTTTTCAGTTGCATTAAACTAATTCAATGTGCAAAATTTATCATTTATTTTCTGACTATATCCATGGAGATGGCAAGATAGGAATGAAAAAGTCCCTAGAAGTCTCCTGTGCCCATCTGAAATCATTTTACTAATTCTTGAAGGAGGTTTTTTCCCCTCTTATTTTGATGATCTTTCATCTGACTATGGAATACCAAACAAGATTGGTGTGATGGTTTCACNAACACAATAATAGGACTTCATAGCAAGATATATAAAGCTGGTGATACGGGATGCAGTTTCTCACCAAACCACACAACTCAGACCATACAGCTCAGAGCAATCTGAAGCTAAACAATCCCCAAAATGATGTGTCCCAGAGCCATGCACTCCTTCCCCATCCCCAGCGCTCCTTTATGCTGAGCAAGATGTAACTGGCATGGAATAGCCTTTTTGGCCAGTTTGGGTCACCTGTCCTGGCCTTGTCCCCTCCCAGGTTCCTGGGTGCACCCCACCTTCTCGGTGGGGTGCAACTGACAAGTCCTTACCTGCTTGGCCACAAATAAAAATGTCAGTGTGTTATCAGCTCTGCTCTCATCCTAACTCCCTATAGAAGCTATCAGAAAGCAAATTAACTCTGTCCTAGCCAAACCTAGAAGAATTGGATACAGTCCAGGGATTGTTTTTTCCTCAAAGACCAGCTTCATGAATCCTCTTTGCTGTATAGAAAAAACATATACAGAAGGAGATGGAAAGGGCAGAAAACAGTGAACATGAGGATGCGACCCATATGAGGATGTGCTTCACATTCTTTGCCAATGGTTCACTATTTCACAGTAACAATCAGTTTTATTAACATTTTTTTTCCTACCATGCTTTCTCACATTCAATGTACATATAAAAGTAATTAACTTCAGAAGGAAGTCTGTCAAGAGATCTGTGGAGTCTTAAAATGCTGTAAAGCAGCACCCTGCGCTGAAGGGAAATTTGCTGAAACAAAGCAAACCAGAAGTCTGCATCTCAGTGGAAGCTATGTAACGTGAGTCAAGCTTTGTCATTTTTAGATCCTATGGCAGATTAACAGAGAAGCTGAGAACTCACATTGAGAAGATGCAATAAGAAAACATACAGTAGGAAACTATGCATAGCCCTATGCATTATTTAAAAATAGAGAGTAGGACACGATTGATGTGGTATGCCTAAATTACAAGTGTTGTGATAAAAACATATTCATATAAGGAACTGCAACTGCCAAAGAAAGATGGAGTTGAACTCACATTTTTAAAACAAAGTCAGAGAATACCATCTTTAAACAATCAGTTACTTAGGAACACTCAAAAGCACCACGCTCACACCCTCCCTAAGAAGTCACTCCTATCTTCCTCCCCTTCTTATTTCCCTGCTCCCATGTTTGTTTTCCATCTAGCATCCTCCTCCATTTAAATAGCTTGTCACTTGGAGGATCAAAGTTGCTATTTTCAGTCACATAAACCACAGTTAATCTCACTGTTGCTTGCCAGGTTAAGTAGAATTAGCTGTCTACTGTGCATCTACTGGCTAACAAGACAACGCTAACATGCATCTACTGGCTAACTAGACTGACAAGCGGAAAGTCCTTGGCTATATGTAATGTTACAAAAAGTGCATTTCAGAACTCACAGAATTAGTATGTTTAGCTAGGTTTTGACAGCACAGGATCAATATTTGACCTTATGCAACCCAAATAATATCTGTATTAATTATCATTGTCTGGTGAAACTCAAGCATTGCTGTCCTCTCCCTGGAAAACAAACTGAAAAGCAAATTTTTTAGAGCAGGCCACAGCAGTTCAGAACTTGAAGTAGCAAGAGACCAGTTATATATATTAATGATTTACTAACATGATACCTAACCAGAATTACTCAAAAACTCTCCTTTGACACGTGCTATATCTAAACCTGCTTCAAGAAAAGACAGAGTGAACAATGATGTTAAAGTTTACCTCAATTTTACTCTAAACTGTGGAATCAAAGATCATTCCTAACTGGTGGCTGTGCCTCAGCTCCAACCAGGCAAGACTTTTCCAATCTCAACACCAGCCAAATGGCTTCCAGCAGGGTGTTTCTTTTAAAAAATAGGAAAGTTTTCCCACAGTTCTTCACAAAGAAAACAGTGCTTTATAGGTAATCAAAGTTACTTACATGCCTAATGCTTTTTTCCCCCTCACAGATTCAAAGGAAAATACCTATTCTGTTTTGAAACATCATAAAGGAAGGAACAGTGTTTAATGATTGAATATCTACTACTCAACTTGAGATGACCTGTTGTAAATAGATCGCAGAATAATCATGGAAGGGACCTCAAGGATCATCTGGTCTGACCTTTCCTGGCAAAAGCTCCATCTAGACAAGATGGCCGAGCATGCAGTTGCCAATAAACAGCTCAATGTTTGCTTCCTTTAACAGACAAAAACATTCCTCAAAACATCTACATAAATGATCTTCTCTCTTCTCATGGATCTGGAGCTGAGTAATATGGAAACTATATAATAGCAGGAAAGCACTGCCTGACTTACATTTCTTTAATGAAACAAATAAAATCCCAGAACTGAGATTTGAATGTCATAAATTATATAATCTCATGAATGTCATAAACTCAATGATAAAAAAATCGTGATTCTGAAAGAACTAGAAAGAACTCAAAATTTACACAGAAGCCACTTTCCTAAAATTGCACCTACTGTGTTTAAAAATTCAACTCAAATATAGTATTGACGTGAAATCCTTCACTCTGGCACCAGGTGAATCAGCTGGCCCACAAGACAAGATTGGGCAAGTAATTCAGCTACCTGCTTCAAGATACACGTTTTATAAAACAAGTCACACCGTGCTAGATAAATTCTGATAATCTGGCTTTTATATTTTTCTTCTACACTGCAGTTGCATTAGTATTTTAAAGACTTTGGTGCAAGAACCTAAAAAATTTACAATGATAAAAGACAGCCATCAATTACTGACATTTTTATAAAGTATGCAATACTGAGAGAAGGTCAGTTCTTTAGGAAAGCAACAATTTACCAGCTGAATTCTGATCAAGCTAAACAAGTTTTTTTCTCTCTGCTAGACCCAGTTTTCCAGTTTCCTGTTATCTGGCTATGGTCAGCTTTCAAGCTCCCTAATAAAGCCTACTGAAGGTACCAGCACTGAACTCCTGTGAAATAGCACACAACGGACAAGGTATTCAGAGCTCTTATGCTTAATTATTATGTAAATGTAAATATAAATCTCAATACTTATAGATACTGATGCTACTGAATGTTGTACAAACTAGTGTCACACCATCAGACACTTTCAGCTGAGAAATCTCATTACCATAAAATACAAATGAAGTTGAAGCCTGCCCTATGAATCCCATACAAGCATGTGTATCTCAATTGTTTCACATGCCAGCCGTGTTTTTACCTTAAATGTACATCTGGTCTTCTCTAACTGCTGCACTGTGTTCAAGCAGTCCAGTTACAGAGAATTCCAATCACAAGAGAACCCAAGAACTACATCGTGACCAAGTCAAAATTTCTAATGGAATACAAGAAACTTCTTCATACCACCTCAAGAGAGTCTCTGTTTTTCATGTGGCAATGGGAAATTCCCAGTTTTCAGAAGATCTCTATCATTTCACAACTCTCTCTAGAAGAGAGGAATGAGAAGATTTTTTTGATGCTGCTAAATGATAATCTGTGATAGTCTATAATGGTGTTAAATTGCACCAATCTGGTACTAGGGAATTAGGAAGTAATAATAGAGCATGTGAAACACTTACTGATGTGAATCACGCAAGCACAGACAAAAATTTAGACAACACTTTTTAACTCACACAAATCGTTACCAGCAACAGGAAGACACACAAAGTTAGAATGAAACCTGGGGGCGTTACACGATATTCACCAAAGCATTTCAGCATTAGAGACTTCCTGTTAGTTTCATCACGACAGGTCCACACAGCAGTCACTCCTAACTGGGAGAAGACAGACACAAATACGTAGAGACAGGCAGAGTTTTGGCAAGCAGCAGCATAGAAAGGTTGCAGCAACACATTTAACAGATAAGTAGGGAAATCACCAAGCTGTTTTGCATTCATGTAGATACTGGTAGAGTACAGAAGCTACTACCTAATTGAAAAATTATGGAATAGAAATTATGGATGCTGGTCTATTCACGGAAAAAGCAGGAAAATGATAGAACAAGCAAAACAAGGTAACGGATGGAACTCATCCCCCACAGAAGCTGCACCAGGCAGCTTATATGTTTGTGTTTCTGACGGATAATTGTTGATGACATACTTTTGCAAGTGAGGTTTTTCTTTGTTTTGTTAGTTGCTTTTTTTTTTCTAATTTATCTTAACTTAGGCATGATAAGGTCAGACATCACCATTTATCAGAAATCAGTTTTCCTTATGGAATTAAATCTGTCAGAAAGGATGCAAACGTCTAGTTTGAAGTTGGATTCTACAACAGGCAAATGCTCCATTTCTTGCCCCTAACATCCTCACATCCCTTCTGATTTTCTGACAAGTTAATCCCACTTACGATAATCACCTGACTGTCAAAAGTGATCATGACATTAGTAACGCCCAGAGCATGGGGAACGAGCAGAAGGAGCTGGAGATGTGTGCACACCTACAGGGCTGTATCTTATGGGCATTACAGAGACATGGTAGGGTGGCTTCTATGACTGGGATGTCACAATGAAAGGATACAGGCTCTTTACAGGCAGGGCAGGCAAGGAGGGAATGTTGCCCTCTATGTCAGTGATCAGCTGGAGTGCATGGAGCTCCACCTGGGCATGGCTGAGAAGCTGACCCAGAGTCATAGGGGTCTACTACAGGCCACTCAACCAGGAAGACCGAGTTGATGAGGCCCTCTACAGACAGATAGTTCAAGTTCACAATCCCTGGATCTTATGGGGTACTTCAATCACCCCTGATATCTGTTTGACAGACAACACAGCTGGGCACAAGCAATCCAGGAGGTTCCTGGAATGTGTTAGATAACCTCATCCAGGTGATGGAGGAACTGACAAAGAGGTGTCATGCTGGACTTTGTTCTCACCAACAAGGAGGGGCTGGTAAGGGACATGAAGATCAAGGGCAGCCTTGGATGCAGTGATCACGAAATGTTGGAATTCCTGATCCTCAGAGCAGCAAGGAGGGTGCACAGCAAGTTTTCTACCCTCAACTTCAGGAGAGATGATTCCCCTCTTCAGGGAACTACTGGATACAGTACAATGGGTCAAAGCCCTGGAAAAGAGGGGCCCAAGACAGATGGTATTCAAGAGTCACCTCCTCCGAGCCCAGGGGTGATGCATCCCTGGAAAGAGAAAAATTAGCAAAAACACCAAGAGGCCTGCATGGATGAACAAGGAGCTCCTAGGAAAACTCAAAACAACAAAAAACCCCAAGTCATTGGTCAAAAAGCCATCACTTTAAATCATGCTTTTGCCATTTCATTTCCTACAATTTGGGGGGTTTACATTCTTAAAAACTAACACTAGTTCTGTGATGCAAATGAATACAAAGAGAATGATATTTAGACTACTGGTATTAAAGAGGCAGAAAACATGTAGACTATACTAACATTATACAACTTTCACTTCCTTAAATATAATGTGTACTATTTATAATGATTATGAGGAATACTGTGTTAGACCACACAACCAATGGGAGCAAAATCTCATTAAATCCTACCCTATTAGGATCAGGTAATTTTTTTTCACTGTATTATGAATTGAGACCAAATACTGATTTTTTTTTCACAAGACAAAAGTATTACTGGAAGAACAAATGACAACTTCAGTAAAGGTATTGGTAAAGAACTGGCTAAATTAGATGACAATGCTGAAAGAGGAACTAACATCAGAGGAAGATTATTAGTGGTAAATCTGCAGGGTCAGTTTTGAAACTGATTTAACATTTTAGTTAATAACCTTGTCACAAAAAGAAACATATGCTAATGAAATATGCAGGTATCACAAAGATAGAAAGCTGCAATAATACTAGGGAAGATTAAAATATCAGAAATACAGAAATGGGTAAACTGAATGAAAGATCATGGAGAACAGCAGAAGTGCTTGGGGACTAGAGCAAGGCAAATGTCACTTCAACTTTCAAAAATGGCAAGGAGGGCAACACAGGAAACTACAGGCCAGTCAATCTCACCTCTATCCCAGAAAAGGTGATGGAACCCTTATGGGGTTTATTAATAAATATCTAGAAGAGAAGGTGGTTACTGGGAGTGATCAACATGGATTCACCAAAGGGAAATCATGCCTTATAAATCTGTTAGCCTTCTATTGATGGGATGACCAGTTGAGGTGGTGTCTACCTCAACTTCAGCAATGCTTCTGACACCGTGTATCAACATCCTCGTTAGGAAGCTTAGGAAGTTTGGGTTTGATGAGTGGACAGTGAGGTGGACACACAACTGGCTGAATGGCAGAGCCCAGAGGGTGGTGATAAGCAGTACAGAGTCTAGCTGGTGGCCACAGGGGTCAGCGTTGGTTCTGGTCTTTAACACGTTCATCAGCAACCTGGACAAGGAGACAGGGTGTGTCCTCAGCAAGTCTGCTGAGCTGGGAGAGGTGGCTGACAGGCCTGAAGGCTGTGCTGCCATTCAGCCAGACCTGGACAGGCTCGAGAGTCAGGCGAACGGTAACCTTATGGAACTCAACCAGGACAAGTGTGGGGTTCTGCACCGAGGCAGTAACAAGAGAAGCACCAGGACAGGTTAGGGGTTGGCCTGCTGGGAAGCAGCGCTGCAGAGAAGGACCTGGCAGTTCTGTTGGGTGAAAAGCTCTCCATGAGCAATCAGTGTGCCCTCATTGCCCAGAGCCAAGAAGGCTAACAGTATCCTTGGGTGGATCAAGAAAAGCATGGCCAGAAGGTCGAGGGAAGTTAACTTCCCCCTCTTCTCTGCCCTGGTGAGGCCACAGCTGGAGTATTATGGGCAGTTCTGGGCTCCCCAGTTCAAGGAAGGCAGGGAACTACTGGAGAGAGTGCAGTGGGGAAGGCTACCAGGATGATGAGGGGACTGGAGCATCTTCCATGTGAGGAAAGGCTGAGAGACCTGGGAGTGTTTAGCCTAGAGAAGACAGAGGGAATCTCATCAACACTTACAAATACCTGAAAAGTGCAAACTCTTCCCAGTGCCCAGTGACAGGATGAAGGGCAACGAGCACAAGTGAGAACACAGGACATTATATTTCCATATGAGAAAAAACTTCTTTACTATGAGTGTTACTGAGCACTGAAGCAGGTTGCCTAGACAGGTTTTGGAGTCACCTTCTCTGGAGATATTCAAGACCCATCTGGATGCAAACCTGTGAAAATTCTGTGAAATCTGTGCAACATGCAACTTGCCTTAACTGCTCTAGTCTAGCAAGGGGGTTGCCTAGATGATCTTCATAAATCCCTTTCAACCAATACGAATCTGTGGATCTTTGAATCTGTGAAGACTGTGATGACAAAAATTAGATTAAATTTAACAGTGTAAAATGTAAATATCTGACTATTGAGTGTAACAGCAGAAACTTCATCTATGTGCCAAGGGCTTATTTACTGTAAATGGCAAAGAACAAGTGAGTATACCAAATAATGATGTTATACCTGTACCCTCTCAAGGTGATGGCACCATGGCTCTTTGTTTCTCTGGAAGAAATATTCCAGCAAAGACAGAAACATACTTTAGCTAGAGCACAAGTTTTTTCAAGTTATCTGGAATATTATTTACAGTCCTTATTATTAAGGTTTCAAAAATTGAAACCTGACAACTTTAAGAGTGAATAACAATCTGAAGAACAACCACAGTCAAAACTTTCACGAAAAACTACTTCAAAAATTAGTATCTCTAAAAGAAATCCCTAAAAATTTAACTTACACATAAGAAACTTCATTCAGGCTCCCAAATGCGCCAAAATCTAACTGTAGCTCCAATAGTATGAGACAAACCAAAATGAAGTAGTTATTGTGGTATAGAAATTTAGTTTCATCACTACTAAACAAACATTACGTTTTCCAATTATTTTTTCTGTTTTCCAACATGTGGATTTCTTATCTTGCCTTATTTATTGTAGTCCCAAAACTCACTAGCCTTTTTTGAAGTATTCCTAATCCAGAAGCTCCACTTACGCTCTGTTGCAGCTTGGCTAGAGTAGTCTGTAGTCTGGTATTCCAGACAGAGCCTGTTAAAACTCCCACACACCTCACTGGGATACTGATATCCAGCTGACCCTGTTCACCACTTGATTGACAAGAATCACTACCAGGCAATTCCAAGTACTCTTGTTTCTTTGGTTTCTGTAAAGCTCTCATGGCTTCTGCTCATCTTCGGGTCACCTGCATGACATTCTGTAGTTACCTCTTCTCAGTCACTAAGAAAGCCCTTCACAAGCTCAGTATGCAGTTGCAGACTGTAGAAAGATTTTGGTCTACCAGATTAGTCAGTATGGAAAGAAGTTCTGCTAACAATTTGTCTTTTGCTATGCAAAAACACTGCAGCATATATACAAGTAAGCACATTAAAAATGAAGTGTGCTAGTATAAACAAGACATACCAATATATTTGTATGTAAAATTAGCTTTAAATTAGTCTGTGATCTCTCTGGTGTCTATGGAGGACTGTAAGAATTCACTTTTTCTAGAAGATCCCTCCACTTGAGAGCAAAAATGCACTTTCATACTTGTACACAGGAATATTTTATAACTTTTTAAGGCAACTCTTGAGAAAAAAAAATAATAGCTCTACGTTGTGGTTCATCCCTCAGCAGCGGATGAGCACCACGTGCCACTCATCCCTCTCCCAGGAGGAGAAACCCCCATGGGTTGGGATAAGGGCACTTCACTGACAGAATACAAACACACATAGTAATAACACCGACCCAACGAGGTGGCAACACAGAACACGTCACCAACATGACACAGAGCACTTTGACACTAGGGCCAACCCAGTGCCTGCCCACACTCAGACTGCAACAGAGCTGCATGGACCCACCCCTGCTCAACCAGCCCCTCTTATGGGGTGTGATGTCACTGGTGGGGAAAACAGCCTGGGCCAGATCAGCTCCCCTGTGCTGGCTGCCTGGAGAAGGTAACTCAGTCCTGGCCAGAGCCAGGAGATTCTATTTATAGGTTCCAATCACAGAAAAAAAAATTTGAAGGAAATAATAATGAATGTATTGTTTTTATATTCTTAAAAACAGAAATGAAGGAAAAGAATAAAAATTTAACCTAAAGACTTTCATAATTCTTTCAGAATGTGTTTGGATAGGTTTAACCTCTAAGAAAACCTGTATGCCAATCAAAAGCCAAAGATCAAGTTTGACCCCTATGACTACAGTCGTTCTACTATGCTTTGTAATAGCAGATATAAAACATAAATAGTTTGACACATTGGGATTTTTTCTTTCATTGTTAGAAAACAAATCAACCATACTGACAAGCTCAATCCAGAGATAATAAGCACTGTAACAACTGCCTAGAACTCTTGACAGCAACAGACTGAACAGAAGGAACAGCAGCCTGAAGCCATAAAGAAGAGCGTTTGGTCTAAATGCATCTCAGTACCTCTAGAACCTCGAGAACTTTAAAGACAGGAAAAATAAAGAGTGCACTCTTTGCTGAAATACAGTAAAACTACACTTATTAAGAATAAAGGACAGCACTATTGGAAAATACTTTGCATTCAAGTTACATATGTAATATACTTTTTTCTTTTAACATAAGGCACAATGCTTGTGTAAAAATAAAATACAATTTTTAAAATATCTCATATAGGAACCAAAAGTCGAAATTTTCAGCCCTTAAAGTTAAGCAGACACCCAAAATTGCTGTACTCGTATAATAGTAAATTTCTTTTGTGCTAGAAGTTCAATTTCCTACATGAAGATGACATAACTTTGCTACCATTATACCAGCTCAGATTTTAGCCTCTTTTCCTTCTCTTCCAGCTGGTACCTCTTTTGTACCTTTCTAATGCCTTTTTCCTGGACTATATGCACTATATCTGATTAAAAATTACTGAGTTACAGTGGCAGTAGTATCACTGCTTCCTGCTGAACGAGGAAATGCTAAAGGCTGCACCCCAGTTGCTAATAAAGAAAATCTGAACAGTCTAAACAGCACAGCACCTGAGTAAATAAAGATTTTAATCCAACTTTTCAGATAAAGCTCCGCAAGGTCTTGCTTCCCTGACCCCAACCACGAAGCCTTCCAAAACTGAACCAAGCACGACCTTAGGCAAGCATCTGCTTTGTAAGCAGAATTCTCATTTGCAGGATGTTAAAGTGACCTGTTTTTTCTCATATAAGAAGTGAAAACTTAGTAATATTTTGCTGTCACTGAAAAGGAACACAAGGTAGGATTTTCTATCAATGCAACAGCTCTGTTGGAAAAGTTAACTGGGAAATAACTTCCTCAAAGGAAGTTGTGGTGAGCTGGGGGTCAGCGTCTTCTTGCAGATAACTAGCGACAGGACAAGAGGTAATGGCGGCAAGTTGCACCAGGGGAGGTCAGGTTAGAAATCAGGAGAAATTTCTTCTCAGAAAGAGGGGTTAGTCACTGGAATGTGTTGCCCTAGCAGGTGGTAGAGTCATCGTCCCTTGGGATGTTTAAGGAAAGGTTGGATGAGGTACTCAGGAACATGGATTTAGTAAGTAACATTGGTGGTAGGGGGGTGGTTGGACTAGATAATCTTGGAGGTCTTTCCCAACCTTAATGATTCTATGATTCTAATGCTTACTGAAGGACTGCTTCAATGCAGATCAGGTTATCTGGACTCCCATAACTGACCTTTCATGAATTATTAACATATCATGCAAGGATATCTTACTTTACTATGAAGAAAAGGAAGTATTACATCTAGTGGTTGAGGCAAAAGCAATTGAATTCAGAAATTCAAACCCCAAATTTCTACTCATCAGATCTGAAAGTTGAGATAATTAAGTCATTCTCACTCCAAAACCATCAAATACTCACTGGGAAGAATGCTCTAGCAAGAAACCAGGTAAATGACAACGGTTTAAAACACTCTTATAAAGTACTCAAGCATCTCATCATCATTGATTTATACTAACACTGCAGGAATATCAAGCTATAAAACCAAATTATTATTGCTTATTTATACCATGGTGAAACTACATGATACTCAAATTCATAAGAAAACTAATTTGTCCTGTGCAGCTTCTAATCTGATCTCATCTAGTAATATAAACTCACTTCTGTTCAAATAAAAAGAAGCAGCAAAGGGCTCATAAGGATAAATAAAATAATAGCATTCTAAGGATCTTGAGGAACACATAGGGTGTTAATAAATGAAAATTTGAAAATGAAAAGAATGTAAAATTCTAGCTTAACTCACATAGAAATAGCTTGCAAACGGGAATGTTTTCAAAAGAAATGGTTACATTCTGAAAACACTCCCAACTTCCTGAAACAGATCAGAACTATGACAGTTCTAATGTTGGCTTCTTTTTCTGCAAAACCAGTCAAATGAATCTTTATGCTAGAGGCAGCAGTACCTCTTGGAAAGTTCCATCACATTTAGCATCCACTGAGCCTTGCTATAAACATTATTACTTGGAAGGCAAGACTGGGGGAGCGGTTTATACAAGACTTGGCATTCACAATTTTCCCATTAAGACACAAAGTTAAGAAGGACCCTTTTCAGCCAAACTTTATTTCTCATCTGTCTCTCTCATTTTTACTTTTAAGAGGGTTTACGTAGTTCTGTTTTATGACAGCCACATCCAGTTCCTACCTAAACTGGATTACATACCATCTGATACAGTGCTCACATCCATCTGACTTCCAAGCAACTGCAATCTACATTTAAAAAATGAGAAAAAAAAATCTTCACCTAGGCACTCCTTTTGCTATGAATGTGCTTTCAAATAGAGCTGCAACTGTCTTAACTAAAGGACTGGTGAGGACTCACCAGAAAGAACAGAAAGTGTGTGCTCCTTGTCTTGCTGGCCTTCCTCAACTAACAATAACTTCCTTGCTTAGAAGGTAGGCATCAGAAATGAAAGGGGAAGGTTTACTTCTGACAGCGTTATGGCTAACTGCAGTTAAGAAACCCCATCTCCAACTGCTTCTTGTGTTCTTTTTTCTTTAAAATCATTGGGTTGAATAAATAGCCAGATAACTCAAGTACCACTCAACAGATGCAGGGGAAAAGAAACAGGCTCAATGTGATGAACACAGATTTTATTGGGAAGACCAGCTTTAAGTGATTTCCTCATATTCTCTTCAGATTGTAGAATTGTCCAAGGTTATTTAAAATGTAAAATTACTACTAACTTGGGCTTGTGTCCTCGTTCAGTTCACTAGACAGCCCCGCAAACCTTTGTTTTAGCAGAGCAGAAGGGATGTTGGAAAGAGGAACAATGGGAGAAAAAAAGCTTGAAGGACATGTTGTAAAAGCTCCTCTGCTGAAAGGACTACTTAAAGCTACTATTGCTTCAGGCACCTGAGTTAGGGTTTCTGTATTCCTTCTGCTCAAATAACACAGAATATTGGTCTGGGCTAACTCAGTCACCCATTACATGCTTTCACTTAAATTACCACTCCCACTAGACAGAATACTGTAAGGAAACATTTGCCTTCTATGTGATAGCCCAGCCAGTGTGATCCACTAGCTCCTGGCACTCCAAACACATATGGACCTTTTATTCAAAATACTTCTAGGTCATCACAGGCTCCTTCAGAAATCCTACCAACAAATGCTAGTCAAGCAGCATTAACCTCATACAGTTCTCACTCCAGGGCTACTACGGGAGCAGCTGCCAGCACTTAAAACATACAGGGTCATGGGGCAAAATGAAAGCCCAGAGTGTGGAAAGATGACCTTTGTTGACAGTAGAGAAAAAAAATAAAAAAAGAGGGGAAACAGAGCTCTCCTACCTCTGTACAGAAATACCTTGTAAGGAGACACTACCCTACTAAATACTCACTGAAAAAAAATGTCTATCCTGTGGTTTTCCATGCAAAACTACACCACACAGCATTTCAAACCAATACGCTTTCAGTAGACTATCAAAATAACTGTTGTTTTTTTTCCATGTTTATCTAGCCCTGTTTCCTTCACTCTCAGCACTTTGTAAGGACATCTTCATGTGTGTGTTTGACATTATGTCTCTTGTAAAGTTTGGTAAACACTTAAAATATGTTGTTGCCTTCCTTCAAACCCACAATTGCAGCTCACTTTACCAAAGGCCAGAGCACTTGGCTCATCTTTGTGCCAACTCAACTCAGACATACTGTGCAGTGCAGTTAACTCCCTAGATGGGCCTTCCACCCCCAAATTTTCCACTTAAGCAAATTAATGATCAGGAAAGATGGGACACACCCAGAAGACAGAAAACCACTTATTCAGCAAGTCAAAAATGGATATGGCTGGCGCTGAAACTTACAGTTGAAAGTGAAATGCATCCTACAAAGAATCCTAGATTTCAGTTGCCAGCCAACAACATTAAATATTTCAGGGATGTCCCTAAGATGATTTTCACTGAGGACAAATAGTACCTTCTTGTTAAAGATAGGGAATAGACAGTTCTTTTTCCCCTCTAACGGATTTATTCCCTTATGATCAACATTTCTCGGAAAGGATGTCACCTCCACAGAGGATTCTGCTGCTCTACATTTAAGAACTCAAATGTTCCCATAAAGCCCAACTTAAATTTCAGAAGTAGATAAAGAAAATGGAAAGTGAAGGGGAAAAACCTGCATCTGCTGCTTTAGAATGCTAAAAGCCTTCAGGCTAAAAAGACAGCAGCAATCAGAAATGCAGAAACTGACCAAGCCAACTGCAATCTTGCATACCTTATGGTAGCAGGGGTGTGTTTATATTATGCATGCCTATCTTTCCATATGCAAAAGACAACATCTGAAATGTATGTAACCTGAGAGCTTGCACTGTAGTCTTAACTATCCTCCCATAAACTTAACCAACAAAAATAATAATTAACATAGGTGCTTCATAATCCTTCCAAAATATTTTCTCAGTAAGAAGGTGAGGATTGTTTTACCATTCAATAGAAAAAGAGGACTGTTTAATGTGGTTGTGTGCCAATATATGAAAACTATTTTAAATTAATACTTTTGCAGTGGGCTGGAGGATCATGAGCCTAGCTGCAAACTTGCTCTGCACCGAGCCACTGTGCAACACTGCACAGAACAAATACTTGGAGAAAAGAAAGGCAAGATTAAATGACTTAAGCACACGAACACTTCTAATCCTGTACTATTCAAGTAGCTGGAACGTGCCAAATGAAACTTAGGACAGAACTAGGTGCCCCCTTGCTAAAGACGGCAGAAAAGGCAGTAGCGCAGGCACACTTAAGGGGCATGCAAAGCCACCGATGGCACACTCCCTGTGCCAAGGACTAGTATGTGCCCAGAGGGTACCTTCTGCAGTCCTCAAGGGAAACTTCCAGTGGCAGCCAGGCCTTGAAAAAACTTCAACAAAACCAAGTATTTCACATGTCAATTTCCATTTTATTTAAAATGGAGAGAAAACCTGGCTCACCAATAGAATAGGTATCTACCTTAAGCCTAAGAATTTTGCTCCAGCCCACACTGGATATCTGAAAGTACATGGAAATATAAGCTTTTAACATATGCCATGAGAAATTGAGTAACAACACAACCTTGAAGCTGAAATGAATATTAATACATGTAGAGGCTTTTTTTCAGCCAAAACAAAACAGGGTGCTAGGTGCTACAGATCTATAAAACACAAATCAATGCTGACTCCTAATAAACTAAAATCTTACCCTGAGCGATACTACAGTTTCCAGAAAAAACCTGGCACAATATTTAACCTTGCTCTATAATCAAGCATGACAGAATCGGTACAAATCAGTAATTGAAGGTATCAGGGGTAGGTATAAGCTTTACATGAACTCCCAATGAAGTCATGCAATTGTGAGACACACACACACACACATGCTTTCTTCATACTGGGAACAACTGCACATATGCCTAACTTAGATGAAGCTTTCTCTCTAAAGCTAGTTTTGGGGCTATCAGTGTCATTTGGTAGTGTCAGCTCCAGTGTATTTATAACAGCAGCAAACAGTATAAGATATATTAAAGAAAAGGCCAATTTATTAACATCCCGAGCCATCGTTTAGCTATCGGGTAAAATACCACATGATTTATTCACAGAAATTAATTGAATAGAAATGAACAATTATAAAAGTTTGACATTCTGACTGATGTTATTGCAAAGACATTGATGTTAATCCAGAGACATTTTATCACCAGATAAAACCAGGAAATTTTAAAAATACCATAAAAACACAGTACTGATGTTATTTTTAGCTAGCAAATTTTCTCTTTAAATACCAGGAGACAGCCTTGAAAACATCGTGCAGCTTCTCTGCACAGCCGTACGAATATAGAGATTTGTATCACCTTCCCACTGCAAATTCATCCTGTAATCCCAGAATGACAGCACAGAAATGGCATTCAAATTTGGAACTCCGACACCTCGAATACTGGCCTAGCAATTTCATTTAATTAGTATTGAGGTACTTGTATTTGATGTTTGAGAACTTCGGCCAAGATACTTTAGGAAAGAAAAGTGACTTGCATTTGACATAGGACAACCACTGCAAACTCTACCACTCCCAAACAAAACTAACTGACAACAGGAAAGTGATTATCAGCAGAAAAGAGAAAGAGAATAAAACCAGAATAAAATTTCTAACAGGTACAAAACCATTTAGAGAAAAAGTTATCTTTGAAGTACAACGCTACATAATTTTTTTTTTCAGTTACAGAGAAAATCTATCCTGAAACAACTGTGGCACTAAAAGAGAACAAACCAAAGCAATCTGCTATCTCACTGTATGAAAAATAACACACCTGGAACAAAACATGCCTAAAGCGTGATTTCTAGTTCACAAGCTCAAACCAGATAAAATCCCGATGCATATTTACTATTCATCTGAAACACCACTATTACATCCATTACTCCATCACATTTTAAGTAGTATTTTCCTCCTCCTTCTCCTATGTCCTTTCTTGTGTGCAGCATGCTCCCAAAAATAATGTGGCCACCACAGTTAAACTTTCAGGAAAAGAGCATAAGCAGCATTTAGATGATGTTTTCTTTTCCTTCCTTTTGCCTCACCAGTTGCAAACATCCTAATGAAATTAACAGTGGAATGGGTGTCGTTTCAAAGACAGATTATTTAGCATATAGATAGCTGTGTCAAACAAGCTTGTTCTGCAAACTTAATGATTCAGGTTAAACAATTGGGAGTTTTCCTCCTGATTTCTGTCAGAGAAAAGTACATCTATTGAGAGAATTTGAAGATTCTGACTCTTCTAATGTAATCCTGAATTAATCTCTGAATACAAGAACTACCACAAAATTCAGTAGAGAACGATACATAAAAAAAGACGATGGTAGATTTCTGGAAAAAATAAATCATGGCCTCCAAAAAAAGCTAGACATGAATTAATACTGCCCTCTGAACAGCATATTAATACACCCAAGTAAAGATCAGTACCACAATTTAAGTACATTCACTTATTTAGCAAAATGCCCTCACTTCCTTTTAATGATAATTTAATTAAGTCCAAAACAAAATGTTGAAAAAAATCCACAGCAGACCACACATTTTCACCTCTGTGTAGATTGAACAAATTAAGAAAGAGAATCTGCTCCTTCAATAAACCTGTTAAAAACTGATCACATTTCACAAACAGGTTCCCCAGTTTTGCTTTTATAAATTATGGATCATTATCTTTGAAACATACCAGTGTGCAAGATTCATCAACATGCACTCAGTCATTCATGTCTCCAGTCACACAGCAAAAGGTTAGCAACAGCTCTCAACCACCACAAGACATAGGCAGGTCAGTGCTGTCATGCTTACCATTACAGAAAATACTTGTTACTAGCTTAAACTCTTTTAGCAGAAACTATTTTCACTCCATCAAGTAACTCCTCATAAATCCAAATGGAAACTGGAGCTCCAGTTACTTACCTGTGAACATAATGCAGCTGATGAACTGAATCAATAGCTATCACCATTTCAGCCAAATAAAAACGAGCCATGTCTTCAGGTAGTCTGTCCTCAAACTTGCTGAGCAATGTAAGCAGGTCTCCTCCAACATAGTAATCCATAACCAGGTACTATAGAGAGGGAACAATACAAAAACACAGGGGGAAAAAAAAACCCAAACAACAAAACTTATTGAATTAATCAGGAGACTGAAAAGTAATTTAAGCATAACAATTATGAAATTATTCTGGGCATTAACAAAGCTAAAACATATGCTTCAGTGTTCCAAATGATAGTGTTGGTTCAGCCTCACTTAAAAAGTTATCCTACTTCAATATTTTTCATATTTATTCCTCTCTAAACACAGTAAACCTCAAGACAAAACAGCATCAGCTTCACCTACTGTCTCATCAGCAAGCATACAATACTCAGATACTCTGAATTCCATTATAGAAACAATGCCCTTCGACAATGCAAAATAGGTAAAGGATTAAGGCACGTAACTGTAAAACCAAAACCGACTGTGGTAACTCGGGATCTCATGCAAAGGTCCTAATTTCCCAGGCTTCCTTTTCCCTTTTCATACCAGGTTTTCTTCCCATCTTAGAGAGTGAAGTTTTTAGACTACTCAGATTAAGGCATTGGTTAAGCCACAGCCAGACTCCAGGCAGTACAATTGCAGATACTGTTGACACTGTACATGATACAGGATTTGTCAACGTGCAGTGGAAGGTGTCACCTTCTCTAATGGAACCGATAGGGAACAAAGCATTTGCTTTCTCATTTATTAACCAAACAGAAAACCTGCTTGCCATTGAACCGTGTGCAAAGACCTGAAAGAGACCACAACCTTTCTCTACCTCACCATATTATGACAGAACAAAATGCCACTTCCTTAAGAGACATGGTCAAAATGACTGCCCAAAGCAAACTTGTGATTCATACCTTCCTAACCTAATTTAGCTTGTTTTAATTGTGGAAGAGCAACTGAAAGGGCAAATGGTGAAAAGAAAGGAAAAAAAAAACCAACCACCAAACTAATTATAAGCAATCTATTTTAACACTCACTGCTGTAACAGTACTTTCAAACATCATTGTGGACAGACTAATTAGGATAGTTTCCCAGTAAAGTATATAGTATCTGAAACCCTTTAGCTAGAATTCCATTCTCTGCTTCCAGGAAGGCAGCGTATATCTACATTTGAAGCAGTGACTCTTAACAACACTCTATAATGAATCACAAATAATACAAAAATATTAAAGATGTAATAACATATATCCCAATTTGATTCTTTAAAATTTTGTTAAAGCAATGTAATGAGACTTTTTAATAAGTACTTCTCCTCATCTGTTCAAGTCATCCTCAGAAAGAGATTAAAATATGTGAGGAGAAAAAATCTGCAAAATTATACCAGCTATAAGAATGATGTAGTGCAGGCAAATATCTCATGCCTGATTTTTTTCTCCCCTCATACTTTCCATAATAATAAGGGTGATGAACAAAGATTGTAACAATTTGATTCAGAATAACCTGGGTATCTTCATTGATTGCAAGTGCATGAAGAAAGCACCAAATATGATGCTGCAAAATTCTGAACGCGCTGACACCCAAAATTCCATCTCTCACTTTGTGACATGAACAGAAAATGTTTTAAATTGTGCTCATGAGCCTTACACAAGATAAGTATCTTCTATTCAGTAGTGCTCATACTCTCCCTCTGAAACAAGAGCCACAGGATTAGCTACTCATGTTTTACAGTTTTAGAAAACATATTAAGCCTCTGGAACTTAATAAAATTATTAACTGATATACTCTATAGTGAGATCTGCAAGAGCTCAACTTACTGCTTTAAATGTATACTGAGAAAAAGCTCCTAAGATTCTTCCAACTGATGTGGGATCCCTGCACTTGATCTTCAGCTTTTTAAAAGCAGTGCAATTTCAGTAACTAGATATACCAAAATAAAGGAATTTTGGCACTTACAGGACTCTGCATCTCCCATTTTTCAAGATCAACACAGCCTAATCACAGGGAAACACTCAACTCCTCAAATATACCAACATTTCCACTGTAAATTAAGTCACATGCTTGAAGCTGAACACATTCATAGGAATCCATGCTAAGTTTTCAACTAATGTATTAACAAAGCAATTCAGTTAATGCATAGCATCCCATATAATGTCAAAGACCTACATCCTCAATTTTTTTAAAAAGCTTTACAAATACTTTGTAAATGCACACCATCCAGATCTATTCAAGTCTGAAATACTTCTAAAAATACTGCTGTATGACAGCATCGTTCTTACAAGAGAAAGAAAAAAGCAGAGACTTAAGGACATTAAATTCTAGTAACTAGTGGAAGTTTAACGTGGGCATTTAATCCTAGATCACAGTCTCATTTAGGTTAGAAGAGACCTTTTGAGTTCATCTAATCCAACCTCATCTGCTCAAGTAGGGTCAGCTACAGCAGGCTGATGAGGACTGTGTTCATCTGGGCGGACACTCCACTACTTCCCCAGGTAACATGTTAGTGTTTGATCACCCTCACAGTAAAGAAGTGTTTTCTTGCTTTCAGATGAAATTCTATGTGTTTCAGTTTGTGACCATTTTCTGTCCTGTCTTGTTGCTGGGCACTGAAAGGGATCTGACTACCTTGTTTTCATTCCCTCCCATCAGATACTCATACACACAGATGATAACCCCACCAATACATTTCACTGATCTAGGCTGAAGAATTCCTGTGCTCTCAGCCATTCCTTACATGAAAGATGCTCCAGTACCTTAATCATCTTTCCATCCCTGCACCAGTAGCTCCATTTCCCTCTTGCACGGGAGAACCCAGAACTAGACATGACACTTAAGGTGCATCTACACCTCTGTGCTCAGCACAGAGGAAAGACTTCCACTGACCTGCTGGCAACACTTATTGCAGCCCAGAATACTCTTAACCTTTATTTGCTGCAAGGGTGCATTGCTGACTTATTGACCAGGACATCAAGCAAAACTGCTTTCCAGCTGACTGGCTTCAAGCACGTACTGGGTTTATCTTATTCCACCCAGATGCAGGACACTGCATTTCCCTTTGTTGAACACTTCATGAGATTTTTCTCTGCCCAGTCCTCCAGTCTGTTGATAATCCATCTGAATGACAGCACAGCCATCTGGCATATCAGCCACTTCTCCCTGTTTACCATCATCAGTGAACTTGTTGAGGGTGCACTCCATCCCACTGTCCAGGTCATTTAAAGGTATCAGCCCCAGTAGTGAGCCCTGGAGTACACCTCCACTGATCACAACTCCCTAAACCTGGCAGTTCAGCCAGTTTTCAATCCACCCTGCTTTTGCTAATCTAATGCATGCATTTTAAGCTTGTCTATAACGATGTTACAGCTGCCAGTGCAAAAGTATTACTAAGTCAAGGTAAATAACATCCACTGCTCAATCAACACAGATTTATATTTTTTGTTTGTTTATGACCACTTCTATTACATTCTATTTTCATAATAAGCATATAGAGAATTAGTGGTAAATTTGCACTGACATGATGAAAAACAGTATTACTGGTACGTTCCCCAACATGTTCTCCAAGTACCTGAGCTGACACAGTAGAAAGCAACAGTGGCAAAAGGTATTGCAGTTCTGCAAGAATTCCATGTATAGGCTTCCTTTATTAGATACACTGGAGGGAAAACGGTGATGGCTGCACAGTAGATTTTAAAAAAACTTTAGCACTGAGTAATGGCACAGAATCCAAAGTGCAGGGCAATTAAACCCAAATAAGCAAAATCTATCATTGTGTAGTAGTTTACTTTTTCAGGCATAAAGACTACACAACAAATGTAAAGTGGTTTAGAAACAAAGCTCTATTTCTGACATATATGTATATAGCAAAGTTTCTGACCACTCTCCATCCCTCAGAATCTGATACACAAAATCATATCTCCTCACATAGTCTGTACAGTCCAGAAAGCAAAATTAAAAAAAAACAAACAAACAAAAAACTACGTTTCTGTGTCAAACCACAGCTACGGATCTGCATTCCATACATACATACATAAAAACAACACTCACTAAATAGTTTTCATCCTGGAATGCATAATGTAACGTTGTGATCCACTGGTTATCTCCGTTCACTAACACATCTCTCTCTTCTCGAAAACAGGCTGTCTGAAGGGGGAAAAACAATTACAGGCTTTAAGTAAAATATATAAAGAAACACTTTTTGTAAGATGACTACATTCTAACATTTATATTTTGGAGAAAAAAAATTCAAAACGTCCTCTCTGTTAAAAAGACATTTTACTACATTCTCCAAACATGCCAAAATCTACGAAAAAGTATGTATCAGAAAAGACCAACTTCTTAAGATTTAAACAGTTGTCTTTCTCTATATTGTTAAATGATGCAAAGGGAAAAATAAGCTGCTGCTTCTCACTGTCTCAAAATCCTATGTCTAAATCTTGTCTGTCTTGTACATAGAGATATTGAAATCAAGTACCAAAATAACAGAATAGCAATACAGAATTGAAAAAAACCACCCCAACAATCAATAATGGCAATGTGTAATTACAGCTGCAATAGGAGACAAAGAACTAGAATCTGTAGTCTCGTGCCATTGTTTTATCTCATCCTGCTGTCACCTTAAGTTTTAAATTTGAATTTGCACACAGGCAAGTCTGCTCTTTTCATTTGAAAATAGCTGATAGCAACATCCACGTAGTCATAATCTGATAGTCATTAACCAACTGGGGTTCTTCCCACACTTTTTGCTCAGGAAAATTAGGGTAGAGCCACATATTGTTTTTGACAGATATAAGCAGTTGATAAGACATCCAAGTAGGACCTCCCTGCAATGTAATGGGAGGAAACACAGGAGGCAAAAGATGCCTTTCATAGCATGCAGAACAGAGAAGGAACATGAACTATCAAGAAATGCTAAGTAATACCTAAGAGAAGAACAGAGGTTCATATGAAACAAAAGATGATACCACGTGAGGAAAATAATGAACTGGAAAGCAGCAGGGCAGTTAATTCAATGGAGGTCTTGAAACCTGCCCCAAGAAGTGAATAAAACACCTCAGCAAAATTTGGAGAATGAAAGAGGAAAACGTCCAAACAGACAAGAAGACAAAAAGCCAGAAAGAAACTATAGTAAATAAACAAGATAATAATTTTGAAGGAACTGAGTTCTCAAGTGAATATCACAAGAAAACAAGAAGTGCAAAATAGCAAAGCCAAGATAAAATTTTGTTCTGAAAAAGGCCTAACAGAGTAAAAGAACAGTAGTTTCACCAGCTCTATTTAGAAGGCAGATAGAGAGCTAGAGAAAAGCACAGACCATAGTCTCTTCAGCACACTCTGCTACTTCACAAAGATGTTTCATTGATTTGAACCATTCGTTCTCTTCCATCTTAGGAGACAGCTAAATTTAAAGGAAAAATAATCAAGCCTTTTCTTTTTACTTTTCCAATTTAATTACCAAACACAATAGCCAAATACCACAACTCTGACATGGCTATTGTTGACTGAGATTTGGAGAGTAAAGAGTGAAATGTGAAGTAGCATTTAAACTGAGCTGTGCATAACAGTATATGCAGTAAAAACAGTGCAGAAAATAACTCCTTCCTCCAAGGAAATAAACACCATACTCGTTTCAGTGAATACAGCCAGTAAAAATAAAACAGGCCAAGAAAAAGAAAGATTGCATAGCACAATGCATTAGATAACTCAGTGAAACTTGAGAAAATAATCTAACATAATTTAACCAATACCCTTAAATTTTTAAATGAAAAATGAACTTGGGTGTGGGGGAAGGAGAAAGGGTGATGTTCAAAATGAAGAAAAGCTGTTCTATGATTCAGCTTCATTTTTTTCCTTTCTTGTTTGTAAACTTGACATATTTCAGAAAGAGATACTATGAACTCTTCACAAGAAAAAAATAGCCCCTAGTCTCTCTACTTATTATTACAAAATTCACGGTATTAGTTATTACAAAGAATTTATATCTTTCCAGCTGGTTTTGTCATAATTTAACAAAAGACCATGCATTCCTTGAGCACTGCAGACACCCACCTCTGGGCAGCAAGCCTAGAGCTGACAGCAACAGCTATTACCACAGCATATCACAGCTGACACAGTAACAGCCAAAGAACTGAAGTGATTCATAGGCTTTACATCAATTGATGGGGAAGGGGAGGGGGAAAGATGGTAGCAGTGGTTCTTGTACTTACTGTAACAGCTCAATTAAGTTTAGGGGTTTTGGTTTGTGGGTTTTTTTTTAATTAAGCCTTTATTTCAGTCTGTCATTATTTCAACATCACACCTCCTCTTCCCTGTGCATGATATCCTTAGAGTAGAGACCTCCAAAGCCAACTCAATGCTATGGTTGTATCTGTAGTCTTATCGTGGCCTTCAAGCAGCAAAGAATTCAGGCTGCTCAGCTATTTGGAGCTCATGTCCTTACAAGTCAGACTTAGCCGTGAGTGCTGGCGGCTCGCACGTTGCATAGTGTTTGTCCTGCTCTGTCCTGAGCCTCATCGGGCATTGCCATGGCACCGATGAAATCGTAAATGATTTGTCCCCACTCAGGCTAAAAGGTTTGGGAGTGTAACTGCAAGTTGTCACATGCTTTCAGGTACTCCTTGCATCAGTACTATTCCCAGTTGCACCTTACATCTCTTGAGTTTTCAACAGCAGCAAAGATTTGGAAAACTTCTGCTCTTTATAATAGAAAAAAGAACATTGACCCTGCAACCTGTAAAATTTGACTGTATCAAAGTTTTTGCATACAATTACTCTCACATCTTGCAGTCATCAACCTTAATCTGGCATTTGCAAGCCTCTGAGAACATACCCCCTCCTTTCAGCTTTTACAACTGACTCCCACTTCCCACAGAGCTGATAAAAGGATAGATGAACAACTTATTTCTTCCATCTACATATGCACCTACACACATGCTTGTCCTGCATGTATGGTCTTGTATGGCTTTCCTGTGTTTTTCAGTGTTAACACAGCACATTGCTAACAGTCAAAATAGATCATTTTTCCTAGCAGTAGTGAAAAGTGAGATGTGTTCATCAGCATTTAAAAAACAACAGGTTACAGTTGTTGAAGGTCATGCTTTGTAATGCATTTTCACTCCAGATGGTTCTCTTTCCACTGTATACCCATGGGTTACAAATACATAGAAAAACATAGCTGTAATTCTTTTCAGGCTAACGATTCAGACTTTCAGAAATTCAGCTGGACCCATGGGAAGGGTATTTTTAATACCCTGCATAGAGAAAAATCTTTCTAACCTATTTATAACCGTATTTAAAGGAAAGAAATAGTTCTTAAGATGACTTTAAAAGGGTCCATTTAAAAACAGAGTGGGACCTTTCTCCTGGTCTTTTCTTTTTCACTGAAATAATAAAACTTGCAGTAATGACATCTGTTTTGGAGAGAACTACCACTTTCTATCAAGACCAACCCTAGATTGAATTGGATAAAGGGGAAACAGATTGTACACACTAACCACAATCTGAATGCCTTTTATACTTCTTAATGTGATAACACTGCCAAGAGAGACAGGATGTGCACACATCAAACACTGGCTTTAGGTTGTATGGATACGTTCTGGGTTTTGTTTCAGTGGTTTGCTTGTGTGGGTTTTTTAGTGTGGTGCTGGGTGTTTTTTTGTTTTTTGGGGTTTTTTTTTGAAAGTGTGATGGTTTCCCCTTGATCTCATTTCCTAACAAGATATAATTAAAACATAAATGTAGAAAACGGAACAAATGTGGAAGCAATTAAACAGCAAGGCAGTCAGAGTAGCAAAGTAGGAGTCTCAAATAAAACCCAAGTTAGAGATAATTCAATCTGATAAATTGGAAGAGACCAAGATAGTGCTTGCACCATCCAAACTAAAGAAATCCCAACAGCCAAAGCAATTTGGTCATTTGGCAATTTGTATGTGTTAAGACATTGAGCTATAGTTTTGTGAATTTATTTTTGAGGCAGTTCATTTTTAGTGTGCATAGTTGAAGAATTTCAAAGCAATTTCAGGAGTTCAATACATGTTCTTTTTAAAATTAATACACAATTTTTCAGATCTAGAAGTTATTTCCAAAAGAATCTCAATAAATCTATGGAGTCCAAAGAGTGGTGTTCTATAATGTAAGGAGGAGCCCAGAGTAAAGCAAGGCAGATGAAAGAACTGTTCCACTTTCTTCAGAACACAGAAGGGTCTTGAGCTTTAACGAGGAACTTATCATCACAGATTTTTGCAGGTGGGCACTTTATGAAGCATGCAGTCATATGTATTTACAACTTATCTTTCTGATTTTTTCCTTCACTGAGTTCTAACTACTAAAACTAAACTACTAGTCTTGGTGACTTACAGCTCAGTAATTCTCTTGAAAAATACTTGCTGAAGAATATATTCCTAACTGGAATAAATGCATTAAAAGATTGCTTGTATAGTTGGTAATTCATGGGCAATTACATAAAAGGTATAATGTCTCAAACTGCCAGCCCCACCAAAAATCAAGATTTCATGACATTTTAACCCTTCTAATGAACTGCTTTAATATTATTTCAATCTTAATATTCATACTGTCAGTAAACAGCAAAGCACCTCCTCAATCCCTCTATATACATAGTATTGTGCCAAGAGAAGTAAGAATTCAGCACAGTAAGAGAGTGCACGATTACAGAAAACCTTCCTGCAATCTTACTTCAGCTCTCTTCAGCATCTCCCACTTATTAAGTATCTTCATGGCAAAAACTTTATCTGCATTCTTCAGTTTTACTACAGCAACCTGAAAAAGATAAATGAAAGGCAAATAAGTTAAAACAGGAAAACATGTATTGTTTTAACTTTTATAAAACCTTGCAGTTCTGGAGGTTTAGGAGGCTTTTTCTTTCACTGTTCTGGACACTTAGCTTTAGTATCCACACAATACCATACCATCACAAACAACATCACAACAGTACAGGATATTCATTCTGTGAAAGTTTCAAATCTAACAAGTTTTCATTTTGTATCTGACTTTCATTATGTATCATTCTTCTAGGCCACCACAGAGGATAAGGTTATTGCTCACTGTCACACTTGCTCTATCATATCACCACACAGATGTATGGTGATTCAATATATTCTTGAATTTATCCTCCTAGTCCTACATAATAATTTAAATTACAGAATCACCAAGAAAAAACAATGATGCTGTAGTTTCAAAAAAAAGAAAAAAACCCACACCAAAAACCAAAACCAACAACACCAAAACCAAAATATCTTTTAGGTTTTAGACACAATTTAGACTGTAAAAGAACTTCCACTCTTATTTCAAATAATGCAGTACAGTTCCTTCAAAGATATAGTAAAGTATTACTTCAAATCTTTCCACCTGAAGTTCAATAAGCACTTTATCATGTCTGTTGTCAGTGGCAGGGAAAGAGAGATCTGCATTTTCTAAAGAAGTAAAACTTACAAAACACTAGTCCCCCCCCCCTGTCACTACTTCTGAAACATTAGAATCCACAGACTTATGTAATTATATACCAAAGCCATCCAAGACAACCCTTTTCTGAGATCATTATAGATTTGTTAGCTTTTATTATAACTACACATAGAATATTTTTAGGAAAGAGAGAGGGACAAAGTTTACACAAATGTGTTCATGACTCAGGCTTCCCTGGTACAGAAAGCTAAATGTCTTTCTCAAAATGGCTGTGAATCTGTCACAGATTAAGCTGCTGATCAGAACTAGACCAGACCGCTACACTACCACCCTACAATTATAGGAAAGTTCAACAAACAATGAATTTTAACAACCCTCCTCCAACTATCTCATTCTTTCCTTTCAAATAAATCTTAAAGCTTAAGGAGATGAAAGTTTACTTTTGTGTGCATCTGGCTTCAAACCACTGTGCTGTCACACAGATTATCATCATCTTAACCCTGCGGGCTAGTGACAAAAAAAATACTGAGGTTGAATCCTACATTCCTTCCACCTCTCTCATAATAAGTAAACCAGCTATGTGTGCAGACAGCAATAACAGAAAACAAAATATAAGATCAGACAGTTTGAGGAAAGTGTCATGCTTTCAACAATCCTCAAATGTGTCATCAGCTGCAGCAGCTTCCCAAACACAGCAAAGGCTCAGGTTGGAGGATTGCAATAGTCAGATGTCTAAACTAAAATGTATCTAAAAGTGTACCTATGGCTTCATTCAAAGTTGAAGCAGCTGTCCCCTCCTGTATGTGCAGGAATGCATTACCGGCCCTGCTCTTGAGCCTGCTGCTGTCAGGAGTTTGCAGGAAGGTGGAGTGGGGGGCAGATTGAAAAAAAAAAAAAACCTGAGAGAAGACAGAAAGGTACTATATCTATTTGTTTAAACTAGTTTAAGAACCGAATGTTCAAAGGTTACTTCATGCATAAAAACTGAGGTTCAAGTCCAGATTTGGGAACCTGAAAGGTATTTTCAGATTTGAAACAGAAAAACAGTTTGTTACTTTAGATTATAATTCATAAAGAATCTCTGCTCTTCTGTGCATGGTACCCCAAGACTGAGCATCACAGTCTTCCTTTGGAGGGAAGGATGAATCCTCTGCAGTGACCCTTAACTCACAGTGTGGATCTGAATCTCGAGTCTCCTTTTACATTACTATCTAAAACTAGCTTGAAATACTGATAAGCCTTCTCTCTATCAATTTCTAATGAGAAGTGGCAGGAGGAGAAAGCCTTAACATTGAAACTACTCAGTGTTCAAACTGTATCATATCTTGGATGACAGGGACCCCCTCGGCAATATGCTGTCTGTGGTAGGAAGCTACAGCATAACTGCTCCAGACACCTTTAAGGGGTTTGTGACTGGTCCTGGCACTCACTGAACTGCTGCTGCTGCTGCTGTTGCCCAGCGTGAAAAACAAGTTTTTCCCTGCCATTAACCGCTGTGGTATAGACAGCCAGAGGCATAAGAGAACACATGTACTTGAAGTTCAACTTCAGGATTTCATTTCTTGCCTGTACTATGCTCAGTGAAAGGCTGTATTATCTGCAAGAGACTTGGTTATTGAAAGACATACATGAATTGCACAGCTGCCTAAATTTTTGGTCTCCTATCCAGCATTGACTTGGATACAGAGCTACAGCAGTGCCTTTGGTTACAGCTGGAGACTAAGATCTTCAGTGACAAGATCAAGGGCTTGATACCTTCTGACAATGTATAATAGTATTGAAGAGTAACTAAAGAACAAAAGGAGTCTCATGTTTACCCGCTATGTTTACAATCAGTCAGAAGCAGCCTTTTAGTCTGCGAAAGCCATCGGTGTTGTTCTATACTAATAACCACCACACACACCACAAAAAAAAA
>VXBZ01006478.1:208687-253475 GCA_013399135.1 Heliornis fulica
GTCATTACTCCCACTCTACCCCCCTGCTACAGTGGCAAAAAGCAGATGATTTCAGGTTTTTTCCCCTCTTAAAAGTGATTCCCAGAGCACTATGACCATCGCTGATGGGCTCAATGTTGGTCAGCAGCGAGTCCAGGCCCAGCTGGTATTTACTCTGTAGGGCCTAGGGGAAGCTTCTAGCTGCTTCCTGCAGAAGCCACCCCCTGCAGCCCCCTGTCCCTCTCTCTCCCCTCCCAGACCTTGCCACACAAAACCACAACACCACCTTCCTCCCCTGCTCCCTCCCGCCAAAGAGCTGCAGTTCCCTGGACCAGTGACACACTGGCTTTGCAGATGTGCAAAAGGCTCTCAAAAAGGCACTTCCTTCAGCGCTTCACTGAACCTTCAGAAATCCACAGAGTAACACACAATTTTGGTTTTTTCCACACAGACATCCCTTTTCAAGGTTCCTAGCCATGTGTGGTACAGATCAAGGACCTGCTCCAGCACAGGGGCTTGGACTAGATGATCTTTTGAGGTCCCTTCCAACAACTAACCATTCCTGTGACTTTACTGCACCAAATCAAAATCATCTTCCTCCTCCAAAACATACAGTAAATGTGGGCAGCATGTCCCATAGCTCTTCCAGCATTTTCACCCAGGAGGAAGCAAAGTCCATCACATAAAACCTTTAAAATTTCCCCAGTATGCTCTCTACAGCCACAAGCTGGAAAATCATACACAAAGTCTGTGGAGGAGGTTAGGAAAATATTCTGCATTGCTATCAATCACCACGGAGGAAACAGGTAAGACTTCCCCTATAAATATTAGCCATTCCACCTGGTTATAAATACGTTCTCATTCTCACCCTGCCTGGGAAAATTGCACCTATTGCACCATTCATGGCAAGATTTCTCGCACTTAATCAGTTCCATATCATGGCAAGGAAAACCAATTTCGTGATTCATCCTCAGGGGTAACCTATGTACTGGGGTACTAAGCTAGGCTGTTTTTTCAAATGAGGAGAACCTGTCATGGTTATTCCTTCAAATTATTAAAGTCCGTATGGGTCTTTGCCCACATTTTATGCTCTTGTCATTCATTTCATTTACACTAATAATGCATCCAAACAATAAAAGTAAATGAAAGGCTAATTCTACAAGTATTTTTTTTCAGTTGAAATTCAACCAGAACTTCACCTGGAGTCACACATTAAGCACATAGAAAGAGTCAGCAAGACTCCAGGTGCCGTATCAGGCATTCGGAAGAGTATACATTCTACCCCCAGGACCTGAAAATGGGAGTATCTTATCACAACTACAACTGTCCAGCAGATGAGGGGCAAAACAACAGACTCTGTAGTACTGACACTGAGCTTCAAGTCTGGTTTTCATATTTAAGGAGGGAGCTTCGCATGCTAAGAAGTTACTAGCATTGTATACAGCACATTTGATATTAAGCAGTTTAATTTTTAAACTCTTGGATATAAAAGTCAATCTCCCAAATAGCTGACACAGGGAGAACAGTGATAACCCAATACAACTTAGTACTTAAATTCCACTCATGGTATCAGACAAATATAAAAATAATAAACCAGCAGCACTGCATGCTTTATTTGCCAAATTAGTCCCATGCTCCTGCTTTGTTCTCTCTCACTCCAGCTCCCAGTTTCTATCTGCAGAGCTTGGCAGGATTCGGCCTGGAATTTTTTGCAGGCTAACCTGGTGGTGAGAGCTAGCAGTGATCTCCTTCCCCCTCCTTCACCTGCTAGTTCCCCTTTGCCTCCCCAGCAAGGCACTGCAGCAAACCAGAGCCAGTGCAGACATGGGTTGAAATTAAATCCAAGTGAGACAAAGGTCATGTTGACTGTGTAAAGAAAGCGCTGCAGACTTGGGTCCCCACAGCTGATTTAAAGAGAAAAATAAATCAGAACAGACATCCTCTTGATGCCTCACTGATGCCTGAATGGCTTTCTGGATAAACAAGCTGACTAAATCTGCTCAGATGGAAGACTGTATCCTCAACTGTCAGATATCGGCAAGATACCCACTTCCCAAACGAATGACAAAATGTACTTCCTTAGCAACCCAGGTATCACATAGCAAACCCAGCCCTCTGTCCACTGCATCATTCCATGTAAAATACCACATCAATAAATGTCGTATCCACCAGAACTGTCAACAGCAATGGGGGAAGTTCATTATAAATTAAATAGGCTGGAAAAGAAAATGACCACCACGGGAAACTATCTGCTTGACATTTCAAGGCAAAGCACCCTTTCCCCTCAATAATTAAAAATAATCCTAAAACTACACGTAGAGCTTTCCCATGCAAAGGTGAAAACATCACAGAACCTAAGAAACTGTCACGGAATACCAGCATTAGGAAGAACTGGAGAGCCTTCTGTCCGTGAAAAACCAGCTTTTAAAAATAAATAACATAGAAAAAATAATACATGGAGTGCTTTGTTTATAAAAGCATTCTGCACTTTTAAAACTTCTTCTACATTCCTGGAAGTAATTTACAAATGTTTTCATTTTACAGGCTCAGTCCAAACCCAAGGTTTTTCTTTTCTACTGTTTTGTAGCAGCTGTGATTCTGAAATGCGTAAATAGCATTTCTGAGTTAAGGAAGATCATAACTGAAGGTTCCAATAAATTTCCAGAAAGGAGGTGAGAGAATACTCTCTCCAAAATAAGTGGTATTTCCAAAACAAAGGAGAAATAATTGACAATCTGCAATGCAGAACTGCTTAAAGCCAAATCAAATTGAGAGAATATGGAAAAGGAAACTTCACTCACTGAAGACTGGCAAAACAGCACAAGAAAGCTCTCTGGAGGAAACCATGCAAAAAAACCACTGCAGTCAACAATGATAGCAGCTGAACCACAGAACATTAGTTAAAGCAATGAAAAAATTAAGTTGCAAGTACGCTTCTCATTTTTAAGAGTTAAGATTCAGTTTTCATTCCATCAGAACATTTTTAACATGTTTTTCCTGATGAGCAGTTAAGTGCCAACATCTGTAAGCACAAGAATCTGACATTTTCCAAGAATGAGAAGCATGTCCACAAATTCCTGTACTACACTATAGACAGACACAGTATTCTGGATCCTGTTCATTTTGGGAAAAAAAAATTAAAAAGCGATCTGTTCTCATCTAGGTCAAGTGGACACCAACTAGCCATTCTGTCTACAGTGACCACAAAAGATTCTTCAACAGGAATTTTAAAATCAGAGTAAGAAACAAAATATCTTTCCCAAACATACAAGAGTAATTTTGTTTTTTTTTTTCTCCACAGACTAAGATGAAAAATAATCCCTGCATCATGAAACACCCACTGCAGAACTGGGCAATACTTCCACACCACAAAGATGTGGCCATTATTATATTATCCTTCTTTCTCATCACAAGAGTTTCAGTAAACTACCCTATGTTTAAATATTATTGTACTAACAGCAAAATTAAATACTGAACTTTAAGACTCCTCCTGTACACTGGAGTTCTTGAAATTATTGTTACAGAGTCAGTAAAATCTTTGCTATAGGACTCCTGTTCTATCTAGCAAAGATGGTAGAAATACTCTGGGAGCAAACTGAGATAAGAGGAAAAAAAATTTGTAGTATTAAAATACCTGATAGGCTAAAAAAGGAAGAGGAAAAAGGTGATCTTACACTTATAAAACCAGAACACTGATTAGACTCCCCATCCCTGATGCTGTCACAGAGCTGGAAACAAGACAATTAAAATTACATTTGTGACAGTCAAGCTTAAAACTTCACATTCCCCAATATTTCACATGTAGCTGGCATTTAAATGCCACAAAATGCTGGATGCTTCAGCTGTAAATAAAAACAAACAAAAAAAAACCCCACCCACAAAAGAAACCCTCTGTTTAGAATTACTATTTTACATTATTATTACTATTATTTTTCTTCTAAACATCAAAATAAAGCAGGCATCAAAAACAAATACTTTAAGAAAAATTCTTAGTCCCTCAATGTATTACTTTTTATTATGTAAAGTAGCTATATCACCATCTAATCCGACTAGGTCCTTGCTTAACACAGTCTTACCGTTTGTGAAAGATTTGGTATTGATGAGTATCAGAGAAAAAAACCAAGTCTAATATGATACAATACACAAATAGTGGGCAACCACACAACAAATGTCAAGGTGGGGAGGGAGGATGACTGCATGTCGAGTAACAATCCCCCACTCTAAGGGGGAGGGATTTTGCGACCACAACAGAAGCCTGCAATGTGCTCAAGGTAGCTGCGGAGGCATCATTAATACTCTCATTTATCTTTGTTCTGTGTTTATGGGTTTGGATAATTCTTTAATTATACAAGACATTTTATGTATAATTCAAATAAACCTCTCATTTTAAAAGAGAAAAAAGAAACCTCTAGAAATTGTGATGCACAGTGTAGTAATACCTAAGTGTTTTACCACAAAAGATAGCAACTTTGGTCTGCGTGACACAGGCATCTAGTTCATGATCCTCACTGACTGAAGGGCCAGTGCTGCAGGTAGTGGTTCTCTGCTTGGACCAGCACCAATGAAGCTCCCTGCTCAGTTTTCTAGGTACTTCACAGTATTTTAATAGGAGTCTCCTGTTCCATTTCTGAAGCTACAGAAAGGATTTTAAGGAATACACAAACACCTAATACTGTAGCCTGCCTTACACACTCCCTTCTCTTGCCTTTCACAAATGCGTGACCCAGCTTCACCTCTTCCCTGCAGCAGCTCCTCATCCCAAAGCTCTCCCCATCAACTATCCAGTCTTCCTTTCTCCCACAGGAGTCAGCATCCAATATCACTCTGTCCTGTCCCCACAAGCTTTGCCACCACACCTATTTCTGGCCACAGCCTCCTCTGCTTTCTCTACATCTGTACCTCACCTGCTTCTTGTATCAGTCTGCTCAAGGCTCTCCTGTTACCTCCAGCACCTCATCCCACTGCTGGTCATAGAAGCCACCACCCAAGCAAGGTTCTCCTCTAGTTTCTTTCTGGAACCTCTATTCCAAAGTCCTAGTTTTGTTGATGATGCCCTGCCACAATCCTTTCTCAAATTCCCTGATGAATTTCATTTCTTCTTTTAACACCACTAGTCCCACATGTCTTCACTATTCATTAAAATGTGACTAACAAACAAGCACTTGAGCTACATAAAATCAGCTTCCTTCCTTGTACTTTTGAATATTAATTAAAAGGAGAGACATTTTACAATTATCCATATAAAGCAAATACACTGAGGTCAGACTTTTTTTTTCCCTGATACAGTTTTTTCACATCTTACATGAGCAACTAACAATTGTTTTCATTTTTGAGGGGAAAAAACAGCTTATGCTATAAAACTGAAAGCCCTTTAAATCTCCTCCTCAAATTAATTAAAGGATATGCTATAAACCCTATGAGAAGGGAGGTGAGCAGACTGCCCAAACTCACCCCCTCTAAAATGACTTGTTTGTGTAGCCATGCATTCTTGGCATACACCTGCACACAGAACTTGTCAAAATGCATACCCGTCAAGGCTGCCACCGCACAGGAATCCTTTGACTCCCACCTCTCACTCCTCCATCGCGGTGCTTCTATTCTACAGCACTGAAGATGTTTCCCAGCAAGGCGCAAAGGCCTCGGCACAGGCAGCTGCTAGTGCAGCCGGGCTCTAACAGCAGGTGAATTCTTCCATGGGACAGCACAGGCAAGCACCCACTGTATGTAGTGTTATGCCACATAATGATGTGCTTCATCTTTACAAGCACAGCATAAATCTGCTCCTAAGCACTGCACATACATCAGGTTTCACTGACTCTTTTGTTTATACTGGCACTGCAACAGACCTGGAAAGTCCCGGCCAGGGCTGGAGAACTCTGGGTTGTGAGTATCATCCAAATTGCACCCAATTACACTCCCAATTCTGCCTTTATGGACAACATGTTTGAAATGAAAGGTCTTATATCAAGTCTTACGTTCAGAATCTATACCTGACATTAAACTGAAGTTCAAAAATGAAAATAAAGTTCAAAATTCATAAAAGCAAGAATTACTTTGGTATAATATGTAAAATGAAAATTAAAAACCCCATAGTAAGAACTTAATACTGTGAGAGGGAATATCACTTAGGTCAAAATAACACATTTTTCCAGTCATATTTTTAACTTTCCTTAGAAGTAACCATTCATTGTCTTTAGACATATGTTTAAAGTAGCATTTGTTACCCAAATAAACTAAAAAATTACTTTTTGAACATTGCCTGCATTAGCTTTACTCTGATATATCCTATGGGTTGCTCTCAAATTGGTAAAAATAAGAAAATAAATCATACTGCAATTCTTTAATACATAACAGGAAAGTGCTGCTGATGAGCTTTAGGCACTGTAAGGAAAATAAAAAGCAAAGATACACTACTGCAGTCTCTGCTTTTCAGCAAAATGTCAATTTCCAGTCACAGAAGAGAACAAAACACCCTTCCTATGGCCACAGAAATTTTTCCACCTCCACATCTTAAACTTCATACACTTCACATCATTTTAATGCCATCACCTCTAGTGGATTGACTCTGGCTGGAAGCCAGATACCCAAAGTCACTCTGTCACTCCTCTTTTCAGCTGGCCAGGGAAGAAAAATATATGTTGAGAAGCTCAGGAATCAAGATAAGAATAGGGAGAGATCATTCAGCAGTTGACAATATTATTGCTGGTCTAAGAACTGCAAACTATTCTTTTGCTTGCTCCTTGTATCCAAACTAGGCAATGCAATTGATCATGTTCTTTTTTGTCTGGTTGGGTTTTCTGTTGGGTTTTGGTTGGGGTTTGGGGTGTTTATTTTTGGGGTTTTGTTTATTTTTTTCTTTTTTTTTGCATTAGCAAAATGGTAAAAAGGCAGTAACTAAAAGAAAAAAAGTGATGGTAGGTCATGCTTCATGACCTCTTCTCAGTTTCACTAGATTTTAGGAAATTGTGACTGCAACAATACTCATAAATTAATGAGACTCAAAGATCTTCAGAGATCTTAGAGAGTTACCTTAAAACTAGTATAATTAAAATTAAAAAATAATTAATCATTTGAAAGTTCATTGCTATTAGAATGTAAATTGCCTATAATAAACTTGATTTGGGCCACTTGAGAATAAAGACCATAACATACTATTTAAGTACCTAACTGTGCACCAGATCTGGCACCTCTATTTCTCAACTCCCATCATCTTTGTTTTCTTCCTGATTAAATGATCACTGTAAAATAATGCTGATTAAGATATTTTTATTTTGACCGCATTTCACCTCATGGCAATTTTAATCATTCTGTCTTCATTGCGGTTGAATCAGGAAAATGTACTACTACGAGAGACCAATGCTCTATTAATATAAATTAAACTTTTAACAAAATCTTGACTTTGAGGATGATAAATGTTATTTCCCAACACCTGTACCTATCCTACAGTATACATTTTCTGTAAGTAGTAAGTTCCCACATAAACCACGTAATATTTTGCACACACATGTATGAAAGATTCTTGCAGCACAGCTCTTCTTGCTTTGACACATACCTCCTTCCTCTGTATTCACCAAGGATGCAGTAAAGAATAACCATGGAACCAAGATCACTGATGGATCGAATCCTTTATAAAACCGAAAGAGAAACTAACTTTTTAGCACCGCCCGCTTATGCTTATATTACCTACACATAAAAAGGTTTTCAAACCACCCTTTAAGGCCATACTGTTCCAAGTTAAGTCTTCAGAGTTCCTAATAAATCAAGTGAAAGGTTTTGCTAAGCTGTATGTCTGCACTGACTGTTGTGCTACTGAGCACACCATTGATCTCAGTATCCCTGTCGATGCCAAGTCAGAAATAAGAGGGGCTACAAAACATGAACTTTCATGCATTTGTACAGCAGAACCTAAATTAAGCCCTTTTTTTTAAATCTTACTCCCTAAAATATCATAACAAAATTGTATTGCTGCATGCCTGTTATGATGGTCTACATAAGCACTGGCTTTTGTATGTTGAATAAAGGCAATTTTTCTGACAATACTGTAATTTTGCAAAAGGACACAATTAGTTTTATTTATCAGCTTAAGAGATGCATGAAGTGAAACAAAAATTCTTTGTTACATTATTATGTGACTCTGTCTTAAACTATAAACTAATGAAAGTAGAATTAGTATCAAAACAAACTCTTCATTGTCAAATTTTAGACATTTTAATAAATTTTTTTATGATTTTTCCCTCAAATATGGACAGAAGAAGTGGTCCTGTATGCATCTGATGCACTGGAGAAGAAATGTTTCCCAAGTTGTGATACTAAATAGATAAAATACTCACCCAGTTCTGAAAAGTCTTTGAATGCCTTTACCCAAGTTTTGTATGAAAAGTTTCGGTTTTTTACTAACAACTTGAAAGGAAAATCCAGGGCAAGACACAGCACACACAAACAATACCCAGATAAATAGATGAATAGGATGGATATATGGACACATTTTCAGAAGAGCACAGAACACATTCATTATTCTCTATACAAATGCAGCTGTCTTCAGGAAAGCGAGTAGTCTGAACTCAATAAAGCACTCGTGCTTCAGAAGTAGGGAACATACACAAATTTTACTTAAAGCCCATAAATTTTTAATGTAAAATGTATGTATTTACTTCACGTAAATATATCAATGGAAACTGTACTGTAATAAAAATTGATTCCAGTTATAGGTAATGAAACATTTTGAAAATGTAAGTCACAATTAAGTCATAAGCAAAACAAATGCTAGGAATGTATGACTTTTCACTCCAGAATTGGTTTATAGAAAGTTCAATCTAAAAAAACTTACTTGTAGGGAGGCAAATCCCTGTCTCACTTTTCCCAATGCCACCTTGTTCCACAGATCACAAAAGAGCAAGTAGTTCACAGTAAAATGCAAACAATTATTATTAGATTTTTAGTTTGGATAATTTCTCTTTTACATTATACGACTAAATCCATTTTGCTGATAACGTCATCATTTGTCCCTGTTCAGCACAGGACCTCAGTTCAAACACCTGGTCATGACACCACCTCTTCCTCCAGACTCTAGTTCGTGTTCTTGAGCAACATACTAAATTAGTGCAAACATAACAATGTGAAAGATGGCCAAACTTTCTGAGATCCAAATCCTACAAATTCTTAACAATTATCCATACAGAAACAGCAAGAAGATGCTATTACTGAAACTCAGGATTGGTCATAATGACACATCAAATGTCTACTTTGAATTATATTTGTATATATTGACATTGTGCCCTTCCATACAACTGTCAAACAGAACTTATTATCTTTAAGCCATTCTTGACAAATGGTGACATCCTAGGTCAAACCTAGATTCCTTGCACAACTGCTCTACCTACCTATTATGAAAAGCATGAGAACTGTAATGTTTCCCCTCCCACACTCCAAAGATTGTTTTTTTCTGATCTCAAATCCTCATGTAAATGTGGAAATTCCTGGATCTCATTAAAGTATTTTCAATATTGTTACAATGTATTTACTCAGAAGTTACTATAAAACATTCATACTAGTTTGCACTGCTTATTTAAAAAGCAAGCAAGAAAACCCAACACCACCAAAAAACACACACCAAAACCAAAAGCACAAAAAACACCCAACAAAACCCAAAGCCCCCCAAAATCAAAACCAAACAAAAAACATCACCCCACAAGAAAACCTAAAAACCCAAACACTTCAATTTGTTACGCAAATTCTCTAGTTGTACCCCAGCAAATAAACGTGAACAATGACACAATGTAATGAGGCCTTTACTATGCCAAACATAAGGAAAAAATTAAAATCCATAAGCAAAACCCATGCAAAAATTCAAAATGCACTTCCCTTCAATAACCCAGATTCAATTTATTCACTGTTCATACTTCCTCACTCCTACCTATACCTTGCCAAGATTCAATTTATTCACTGTTCATACTTCCTCACTCCTACCTATACCTTGCCAACCTTCTATATTGATACTTCCTCCTACCCAAATCTTTCTCTATTTGTTACAAAACATGGTAATTAACTGATTGTTTAAATATTAGTTACCTCAAAGTACATTAAAAAAATTCCTGTACAATAAGAAACACATACCTGGAAAACATTAATTCAGTCCAGATAGAGTAACTGCTGTAAGAAACTTCAGCAATGTTGATTCAGAGGAAATGGGCTATCTAACTGCCTAAATGGAAAGGGTTTTTTCATACAATAAAGTATTTTGGGATTATTTTCTTGTTAGTTTTTTAAATAATGATAGTATGTAAATGTTACATACAGCATCAAATGGAAGGTTGGTATTTCCAATAGCCATTGTGCATGTTTTTGTAAACAAGATGGTATTCCGAAACATTTGGGTTTCATCCTTTAGACTTACAAGTGTCCTCAGACCTGGATTAATTCTTTTTAAATTAAGAATTTTGACTAAGCATCATCACCACCAAAACCCTTCACATATAAGTATCCTTGAGCCACTGTCAAAAGGCTGACATATACAAAAGAAGCAGAGCTCCCACAGTCACGACATTCTGAACCCAGGACTCCTCATAGCTTCCACTCAGCTTGAATCAGATGTGACTATATAGAAGATCTTTCAATGCAATTCCTTCCCATACAAATGCTGCAATTGCAGTAAAACCTTTAACTCGCATACTCCAATCAACCACAAGGCACAATTAATGGCAAACCAAGCTTTATTTGTAATTTCTGCTTGTGAAATTACTTTTGGGGGTTTGTTGTTTTTCTGTTTTCTGACTTGGTTTTGGTTTTTAAAAATCACATCTCTGTGTCCGGACTACTACCATAATCAGCAGATAAAACTGCTTGGAACTGATCACTTCTTCCTGCTCTTTCAGCAAACTAGTACTAAAAAGAAAAAAAAAATATTCAAAATAATGCCAGGGAGGGCAGTGAGAGAGAATTGACTAATACTTTCAATAAGGTTTGAGCAACTCTGGGGTAACAATCTCTGATCTAAGTTTTTTGAGACACAAATACAGGAAAGATGATTAACAGACAAAGTGAGATCTCATTTTATGAGGCTGAGAAACCTTGAGCTATAATTGACATCCAGAGAATATTTCTCCTAGGGAAATAATTTAATACAGATTAATTTGGGAATTGACTGCAATGGGTTTTCAAGATATCCTGGGTCCAAATGCTCAGAACATAAACATTTAACTTCTGAAATAAACAGTACACCTGTGACTAAAACTGTCAACCCTGATGCAAGCTGCCAACTTCAGACAAGACAGAATCAGAGTTGTGAAACTGGCATACACGAGGGTCGATTACAAAAGAAGGGAAAAGAAAGAGCACTTCAGAGAATCAGAATCAAGTATTTATGTGTGTGTTTCAATGGACATAAGCATCTAAGGGAATAATTAATATACACAACTGCTTCAACTTCCTCACACCTAGTTTTGTTTGTATTTCACTGCAATATTTAGGTATTTACAGAGAGGTTAACAAAGCTTTAATGATAGGGAGCATATTGATACAACTTAATCAGATCATCAGAAACATTCAAAAAATTTATCTTCTTTTAATTATGAATTGTTTCCTGTTTTAATAAAAAGATGTATATACATTTAACTCCAAAGGGCTCACCTTCCAACAATAATGCAATTTTAACTAAATATTTAGAGAAAGAGAGTGTTTAGTGGTGTGTGTGAATGATTACTACTTCTTCCTATCTTGCTTCTACAAAGTTATTCTGAGGGAAGTTTAAAATCAAAATTACTTCCCTACAGATTCTTCAGAGTATTTCCAGGCAAATCTCTCAATCTTTGAATCAAACAAGTCGCCTAAAATAAAGTTGCTGGGATCCTGAATATCTAAATTCATCTAACATCCCACTTTCTCAGATAACTCACACAACCCTCGCAAAACGTTCTTTCTACTGGAGTCAGTACCAACCTGCTACAGACTGAAATCCACCACAGATAAATTTGGGTTAGCCCAGCACTATTACTTGATCTAATTCATGTTTATAGATGGCACTACTGCTATTAATCACAACAAAGTACAAAAGCTTCATAAACTTTTGACCCATATTGTGTTTCAAGTACTTTTTTTTAATACAAACCTCAAGATAAATGGATGCTCTCATCTTAAAATTCTTCTGATATCCAAAATCAGTCATGCTGTTTTATTTTCCATATTTACACTTATTCTAGTATATTTTAGAAACAAAGGTGAGTTTAGCATTTGTGAATTTACTGGACTGACAAGCATTAGCTGTCTGAAATAAGGGCAGGATTCTCCAAAACTTATTGACCAACATGCCTTATCTGAGTCACTTCTCCACAAAGGAACTTCAACATTTTTGGCTTGATCAAATCACACACCTATATATTTCTGCTGATACTAATACAAAGATTAAATAAACAAGAAAATACATTCAATCAGTAAGGCCTAATGAAATTTACTCCCAAGGACTCAAGGAAGCAAGCAAAGTAATTTCTCACTCATTATAGATTCTATTCAAGAGCACAAAAAAAATGAACACAGCTATAGAAGACCAAATACAAATAAAGTCAAGATACAAATTTCAGAAGCCTCCAATGTCCAAATCATTTGATTTAAAGGGTAAATAATAAAAACCAAACCACTACAAATCAACAGATGTCTGAGCAGACTCGAGGTTGAGGGCAGCCTTCAAGGTTAAGGCCCCAGTTGCTATTGCCTCCATGCATAGTGGAGGCAATTTTGAAGCACTCTGTCCCAAATGAACTAGGACCAGCTATGGTCACCACTCAGCAGAAAACCATAACAAATAACTATATAACACATTTTTTTAAAACTGGCTTTTTACCAGCTTGGGAACTAGCTGAGCATCAGCTCTGGGTGGCAAACAAATGTGTCATGCATGACTTGTTTTGTGTATTCTTTTATCAACATCATTATTATTCTCTTTCTTTTCTATCCTATTGAACTGGTTTTACCTCAACTCATGAGTTTCACTTTTTTCCCCCCCTTCACTCCCCCATCCCATCAGGGTGAGGGCATTGATCAAATATCTGACTGGATATTTTAGCCAACTGCCAGGCTAAACCACAACAGGTCTAGATTGCTGTTAAAGAACCAAAAATCTATCTTCCACCTTTGAAATACTATGGTGATTTGAAGCTTTAATAAAGCATGAAAGAGGCTTAAGGAAGCATTCATGATGGATGTCACCAGGAAATATCCGTGAGCATTACAGCATGTAATCTGCATTACTTGCCTTTCCTTACACTACCTGAAGTCAGGTATAGAGAAGGAAAAGTTATCATGACTTACTGGGGGGGTAGACAGGTTTATAGGGTGATTTGTTTGGCTCTTTCTCCAACTCTTTCCTTATCAACTGTAAGTAGTAAATAAAAACCTACTCTGAATCCTGCTTCAGTGCCTCTGGGGAGAGGAAATCTTGCTTTGTTTCCCATCCCATAAAGCTCTGAAGTTCACGTGACAGAGTAAACTAGTTTTTACTCCGTAAGTAGCAATTTTTCTCACTAATCCAGGAAATCACCATTTTTTACTTATACATAACAGCAAAGAACCCTCTATCATTTTGCATGTGGGGAAAAATACCGATTTCCTAATCAGTTTTACTTTGGAAGTATTTCAAATGCTATATACAATGTGTATGGACACATTGTATATAGCAGTTCGCTACAGCGATCTAAAGTGTATGTTCAGACATGGACTACATTTAAGAGGCCTGAGGAAAAGCTCCCACTATACCTCAAGACCACAGAGAGCTCATGTTAAATATGGATGCATCAAGAACTTTAACTATTCAAAATGTTGCTCAAGATTGAAGTCCAAATGTTTTAACTACTTGTTTCTTGGGGTTTCTTAATTATAATGTGAATGAGCCCATGAAAGAACACTTCCAATAGGATGTTATTCCTCAGCTATTGTGAGGAATTCTCAGCTTCCTTCCTGCTAACCTCATGATTAAAGTTCAGTGGCTGACCTGGAAAATTCTGCCTCATGTGATAAGACATTAAATTTCAAGAAAGACACAATAGCTAAGCACACAAACCTTCTTTCAAAGAAGAAACACCCCCACCCCCGAAAAAAAAATTCCAAAAAACCAACCCACACCACAAAGAACACAGAAGTCTCTGAATAGGCTTTACTGCTGTATTAATAGTTGAAATGCAGAGCAGCAGACGGAGTAAAGCTCTCTTTTCCTCATTTGAACTCATTCAACTGGCACAGGATCTCTTTCCCACTCTCCCAATCCCTTGGGTCCCTAACAAATCAAGGCCAAAACAGGACCCAGCTGTCTCAATTTGTTGTTCAAGCCCATTCAGTTACAACTGGAAGGGACAATATTTCCTGGCAAAGCTTTCCTCTGGGATATTTACTCATGTGAACAAAACATATCGACTGATCAGGTACACTCAACCACTACAGCATATCAGGCTCGTTAAATGTGCTCCCTATGCTATGAATAAAGGGCTTAAGCAGTTACAGCTTTAAATAAGCACTAGCAAATGAATTCATATAAAATGCACCAACAGCAAAGAAATTATAAAGCTGTAGTTGTCCTGACCACCAGTGAAAAGGAGATCTCTCTGCCAGAGACCTGCAAGCCAGGATCCATAATCAAGATAGTGATTACAGGTATTCCACTTGACTAAGCTGTGCAATCACAAGCTTAGCAATTACAGAACGTACACACAAAACAGTCCAGTTAAATTTGGTGATTTCAGTGGGGAATATTTCTTGAAACTCCAAAAATGTTGTTACTTGAACATTTTCTAGCCTCTTTTTTTTTTCCCAGAGTATTTTAAGATATCTACAGTGGTCCAGAGCCACACATCTTTCAGAGTAAAGTCATCAGAATTTCATCCCTCTTTGCCTATGAGCATACAAGAAAACACTTCCAATTACAGAACAGCTCTAGTTATTTGAACTGAAACAAAGGGAGGTAAATTCAATCCTTACCACCTTACTCCTATCTATAGGCTTTCCCAAGTACTTGCAAACAGCGTTCACTCATACAAAACATTCTTCAATTTAATTGTATTTTAGTAATGAACAAAAATTCCTCAAGGAGAAGACAGATGAATACACAATTTCTCTTCCCTCTCTCCTTTCCATCAGCAGATCAAGTCAGTCTTCTGACTCACTAGTCTTTGTCCTCTAGAATTTGAGCACTTTGGGGACTGCAAAAGTTCAGGAGTAACTGAAAGAAACCCATGGATATCACAACTTAGGTGTTCTGTACAGAAGTTCACATTTCCAGGGGAAATTCATTTTACATCAAAACGTACAAAGTTAGTGTTAAGAGATTCCAAATGCTGTTTGTATCATGCCTGTACCTGAAACTTTTTTAGAAATTTTAAGTCAGACATACAATTTTCTGTATTTACATTAACATTTATGTAATTAAAGCCCTTGTTAAAAGACAGGGCTTTACAAAATACTACAGCTTTCCCCCCACACTCAGTCAATATTTTACAAATATGCTTTAACAAAGCATTATGAAACAACTGTACTAAATAAGGAAAAGCAATGCCAGCAGAAAATATTCAGTTCAGAACCGATTCTCCTATGGAAGTTCCTAACAATCACAAACTATCTCCAATGCTCGGAACATGCCCCCCCCCCAAAAAAAAAGGCAAAAACAAAACAAGTCAGGAAATCTAAATAATGATAGCAGTAAAAGCTCTTCAGCCACAACTTTGTTAAAACTGTCTATTACCCATTCATAGTAACTGATACTAAAAAAAATAAATCCTATAATTACACTAATACACACAACATTTTGTCCTAAAAAATTAAAGACATTTGAAATAATTACATTTAGAAATATGTCCATTCCAAATGCACACTGATATTAATGCTCAATTGCAGTTTAAAACATCATCTGTACCAAATAAAACATCCCATGCTTTCTCTGCATGTATTACCCATATCTCTTCATAATATCCTCTTTGAATGCCTATTAGCTTTGTTAGTTTTTATGCTAATGAAGATATGTGAACAAATGAAAGCTGCACAATGCTGGGAGTCAAGCTAAGATTCAGCTTTGCACTGATCTGCCAGTATTACTTTGACAGAAATAATAAAGAGTAACCACACCTCTGCAAGGAGCTGTTCCACACTTTCTTGGATTATCACCAACAATGAATTCCACAGCTCACAATTTGTACCAATTCCCAAGCTGAAAATTCTCCTACTACAATCTGCTCTGTATTATCTCTCCAATGTTCCTGATACGATCCTAAAATGACCTTCAAGGGACACAAGTTGTCATCGGTTGCTGCTGTATTACCTGCTTGCTTTTCAAATATGATTTTTGAGAAAAATATTATTATTAAAGGAAAAGTAATCAGAATTAGGTACCTCATTTGTTACCTCATTTACATTAAACTTAATACCTCAACAACATACCCCTTTTTAAAGCCCTCAGAATAATATAACACTCAATTTAACTATGTGTAACACCCAATAAGGAGCAAAAATGATTCATTAGCTCTGTACAGCCCATACTACCTTTGCCTTTCTTGCAGTTACCACAGTATCCTAATGGGAAACCATATGCAAATATAGTTGCACTGGTCAAACCAAGAACTGAAACAGCTCGATATCACATTACACTTTCAGTTGTTCTGGGTAGCCATCAGATTACTATCACTACAGCAATTTAAAGCTCCTTCTTTAACAAAAGCTCCTTCTTGACAAAAGATTTTCAACCACATTCAGCTTATTTTTTAAACTCTGATTCAACTGATGGCTACAAAGACAGACAATCCTTCCCTCCCCCTGCAAATACCAAATACAAAATTCATCTCTGACTGAAGATTTATAAGGAGAGCTGACAAGCTTTGTTAGAATAAAATAAAATATACAATCTGTGCAATAACATATTTATTTGAAGACTAGATTGATGCAAGTGAACAAAAACAAACAAGAGGCTATTCCTGGAGGGAAAAGATCTCATTAACTTAGCCACAAAGAGCTAGAGAAGAAATAGAATTGTTTCAAAAAATCCAGAGCAAAAAGGTACAGTTCCTGAGTATCTCCCTACAGAAGGGCTTAGAAATTAGTTCTTTTATGCTAAGAAAACTGTTCAATCTGGAACACCATAGCCTGATCTAATAATGCCATTTTTCCCCATAAAATATTACTCTGATTTTAAAATAGCCTGATTTTGAAAGCTTTCTGAAGTCAGAATCTTTCCACATTTTCCAGTGACCTTTAAATCAGGCATCAGCTGAAGCTGTACTTTCAACAGAATAGTCTGTATACCTGAAGAAAGCAAGTGGTTTTCTCATCAATTTGTCGAAATACACTAATTTCCTTATTACCTGTATATCATTTACTATGTACACTATATAGTAGTGACTCACTAATTACGTGTGCCACTGAAGTCTACACAACCAACAGGCTTACCCACACTGCTAAGCCTAAAAGGAAAATTATCCACTTTCTTCAAAAAGACTTTAAAGCATTTAAAATGCTTTAAAAGCAAACCATCTCCAAAAATTACTCAACATATCTGGACAGCTACTTTTCTAAGCTAATCACAAGAGAAAAATAAGCTGCTTGGAAGAGAATGTTAGACTACACATAGTGTTTACAACAGCTAGGAGTTAACTTTTATTGAAAGAAATTACATTTTAAGAATTTCTCACACTGCTATAGTTTCACATTTTCCATGGGTATGTACTCAATAGAGGTACTTTTAAATAAACATTTATTTTCACACCAAGGTGCTTGTACTACTTTATCAGGAAAGTTAAGGTTCTATAATGCATGAATAATCAAGACTAAAGGCAATTTCTCCAACCTTGGTTTGAAAAAAATTTAAAAAATTATTTTTCACTACTGCACAAATGCAACACTCACTTCATTTGAATTTAGGTTAAAGTTTAACTTAAAAACAAAGAGGAGATGACCATCTAAAGCTGGAGAGGTATCCTAGGTCTTCAGCTCACCTAAGGCAGTACATGCATCCCACTGGGAATTGAAAATATGAAGATACATTTCACAGATTTATTCATATATGAAATCAACACACCCTCAGCCTGTTGACACAAAGTATTTTTGCTGTACTAAATACTCTCAACATTTTTTTCCTAAAAAGTGCTGTATAGATTACTCTTGATTTTGGGTATCTTCTGTTCATGCTTTTTTCCTCTCAACTATTAGTTGAATACAGACAGGAATAAACATTTGAGATTATCTGGATGTAATCTTCAAAACAGTCATTTAGTATATTGGAACATATATGGATATGGAGAAGGCTGAGGTACTCAATGACTTTTTTTGCCTCGGTTTTCACCAGCAAGTGCTCCAGCCACAAGCCCAAGTCACAGAAGGCAGAAGCAGGGAGTGGGGGAATTAACTGCCCACTGTAAGAGAAGATCAGGTTCAAGAAAATCTAAAGGAACCTGAAGGTGCAAGTCTATGGGACCTGATAAGATGCATCCATGGGTACAGAGGAAACTAGCAAATTAAACTACTAAGCTATTCTCCCTCATACATGAAAACTGTATGTGTGCAATCTCAGCAAGTTTGCTGACAACAGAGAGCTGTGTGGTGCTCTCAACATGCTCAAAGAAAGGGACAGCATCTGGAAGGTTCTTGACAGGCTTGAGATGGGCCTGTGCAAACTGCGTTAAGCTCAACAAGATCAAGTGTGAGGCCCTGCACATGGATTGGAGCAACCCCAGACACAAACACAGGGAGGAAAATGGATTAAGAACTGCCCTGAGGAGAAGGACTTGGAGTGGACGCTGGTCAATGTCAAGTTCGACATGAGCCAGCAATGTGCACTTGCAGTCCAGAAAACCACACGCATCCTGGCCTGCATCAAAAGCAGCATGATCAGCTGCTCAAGGGAAATGATTCTGACCCTCTACTCCACTCTCATGAGACCCCACCTGGTGTACTGCATCCAGCTCTGGGACACCCAGTACAAGAAAGATATGTACCTGTTGGAGCAGGTCCAAAGTGCCACAAAGAGGGCAGGAGCACCTCTCCTATGAAGACAGGCTGACAGTTGCGTTTGTGGAAAAGAAAAGGTTCTAGGGAGACCTTATTGCAGCCTTCCAGAACCTAAAAGAGGGGCTATAAGAAAGCTGGGCAGGTGGGAGTTTTTATAAGGGCATGAGACAACAGGACACAGGATAATGGATTTAAGCTAGATGATGTCAGATTTAGATCAGATAGTAGGAAAAAGTTCTTCCCTGTGAGGGTGGTGAGGCCCTGGCACAGGCTGCCCAGAAAACCTGTGGCTGCCCTCTCCCTATCAGTGTTCAAGGCCATGTTGGATGGGGCTTTGGGCAACCCGGTCTACTAGAGAGTGTCCCTGCCCATGGCAGGGTGTTGGTACTAGATGGGCTTGATGGTCTCCCGCAAACCAAACTATTCTGAGTCTTTGTTGTTTGCTCTGCCTGATCTCCATGCCCACATCCGTGGTTTATGAATGCCTTCCATAACATTGCTAAAGATAGCCACTGCGTCTTTCCAAGGAATGATTTCTCTTCCCTCCTCCAGAGTTTTCAGCACTTTTACTCCTTTCACTCACTTTCACTAGATCTGCAACTGCTATGAAGAAAAAGTTGTTTCCTCTTTGCTTCTATGTTTATGTACTGTGAATTAATAAGTCCTTAGAGAAAAAAAAAACCACAGAATAACAAATTGTTTCAGTTTAAATACTAGGCCAGATCTCCAGATGACATAAACCAGCAAAGCTTCATCTGTTTCCAAGTCTCATACAACTCATGCTCAGTGATAGCCTTTAAATGTTACTATGGTCAAGGTGAGGTTTTATTGAAGCATTATGTCTGGTCACAGGACCATACAGTATATTTTACGATTAAATCAGGATAGTCTTGAAACTTCCTGAAGTACTTACACAAAGAAGAGCTAAACCCACAAAGCTTTAAGCTATTTACTTTTAATTTTTTTTCTTAAAAAAAAAAAAATAAAAAAAATCCTCACCTCAAAAATTGTTACCCATTCTCTATGTATATTGCAAAAAGTGCCACCTATTTAAAGTCAAAGTACAACACAGTCCTAAATCAAAGATAGCATTCTGCAAATACAAAATCATTACCAAAAGTAAGTAGAGAACAAAACTGCTTTCAGCCACAGGACTTCCTGTGGTTTTATCACTACCTTTCAGTCACATAATCATTTAAATGTGACTTCCTATGGCAGAGTGGGAGGAAACCAAAAGGAACTTACTCTTCCATCAACCAGTATTACATGAAAAAAGTTCAGTAAGGCTTAATGATATCATAGACCACAAATAATCTATGAGTTTATAGAAAGGATGCTTGGATTTAGACAAAGCAGAAAACCAAAGAGATTAAAAGAACAACCACAGATGATCAATGACTGCTCATTAACACAGTAGTTGTGCTTTATTTCTAGCATAAGTAACTTTTGGAGGCTATGATGTGTGACACCAGGCATCTTTCAGTTTAGGAAGTTTGGTAAAGATACTTCCAACATATAGAAGTTACATAATCTGCACACTTGTAAACTGAAGACCTGATGTGATCTATACAAGTAGTAAAATAATACTAGCTGGTAATCAAATTACCAGAGTACATAAATTGGTCAAAACAAATACACACTTTGTGGATTCACTGAATAACTATGAAATCCAAGATCTCTTTAAACTAAAGAAAAATCAAGACATCTCATTGCAGGTATCTCTACAACCTTTCCAATTACTACATAAGGTATAATACAAATACATGAGGTATAACCGAGTAGAGGAGGAAACAAAGGGCATGGAATTGTTTTCAGGCACAACCTGCACAGGGCTGCAAATTGGTACCCAAGAAGACCAGAAGTTGAACACTCCACAAGTAGCTAGAAATATCTTAAACACAGTATAAGAATAGCATTTACACACTGCAGTACAAGAACTGTTGCACTGATTAAAGCTAAGAATCAATTAAAAAAACATATCTAGCAGAAATGAAAGAGTTAAAGAGTTATGCATCTGCAAACCATAGAGTATTATCAGCCTTTACAGTCCCATTCAATTTCACAGCTCATTACCTGGAACAGACAGTTAAAACCCATACCAGATGGATTTCGTACAAGACAACACTTCAAACTGTATTTAAAAATCCCCACTCAATTTCAACATGACATATGTGATGTCTATGTATTGTCTTTTTTTTTCCTTAGTATGCAGACTATCTTTAGATTCATTTACTTTTTGCTGTATTGGTTACCACATAGAAAAAAAAACTATTAGGACAGATAGGTGTGGTTTACAAATGATACATACTGACTTAGAAAAACAGCTAAGTGAAGATAACATAACCATGCTATCTAGACAGGGTTCTGTTTACATTAACTATGTAATACCAGTACTCAAACATAACCCTGTAGAATCATCCTCCACAATTTTTCTGAAAAGAGTGTGAAACTTCTAACAAGGTATTTTCCCTAAACCAAGACTAGATGACATTGATCTGGTATAATGTTACAGTGCTCTGATACATTAAAATTCAATAACAGGCTCCAAAACAAACCTTCATGTGGTTTTCCCTTGGACAAAACCTTGATGTATACAGTAAGGAACTTCATAACACAAAAGGCTGAAAGAAGCTGCTGAGAAGCCTCCACTGGCAAGGGAGTGTGCCAGATGACCTAACCCTAGCAAAGTTTTACCAATTCCAATTTCTACAGTTTAAAGAAAATCAAAAAAGGTTTGTCGGGGATGAGCAAAATCACTACAGTGGCCAAGAAGATGCAAGATTTAAATATAAACTATTGGTAAAGATTCTTTTACATGTGTTCTTTACTTAAACTGTATAAGAATGTATGTCCTCTACTGGAATATATTGTAACTACCCTGCCAAATTCAAGTACCTAAAGGACTCCACATATTTATTCAAACTATTAAGTTTTCTTGTCATCTCTGGATTATGTAAGATGTCATGTAGCTACCATGAAAAATCAGTTTTGTAAACTATATTCTGCAAACTAGAATAAATACGGTCCTATCCAAGGTGAAATCTGTACAGAAAGACATGAAGGGGCCTTGGAACAACTTTCCTTTCTGTTCTCCAAAATGTCTTCTTCCTGAATTCTCTACTACATACAGCAGTTTTCCTATTTATCTCTAACCTCCAATTTATAGTTATTTGCATTGTCTTTTTGGATCATCAGAAAGAAAAAGCATCTGGAAATATACATTCTGGATAATATCTAATAATTATAATTACAACCACAAGGCTTATAATAGCCTAAAGTCAAAGCTTTCACCCAGGTAGATTAGGCACACCCTTACAACACTGAGGAAAGCACTTCATGATGTGAAAAAAAGGCAGGCGCTAATTAAGGCCCATTTACACTTTTCTTGAACAAATTTCATTTATAACTCAGGAAATTTTCTTCCTCTTCTCCCTGACCACAAGTCTAACCAATCCAGAAGAAAATAATCTCTTCATTTTCTATATCGACACTACAACAGTATCTAAGGATGGCTTTATGCCAGAAACTACATTTGACAGCTGTTTCAGACCACAGCATAGCTAACACATTTTCATTGCCTAGTGTTGACAGGGATTACTTAAAGACAACTGTACGAGAAGCAATTATTCTGCAGGCTATTCCTCAGCAAGGTTTTTACGAACACAGTAGTCGTCAGAGCAAGTGCTAATTTGTATTTCAAAATAATGATTCCAGCAAATACAGAATTTTTTTTTATAATTCACAATTTTATAATACCTTATATACCAAGACCAGAGGTGGAAAGGTAATTCCAGCTCTGAGCATATGAATTTTCCATCCATGGCAAGACTGAACCCTCATTGGTGTGCAGGACTACAAGCTCTTCACATCACTTCAGCATTTCCTCATTTAAAACAGATAAAGTTTAAGTCAATTACTGAGTAGAAAGAGGAGTTCGTGACTGCTTTTGTTTTATATTCTATGTATTTTGTTTCCAATTAAAAAAGACTGACTTCTACCAGAGCTACTGTGAACTAATTTTGCCTAACCTGTGGGATAACAAGAGTTCAAATGCTAAAAAAACGCCCCTAAAGGGATTTGCATACAACACACACAGGGAAGAACAGAAAATGGTCTAGCAGTAGTGATTTAACACCTATCAGAGACATTCTGTGATCTCAAATTGGTAAATGAAAAACTCCCTTATAGGTATGAAAGATAGCAAACTAGTGAAAAACTTCAGCAAGAATATTAAGCAAGGTCATGCTTCCTGAAAAGGAAGCTGCTCAAAGAAACATGGAGCCTTTGGAGTTACATTTAACCACTGTGGAATGGCTTTGCTGAATCAAAAATAATGCTGACTTTTAATCTTTGCAACATCCTCCTTCAGCTTTTACCCACAATCTGTGAGGAGAGGGGAGGGCTGCCTGTGCCGGGTCATCTCCAGCTGGTCCTGCTGCTGGCCATGGCCCCTCAGTTGTATCAGAGCAAGGATTGCCTTGCAGCCCCCATCATACCCTTTCTAATCTATACAATAAATACAAGAAAACTGCTAAAATGCTTTTCCCATACTGCAATCTGAAAGATGCATCTATCGCAGTCTGCATCGGAAACAAAGCCCAGCCACCCAGCACCTCTCTCAGCTGCACACTAGCATTAGTTTTGATTTAGCAAATAAGGTCGGGGGAAAGCACTTCAGTTTGCTTTACATTAAGCTCTTCAAGTGTAGTATTAGCACCAGAACACCTTTTTTTCTTTTTGGTTAACTGTTATTATCTCCCCGTGCTGTCAGCCAGGCTTCCAAAACCAAAGACATCCATTAAGGTACTTAAAACAAAGCCAAGAAAGACAAACCTCAAATACTTAATTACTTCCTATCTGGTCCCCCACAATCAAATTCCACTTAGCTGCCATCTGTTTATGGAAAGCTATATGCCCCTAACATCCCATTCACAATGCAAGAATAACTTCAGCAACAGAATTAAGTGTGGTCGTGCCTTCCTGAAAAGGAAACTGCTCAGAGAAACACAGCCTCTGGAGTTGTATTTCACCACTATGGAACAGCTTTCCCGAACCAAAAATGGTATCACATCTTCATCTTCACAACATCCTCCTTTAGCTTTTACATACAATTTAATTTCCAAAACTAAAATATAATCATAAATTATCCAGATTATAATTCTCCAAATTTACAACTTGTTTTCTTTTAGGCCTTCAGGAATACTAAAACAAGAACACACAAGAAAAACCCAGCTGATATTCTGTCTTGCAAATAAAATTCTTTTTTTAAAAAAGTAGCGCCACACTCCAAACTGGCCAGACACAGCTCTAATTATCTGTTATTATCTAATTATTATAGTGCAGACTTTCTGTGTAAGAACACATAGACATTAAAGAAGGGACAAAATATAAAAAACTATTTTAAAAGTCTGCAGTTTCTATTTTACCTGAATGAACAGCAGATCAGCAACAGTTATTGAATAAACTCATGCTTAATTTTCACATTCTAACAGTTACTTTTATATTGGACTGTGCTTTCTTCTCATATGACTTCCATCTGTAAATGTCCAAAAGTTTTCTAAATAAAAGATATTAACAAATTAGCTTGTACAACTTTCCAGAAAGTGTTGATACATGAAAGAAAAGCCACTTATCTTTTGTCAGAGGTGCTATAAAAGTTAAGTTTATCTCAGAAACTATTTTAAATTTAAATTAGCAAGTTTTCCACAACCCCTCAGTCACATCTGAGTACACAGTGACTTTTAATAAATACTGTGGATCAGACAATGTCAGAGTGTTTGCCTAAAGCTTGAGTTCTGTACAAGTCTATTAATGTCTTCTGCACATAGACACAGGAGCTGGAATAAATTACTTCCAAAAAGCCACATATCACCTCTTCTGCATCATGTGCCAATTGACGTTTTCATTGTTTTACAAAAAACTTAATTCTCTTTAGTCTGAAATAATCTAATTTTATAGGTGCTCCCTAAAACAACATTTTGCTTAGAAAATACCAACACCAACATGGTTACTGTGTCACAGTAACACATGTTGCAATCGCATGAGACCAACAGTGAACGCAAGGACAAGCAGCAGCATTTCTTCTTCAGTGCTGACTTCAAAAACATGGATGAATGCCTCGGGTAGGTCCTCCATGCAGGGTGATGATCATGGGTGCATTTGTAGATTAGCACTAAGCAGTCCACAGTGCTGCACAACACTCCATATAAACCTCTGGATTAAAAAAAAAAAAAAAAAAAGCAAGCACTGTGCAGGTAAAAATAAATTCAGTTACTCCAGACAGCTCTGAAATACAAGGGCTTAGCTCCCCCATAGGAAGACTTTAGCTCCTCCACAAATAAGGGGTACTCAGGTCATGCCCTAGCCTCTCCCACTGTTCTGTGAGTATGGAAAACTCCAACAGATTCCCTTCAGTCAGCTCTCAGAAGCCTTTGTTCCCCTTTAGACTATTATTAGTTCATGCCTTTCAATATTAAACATTATATTGTACGCAAAATCTCTAAAGCACACCACATGCTACAGGCTAAGGAAGTCTCAAGACTCCCAAGAAGCACCTATATCAACTGTTTACATTTTGAAACTGAGAAACAGAGAAGGCAGGTATCAGGAATTTGATTAAACTCAACCACAAGGACTGATACTGCCATAAAACACTGCAGAAAATAAGATACAGGGGTGTGCCACTTCTTTTTTATGTAAACTTGATGAGATAAAACTATACCATGAGAATTCACTCTTTCAAAGGGAGACCATTAAGAAAGCCCTGCATACAATTCCCTCATACCCTGCAAATCTACCATCAGACTTGAGCAGAACTATTGCCAGGTTCCAGGCTACTTCTACAGAAGTAATCAGAAAATATGATCCAGAAAGTCATATTCACTAATTTGCCAATAAAATCTGTCTTTAATTCCCCTAGCTAGATCTCCTGCCTGTATAAATGCACCATTACCACCTGCACCTCCCCAGGTACGGTACTACCACCTCACAGAATACAGACAGGCTGACAGGAACTCTATGGATTGACAACCCAGTTCTGGTATTAATGGACTATCTTTTTAAGTGTACTTAGACCTCTAGTATGCACTGTATAGTGTGTAAGCTTCCAACCATAATATCTGAAGGCGACAGTAATGAATAGACAGAGGCAAGGGAAATTTTATGAGAAGCTACTGATGAAATAGTAATATGGAAGCAGTTTAAGGCACAATGAAGACAGAAGAGACACTCAAGATGCTCACAACTCCACCAAAAGGAAGGTTTCTCCTATACCAGATATTTAGCACAATGGCAGCAGTGCAGCTTGTGGTTGAGAAGCAGCCTGCTTTGGTTTCGTTCTGTAGCAGTGAGATTTTAAGAGAGGAAAGTACAGAGAGCAGAACATTCAATTTTCGAAAAAACAATCGGCATTATGCTGTTTCTTAACTTAAGGTTTGGAAAAGTATGTTCCTACTACAAAGCCTACCACTAGAGAAGGAAAACATAGTGCTCTTTTCCCAAAAATAGTGAAGCAGAAAAGATACACAATGTCCTTTATCTTTGGGCCCCCCCACACCCCCCCCAAACGAACAAGAAAATAGATATTCTTGACTATGACTTTAGAGTTACCTTTGAGTATCCAAGGATACAAGAGCATCAAGGGCAAAGCGTTGCTAAGGCAAACTGACAGGTGCACAGTGCAAAAGCTGAACTACACTCTCCGAAAGTCTGTGAGAAGTACATGACAGAAAGCCTCTACTTTAGGCAGGCAGGATCCCTCTCTGGAAGCCTTTAAATACATTTACGTACTCCCACTGAATCTACAGGAATTTCAAAAATGCACTCTAAAAACCATAGTATTCTGCTGTGTTAGGAACAGTAAGTACATCCTCTCCTTAAATATCTACAAAACATAGTGACATTGAGACTAAGCCAAATGAAACTTGTCATCACTTCCTTTATATTGGTTTTTCCCCTTCCCCAGCTATCAGTAGCTCCATCACTCCTCACTAATTCAGAAAAACTCTACTCTTCCAAAAGAGAAATAGTTTTCAAAATTGACATGAGCTGTGTTCAGAGGATACAGCTGCAACAGTAAAGTAGGTAGAATAAATATATTATGATTTCCATGCATGTCTTATAACATGCATCTTACATAGGAAAAAAAAACCCAAAAAACAAACAACACAAGAGACAAGTCATTGCAATAAGAGTTTGGACAAAGATGGGTCAAATTAAAACAATAATGGGCTAAGACATCAATGCTGAAGAAGCTTACAGTTTAGGGTGGTGACAAACTAGAGGACATGGACATAAAGGTGATGATAGTCTACCACTTTTCAAATGCTCAGGTAAGGTACATCACCTTCAGTCTGCATCAAGGTCTGTTAATTGTCACAAAATGCATTAAGTGCACTCTCTATGGCAGCATCCTAAATACATCACCCCTCAAAATACCCTTCAAAGTGACAGTGATTTTATCACCTTTATGACAAAAGGAATCAGGACATAATAACTTAAGGGGAAAAGCAGTCATTGAATATTAACCAATAATTTTAGAGTTATATATATATGAACTTTCTAGAGCATGTAGCATTACACAGACCGCATTACATTATTACAGACAGCATTACACACTTTAAAGCAGAGCTCCAAGTCATTTCAGTGACAGCTCAGAGTTCTCACCTTCTCTTCTTATCAAACCACAGGAAGTCAACTGATCCATATAGTGATAAACACACAATTAATGGCTACATATAAAATAGGTGGTTAATATCCAGCATCATATAGGAAAACCAACAAAACAACCAAATACCTCTATAGCAGTCAGCAAGAGAACCAAATTCTCCAGTGCGTCATTCAATTCCTCCCTAAAAACATTCTCCTTTACTGCAAGCCACAACTTCATTCACTACGTAACTGCTCTGACAGCTTATACCTGAGCAAAATCTGAATGAAATTCCAGAGCCTTACTGTCCTGGGGAATACGCAAAACAAGTGCTGAAGGGGCAGGGAAAACACCACAGTCATACAGCTAGAGACCAAGATAGGGCACACACATATAGACTGTAAATTCTGACAGTTTTTGTTAATATTATTTTAATGATTTCTTTCAGTATTTCCACCACAGATACACAGTAACAATAAACCAAGTTTTCAGAAATGCACACTGCACTCTTAAGTAACTTATTAATCACCAAAATAATGTAACACAGAATCCACTTGTATAACCTTCAGAACACGTGCAGAAAAATCACCTTCAAGATGCTCCCTGATTTCTACAATCTCTCTGAAGTGGACACTCCAAGACTCAACACCAGACAAAGCTCCTGGAAGGTGCAATGAACACCCTCCTATCAAACTGCTGAGCTGAGCTGTATATCTGCATCACTGGAAGAGCAATCAAGAGGCTGGGCAAAAAGTGTTCAACATGCAGCGAATGTGAGAGGATTGTCCTTCTGCAAGTGCTTTCAAAATATCAGTTGAGATCAAGCAAAAAGGTAGCAATGGATTCATTAATTAGGCCTTAAATTTCCAGATGACAGGTGGGACTGGCTCCTACTATTATTAGGGACTGCTTGAGATCAAGACCAGGCAGCAGGCACGCTTCCACGTACCATACAAAATCCTCAAACTCAGGACAAACAGCACAAGGACAATCGCTGTATCCTGTTCAAGTCATGCTCAATACATGAAACACTTCAGTCCTACACTTGAAATAATTCTGAGAATTAGATACGCCAGATGTGGCCCGACATGTCCTGTCATTGATTTGAAACTGTTCAAGCACAAGGCACTTTGATGGAGGGGAGGGGAACGGGGAGGAGAGAGGCACATTTCAAGCTTTCAAGTTTTGAATCACAGCTACTTTTCTCATTTGAGCCTCAGAATGATGCACAGTATGCTGTTAATGAAATCACAAGAGAGAAACATGCCTCTTTTCCAGTGCAACCATCCACAATAGCATTTTTTACAAATTAAACCAACCCACAGGAAAAGTATTATCATACTTGGTGCAGAAGAGTACTTTAAAACAAAGATTATTTTGACTGCGCTACCAAAGCCTCAGAGATTCTTGAGCACAGCAATTCAGCCTCAGGTACTGTTAAAGGCACAAGAATCAAGAATGGAAAAAGCATCAAAGATGAGTAAAAGAATTACTTTTCTTTCAATCCACAGCTCACCTGCTATAGTACTGAGCTCACAAAATGGAAGGTACTTACAATACTAATATTATATGAAAGAAAGTGTCCTCATGGGATTGAGAAGGGGAAAGAATCCAAGAACCTCCAGGAGAACATGAATTTGTTCTACGCAAGTTGGGATTTAGCTCAAGAAAAGAGTACGTAACTGTCCCTATACTCCTCCTTAATACAGGCCAGAGACTCAGATACATTCACAAGCAGAAAATACAAAGAATAAAAACATTCAGTAGGAGATGTGATAACTGCATTATTTACAAGCACAAAAACCACAAATGAGCTGCTGAAGATCTCCAAAACAAATACCCATGTAGGATATGCTTTTGCAGTAGCTAACACTTCATTCAGATGTTACTGTACCATGCAAAAAGAAAAATTAAAACCCCACTACTGTTCTGACTGCCTTTGATTTTGCACAGCTCTGAAAGAATATCTATTACTTCAGATGGCATGTGGTCAGACTGAAGCCTAATATTTTGTTGAGGTTTCATTTGGTTTTTTCCACCTAGAAATCTCACTAGAAGTAATCAGAGAATTAATTAAAAGCTTATCTTCTCCATCCATCTGCTAACAAAGCCAACACTGGACTAAAATCCCAAATTCCACACTCCACAGATCAGCAAGAAAACAAATTCTTCTTAGTAAGCCTATCACCCAAGAGCATCATTTCATTCATGGCATTTCACATCTGGTTGTAAAGAAAAGGATGTAAGTTTCTAAACTCTTACTATACTAAATCAAGAATGAGAATCCTAAATCACTATTATTTTTACAAAGTATTGTCAAGGTTCAGCCCCAGGCAGCAGCTGAACACCACACACCACTCACTCACCCCTCCCTGGGAGGAGAGACAGACAGAACCCCTCGGGTTGGGATAAGGACAGCTGTTGGGATAAGGACAGTTACTGACACGGCACCGTGAAAAGGGAAGAGCAACAGAGCCCCGGACAGAACACACACACGGTGATAACACGGAGCACTGCACCGACCCAACGAGGTGGTAACACTGAGCACTGCACCGACCCGATGACCGACCACGCTCAGACTGTCCTGGAGCTGTGCAGACCAACCCCTGCCCAACCAGTCTGGGCCAGACCAGCTCCCCTGTGCTGGCTACCTGGAGAAGGTAACTGTCCTGGCCAGAGCCAGGGCAAGCGTGCACACAAGGGCTGCCTATGGTAGTAGCACGTAAATGCCAAACCTTGCCATATTTTCACAGAAGAACTTGGAGAAACCCAAAGCCTGTTTTGATTCCTCTATTCCAGGTTTATCATAAATGACTACTTCGAGAACTTTTGCCATCTGAATCTGGCAGAGCAAAAATACAAGTTTCAGCAATTTATACAAAACATTTCTGCACACACAAGAAATAAAAATCACAAAGTAAATGCAAATTATAAAGAAACAGTGAAATCACTCAAAATTATCCTTATTAAACAAAATCCCCCATAAATAAATTACAACTTCTGATACAAAGCATTATGCATGACATAAATCACACTGGGTCTGGGAGATAGTATTTCACAGATAGCAACTATCTCCCAAGTAGTTCTTGAATTTTTAGTTTGCAGTGCTTTTTTAAAAAGCAAAAATCAAGCCTTTTTATTCTGGCATGTCATGACTAAGTTGTAAAAACAGACCAACTGACCAAACCACCTCAGGGTAGCCTACAGAAGTCATTAAGCACAAAGCACCAAATCAAAAATTTAACTATAGATGTAGAGCATTCATTCATAATGGAAAACTGTGTTTTACTTTGCACAGCTGCTTTAAAACCAATTCCTTGCAGGACAGTTCAAGCGTGCAGTGGGAACAGGCAGGAAGCAGATACTCTTCTGGAGAACCAGGCAGAAAGAAAGGATGGGTGGTAAGGTAGGGAGAGAGAATTTTCTGATCTGCAGGAGTAACCATAGTATCAAATTGCCCACCTACACTGTCTTTACCTCAAATGATTGCTAAATATAAGGTTATAAGCAGACTTGCCTCAATCTTCAGCTAAACATTTTTTGAGCAATACCTATGTACATTCGGCTTTCCAGGAGATAATTTCCAATGTTAGTTGGAGATTATAATCAAGTTTCTGGTTATGTCATGTCATCACATTTGACTTCCTGTGAATGCTGTATGCTTTCAGGAAAAGTTTCTGATGTAGTTATGTGACATACAAATTCCTTTTCCCCTCTTTGAACTGAATCCTGCTGTTATTTGCTCCAGCACCAGTCTTCCCCAAAGCCTACTCAAGCTAAGCAAACCCTACACACAGCAGGGATCAGTGCAGCCCTATTTCATAAACAGTAAGCACGAGACAAGATTTACAGGTACACACACAACATTTTATATGAGCTGCTTAGGCACTCTGAGAACGCTTTTCTACAATAGCAGTGAAATACATGCACTTTGTAGGGCTCCAGGAAAGACTTTGAATAGGTGAGCTACAAACTGCTGTGTGAGTTAAACGCAGCTTAATTTTTTATGGAGGCCCAAGTTCAACATCCATAAACAGTTCTCAAAACACAATTCTGGCAAGCATCCACCTGACCACTGCAGAAAAGAGCACTTCCCTTATGAGAAATAAAACAATTACCTCTGCTCTGAACTGTAAAATGGTACAGGAGAGGGAGGAAAGAGTAACAAGAACACAGAAATTGGATTCTAAGCTTTCTTGAGTAATGCCACCAAGAAAAAAAAAGTGTACCTAAACAGTATGTGAAAGTTTAAGCAAATAAATAAAGCACTTAAACACACAGAAGTTTAGCCACCCACGCCTTCAGAAATTTCCACTGCAAACATTTCAAAAACTTTGAAAAGAAATATTTCGAAGGAACATATGCATAACCAGAAACTGCTTTGTTTTTCCAACCAGACAGACAACACAGTTTTGGCTCATGGCTCTACATCAAACACCTACCACTAAAAAGACTAAGTTTATTGTAAACAACAACAACAAAAAAAAAAACCCAAAAGCCCACAAAACAAACCCTGTTATCCTATATATATAAATAATCTATATACTCACAGTCTTTAAAATAGGCCATCTGATTTTCTACTTAATAATTTTACAAATGCTCATATCAACAGATAGTCCTCCTTCTTAAAGATTTGTGAAGTCCTGACACCCATCTATGGCAGGGAAAAGTGCCTTTCATGGGAGAGCCCGTTTTTCTCTAACAATCTGGGCTTATTCCGAGTCCTAGGCTGAAACTGTGAAGCTCAAAATGTCTGCAAATAGCACACTCGTGTCAGATATTTCTGTCTTATTTGAGTACTTTAAGTGAGAAAGGACACCAGGTATGACAGAATGCAGAAAAAGCTATCCTGCTTTTATAAACACACACAGTGGACCTCAAACTCCTGCGAGAAGTGTTTCTGCTGAGCTCAAACGTGCGGTTTGACATGCTTGACCCGCCTTCTCTTAAAGATAATGCAAATTCTGCGATGGTGGTGAAGCTGCTACTAGAAAACAATTATCGGCACACCGAGAAGAAATCCTTGTAGCGTTGTCAAAATTACTTCGTTTACCATCTTCTATCTCTTGCAAGCTTCCTCTGCCACTTCCCACAGGGTTCTGCACCCCTGGCACGGGAGGTGCTAACAATGACCTTTGCACCAGGTCACTGGAAGAGCGTATGACTCCGCATGCCGTGGGGTGGGAATACAGAAAGAACTGGGGCGTGCCCAGGAGAAACGACATCTAAGGTAAAAGCAAAACTAAATGTTAGCCTAACATCAGCAGAAGTGCCATGAAAAGAAAATAAATCTATCAGCCACAAAGTTTTCTTTTTTTGCTTTAGAATTAGGCAATAACATCAAAGCTACTTTAATTTACTCAAGAAAAAGCTTGCCTCAAATAAGTGAATTAATTTGATCTAACCAGATCTGACAGTGATTAGAGAAAATGTAGTTCTTAAATGGGAAAAGAAAATTAAAATGTTAAAAGGTAATGCCCAAAAGTTGGAATCCCTCCTTGAAGTGTTAGACACAAGGAAAGAAATTGCTTCTTTTTAGAGATAGGAGCAAAGCAAATGTTATTCTATGTTTAAAAAAATTAAAATTTAATTTTGCTGAACAGAGTCATCACTAACAGTAGTCAATTAACATTCTAATTCTTAATTAAAGTGTATTGGGTATGGTGTGGAAATAAGTCACAGGATCATAGGGAACAAAATTAGACAAGTTTTGAATAATCGCACAGACAGTTTCACACCATGGAAGGCCTCAGTGCCAAACACTCAGCATGTCAGAGCCAACTGTGCTTGGCTTTAGAGGAGTACAGCCTTGCCCCCACTGTGCCCTGGCCAACTGCCCCCACCCCAAAAGAGTTAAAGCAATAGGCTACTACCCCCAAGATCAGATGATATCTTTGCTAAATCACCAGGAAGAGGCTTTTCAGGTGTCTGCACAAGCTCAGACAGCATATACTCAGTGGCACATCTGTGCAGATCTTATTGACCAAGCTAAGAAACTACATCACTAGAAGCAACCAGGTCCCAGATCATCTCCCATGTCAAAGTGTTACTAGAGGAACAAGTTACCGAGAAATACCAAGTTAATGAAATAAACATCAGCTGCAGTAACATGCATCATGCACCATTTTCTCTTAATAATCTTAACTCTATAGGGTTTTTTGTGAGTCTGAATTACCATCAGTAGAGATCTTAAGTGACTCCTTTCAGAGAAACAGGTAACACACAAGAGTATAATGAAAACAAAAGAAACAGCCCACCAAGCACTCAGATCCAGAAAAAAAATTGCCTAAATTTAATTTCAAGAGTTAAACTATGACTTTAGCAAAGATACTCAAGCTTAGAAATACATATTTCATTAGCAAAAGATGGTTGCTAGCCAAGAAGTTAAACAAAGTCATTAATGGAGGTAGAGGGACAGAACAGAATGAAGTGTTGTAGGAGAGAAACAGCGGAGCTAAATGATAGTGATTTTCTCCGCAAATTTCTATTTGTGTAGGAAGCAGCTTCTATCATTTCCCTCTACAATCAAATCACAGCAAAAAACAAGTCTCTTTTGTGTCAGTTGCTACGAAAATTATAAAAGGGTCCTTTTATCAAAAATAGCACATCAAGCGTTTTCTAAAAGTTGGGAGAAAAATCTATTCCAAGCCTATTAATATAAGAATCCTTGTCTTTCAGTTACAAAGTGTACGAGGAACACTGATTAAAGACACTGAGTGATACTATGCCAAAATACCACAAAACACACAAATACACCAACACTTTCTTTTGCCAAGGAATTGCCAGCATCAATATCAGCCTCCCTACTCACGAATAGAAATTTTCCTCACAAGAAGAAAAGTTTTGGTAACTGCTGGTCAAACAAGAAGGCTCACTGAATGTCTACACCAAATACAAATTAGAAAAAAGATGGTTAAAATAAAAATTTGGCTAAAAATTGTAGCTTTCTTATATGTTAGGGAGAATCCAAGATGCAGCCTCTGAGCTTGGGGCACAGGAGCCACAGCAGGTGCTGACTCCTGGGTTGTTACAGCCCTGGTCCCCTCCTCTCCTAACACCAGTACAAGTTCTTCACACCACCAGATGTGGTTTTCCAGGGTTAGTTTTCAACCAGATTACATCCTTTGTCCACATAAGCACCAACAAAACCAATCAGTGGATTTACCCAGCCTTAAAACACCAGCAAGTGCCCCCTCCCAAGATAAAACCAGCAAGTTACAATTAAAACGCCAACTTCTACATCCTCCTCCTCTTATTACTACGTGCCACACAGACCATTCAAACAACACAGTAGTTTATTTACAAAAGGCAGCAGTGGTAAAGGTGGAAAAGCTTTAATGAGCAAGAGCAGTAAATACCTTGGGACGACGATGTCCTCACAGCGTGAATGACATATTCTTAAACCACTTTGTACTCTTGTAACCAAAGGCATTGCCGGCCTTCCCATCACTTCTTTATTTTAGTCTTAGCTCATAAAATGATAAAGCTCTACTCTCACTTGAGTCACTTCATATTCAGACCACAGGACTACAATAGCTCGTATTTTATTACAGTGGATCAAACAGCCCAACACTCCAGCTCTGTAAGAGCTTACAAGTACAAATTAGTCACATTAGTAATAATCAACTGATACATACTGGATCTAATAATAAACAAAGAGGGTGTTTATGGAAAATGCTATGAGGGCGCAACAGCAGGCAAAACCCGTGCTTATTTCTCACACAGGCGAGTTCTTTTCGCTGCCAATCTCTACGTACCATCTCTGCATTATGAACATGACAAACAAAATCATGAAATGACTGTAGAGAAACACAAGAAAAAATAATTAAATCCAGAAACCAAGACTTTGGCTGTGGGGAGACCATAAGATACCCACATCATAATAGAGAGACAAACTAAGATCTTGCTCAGATGGAAAAAACAATGGAAATGGGGAAGACAGGAAAAAGGTAAATACATTAAAGCTTTCCTTTGGAAGAACATCACCAATGAAAAATGCACAGAAGGGAAACGAGGAACAAGTCAAAAATGGGATCTGCAGGCCCTCCACCACAGGTAGGGACAGTCAGAAGCCGTAGATAAAGTAGGATTTTAAGATGAAAATGATGAAACTGGGGCAACAGTGAGAGGGCATACTTTAAATTAAACAAACAAAAAAACCCTAAACAAACAAACAAAAAAAGAACAAACCACCCACTTTACACAGTGAAACCACTCTGAGAAGGAAGTACTTCCAAGCTCCTGAGCTAAGACAACAGAATCCTGCTCCAAGCCTAGACTGCTGAGATTGGAAAAAAAAAAAAACAAAACAAAAAACAACACAAAAAGCAAACAAATAAACAAACAAAAAACAAAAAACACAAATAACCCAAACAACTAAACAACCCCAAAGAAAAGAGCAACAAAGTGTTGCTGGTCTAATGCCACATTGTTTGAAAGAGACTTAATTACTGTTATCAACAACTACACATTTTCCCCTCCCTTTCAGAATGCCACTATAAACTCACCTAGCCTTTTCTACACATATTTCTACCAAACTCTTGGGGAGGGGAAAAAAAAAAAAAAAAGAAAAAAAAGAAAAGGTATTTAAAAAGTCACTCGTTCTCCTCTCAAAGTTGCCTACAAAATACTGCAGTCTGTAAACATCTACAAGCTCCAGATGAAAAAGGTTTTCAAAGAGGCAGAGAAGTAGCACTAAGTAGCTGATACCTAAGAATAAAGAAACCTACAATATTATGCATTAAAACTAATATAAATTAAACTGGAATTCTGGACGTGGCCAAGGAATAATTTTAAAACACAAAGTATTAGGGGTCTGGATGCACCTCGTGGATTTTATCCATGGTGGCTGCTAGTAAACCTGATGAGGCTGTATTACTAGAAATAAATCAAACAGACCTGTCTGAAAGAAGTTTTTTGCAGTTATTATTAAGCCTAATGTCATGTTTAAACCATTTGTAATAAAAATTATGCCATTAACAAAAGACTGCACATGACTGACCTAGTTCACTTGCATTTTTCAAAGATTTTAGTCCACATTAGTGGCATTCCCAAACTTAATGAGGATTTCAGAAAAATGTGTTGAGGTAAGTTAAACCACAGTGGAAAAAATATTCTAGTTGTTCAGCCAGAAAAAAGAAAATAAAATTAAACAAGCACAAATACTTATGGAAGGAATGTCCCACTTGCCCAAAAATAAAACTTAAGGGTCTAGGAGTTGGCCTTTTCTTTTAGCTGTGTCTCAGCTATCCACTGCACCTTTTACAGTCGGGTTTTACAGCCTGGAAACAGATCTAACCACTCTGGAAGTTTTCTATGCAAATAAAGAATGGAGATGGTAACTTTTTACAGTATAAAAGTAATTAGGGATGCTATGAATGGGTTCATATTTTGCAAAAACATATCCAGAATAATTTGTAGTGTCCACTTTTGGAAAACATGGGAAAAAAAGTTTCCAGGATAGTAGCCTGCATCCACAATATATCTAGAAATTCTGTATTTACAATTTATTTGAAATAAAATTTCAAAACAACACTGGCACTTGGCAATCCAGCCACAGTATTTACTCAGAAGTGAAGTTACACTTGAATTATGAAAAACAGCAGCAAAGAAAAGATATAACTTCAAATAGAAAGGTAGTTTCTCTTGATCTTTGGGGGGGGGGAATAACTTAAAAAATGTATATTAAAGTATCAGACTATATCAGGCAAAATAAGGTTATTGTTCTTACAGCACAGAATCCTTCTTTCAGTCAACTGTGAACTAATAATATACTACAGGTTATAGAAGAGTACATGTGTGAAGTTCAAGAGGGAAGGGCCAAAAGATAAGGAAGGTGTTTAATCAGGTACACACACACCTGGTGTCATACACTGTACACAGGTTAAGAATTCAAACACACATACAGCAGTACATTTGTGGGACGATTGTAACTGTAAAATAAACTACTGGATTAACCCCTCAATCATTAAATGTCTTAGTAACAGGGAATTTTGTTAATTTATTGAGTTGTCATGAAGTTGACAATGCCCACGGAGCAGACTAGCTCCTTCCTATATCTAATTCATGACTCCTACAACTGCAGCATCAGGATAAAAGGATACAGGCTCTTTGGGCAGGGCAGGCAAGGAGGGGATGTTGCCCTCTATGTCAGTGACCAGCTGAGTGCATAGTGCTCCACCTGGGCATGGATGAGAAGATGACGGAGAGTCTATGGGTTGGGATCAGAGGGAGTGTAGAGGACATCATTGTGGGGGTCTGCTGCAGGTACTCAGCCAAGGAGACCAAGCGGATGAGACCCTCTATAGACAGATAGGGACAGCTTCAAGTTCACAAACCTTATGGGAGGTGGTGGAAGCTTCATCCCTGGCAGTGTTCAAGGCTAGGCTGGATGAGGCTTTGGGCAACCTGATCTAGTGGAAAGTGTCTCTGCCTATGGCAAGGGGTTGGAACTAGATGATCTCCGAAGCCCCTTCCAACCTGAAGCATTCTATGATTCTAAATGTATTTCTCCATTTGTCCCCATTAGACCAAATCACACTAGGAATTTCCGTATGGCATAAAGGCCTTTCTAAAATTCTTCCAGAATAAGTATTAGTTAGTTTTCTAAGCAAGGTGTACTTCTCTACAATAAAAAGGACAACATCAATAGACATCAGTCAACCTAAATAAGTATATCCCAAAGCCTTTCAGGCAGCTTCCGAGCTTTAGTACCTCCAAATTTTCCCAGCCCAAGAAAACTAAAACCAAACAAAAAAGAACCTCCTTAAGAAAAAAAAACCAAAAAACCAAAAAACATCCAACTTAAAATTAAGTAACAACAAGTTGAAAAAATTTGGTGGACTGTAAAAGTTTTAAAAAAACAAACTTGTTACAATGGGTTAATGCCACATTACTGGCAAGTCTTTAACCCTAATGCAAACCAGGATTAACTGGGCAGTCTCGCAGCTCATCTGATCACATCATAACTGTTGATTATCTTATGCTAATTATTTTCCTCTCCAAGAATCAAAATTGAAATAAACATGGGAGAAGTCACAACGCAAAAAGGTACAAGGGTTAAACGCAGAACTACTTAACAATAATGTCTGCACAGGCAACAATTCTATGTCCTTTCCTGCAATTTTGTTCTCTTCAAGTAATTTGCTATAAAAACCCATCTCCAGAAAACCTGTGAATACTGAAACATGGAGATTTGAAGGTCATTTCTATCTGCCAGCACTGAAGAATCTCCTTCTCTCATCCTAATCAATAAAACACATTTAATTGTTAGCTGCAGCTATTGAACAGAAACAACAGTCTACTTACATAAGCAGTAAAGTGTTATCAAAAACGTCAACAAATTTATGTCACAATAATTCAGCATACACGGATCCTGATACCTCCATATACCCCAGCTGCAGGTAGTGAAACAACTCACATTTAGATATAGCCTTAGGCACAGTCAAGTCAGATGCCCACTCTTTCCCCAAAGACAAAAACAGTTACTGAATTATATCAGTCCTCGAGATATTTTTAGTTATATGACTGTAAGAAAAATTCCTAAAAGCTATGTTTGAAAACAAATGTATATCCAATAGGTTAAATAGTACTAAGAGGAAAATTCTACTTTAGTAAACCAATGGAATACTTAAAGTTGAGTGCTAAGTGTTTTGCTGCTGTCTCCATTAACAGTAGGATGTAAATGAAGTTTTGTTTGGTTAAAGTTTTTTGTGGGTTTTGAGTTTGGTTTTACAGTCTGTTTTAAAAACAAAATATAAGCAACTCATAGCTCAAAATGCCTATGATTTATTTCAGGACCTATAAATAGAAGAACAACAGGTGTTATTCAGGTGCAGGAGTCCACCACAGGAAAAAGTCTGTTTTCTTTTGTTACTACTATTTAAAAATAAGCCTAACTTGAAAATAGGTGTAACATTTTTTCTTTAAGAAAAAACAGGAGAGTATGGAGAGACATTGCCAGAAGGAAAACAGCCAACATCTCCAGAACTTTGTCTTTAAAAAGTGATTCTTTCATCATGAAACTTTTTTAATGGCCAGAAGAGATACTGCACATCTGAATGCCAGAAGCATAAGACCAATGGTAACAGTCCAGTCTAGGACTAGATCAGCACTGCATAAACACCACATTTCAATTCTACTAGAGATGAAGTAAGAACAATTTAATCCATCTTCCAGAACCTCCTTTGGTAGGAAAAAAAAACAAAACCCACATCAAACCCACTGAAATACATGATACTTTCTACAAGAGAACAGATTTGTCTAAGTCACTGCCCACACTGTGCTATCAGTAGTGCCCTCCATCTTCCCACCCTCGTATCTCCATACATTTCAAAGTTTATTCTCATTTTTCAATTATTTTCTTTCAATGCATCCTAAATAACATTGATTCTAGTTTCTTTTTAGAACTTATTCAAATTGGTGCCATTGTGAAGGGTGTTTTCCCAGAACAAAAACATCTCTAAAAACTTCTATTGCAGTATTTTTCCCTCAAGTTCAGTTTATGAGCCTTCATTACTTTCCCCACAGTCTTGAGTCATTGTGGCAGCTTAAACACATGTAGAAAAGACAATGCTTCAAATTCTCAGTAGCTTTTTCTGGCAAGCTCCAGTTGCTATAACTACACAATCCTGTTTCTGTACCACAACTACAACTACTACTAGAGACATCAAATATATGGAACAAGCCAAATCAAAACGTTTTCTTCTTTCCCTCCCATCATCTCAAAACATGCCCCAATTTAACCCTCAGGACTCAATACACTGATTGTTTCCATGGTTGTCCTTGCATGTATACTACCCATTTAAAATAAGCAACAAAATCAAATCACCTTATTAGTTTTGTGACATTAATAATGTATTACAACAGGCAGAGTAATTATGTTTTCACTTTAAGCCGAAATATAATAATTTAGAAGTAATACAGATTCTAAAACACAAAATAACTTGATGCATCAAACCAGTCTAATTAGACATTTCAAGCACGTCAAAGACTGAAAACCTATAAAAATGTAAACTCAACTTCAAATTGCAAGACCCAACTTTCCTCACTTGCCAAGTGAAATATTATCACCTCTTGTTTTCAATTGATATTGCAACCAGTTCAGATGCTCAACTGTTTCACTCTGCTTCATATTTTAATGAATCTAGATAACAAGTTCATAAAATAGCCCTAAAAGATCCAAGGATTTGAGCGTGAAGCTTCTTAGTTGCCCTAAATACACCAGCAGTCACATGGCTGTCACTAAGACTACATTAGCTTTTCCATGCTAGAACACCTCCTAGCACATCAGGTCTCACCTGAAACACAACATGTAACATCTCAGACCTAGAGCAGCTTAAATAAAAACACTCACCCACTTGCCACAGAAATCCTAACCCCCAAACTCCCACAAAAACAAACATGTAGCACCTCAAAACTGCATCGCCACAAAGCAAAAAACAACTATTTGCTGTTGTGCTCAACACAAGTCTGTGATCACCACACAGCTCTGTATTACCCTTTTCTTAAAAAGAACTTACTATACAAATAAATCTTATTTGTTTCTAGGAAGATTAATTTGAAACAGCAGTTTAAAGCAACGAACAGCTCTCAGGAATAAATTTGTATTTTGCAATTTGTAAGGGCACAAACATACCAGTTTGTACCATTCCAAGGCCAGTTACAAGTGTTTCAGATTCAGATCCCCTCTTCATAGTAATAAAGTAAATTTGCAGGTGCTTGGTATAAACCCACAAAATGTCTTTTCAAGGCAGTAGCCAACGGACACCCACAAGTTTTATTTCACTGATGGGAAAAATAAATTAATATACACTATTTTATATAGCACATTCAAACCTAAGCACACTTCACCTACAGCAGCCTTCAGAACTCCCAGTTATAAAATTGGTGGCATTTTCCCTACTGTTCAGATAGGGAAGATAAAAAAAAAACCCAAACCCTGCCAAAAGAGATGAAAGCACTTCAACATTGAGTAACTGAGGTAGGCAGGGGCAGAGCTTACAATTTCTGGCTTCCAGCCTTCCACTTCTTCTGCTACTCAGCACATCTCTGACTTTAAAATCACACATGACCTCTTTCTAATCAACCACTTGCATTGCTTCCCCTTTTGGGAAGAAAGATAAGCAAGGTCACGACTGTATCAGTGAACAGGGTACCCTTTGTAACTTTGCAGCACCAGAGTTCTGGAGGATACACTACCTCTCTAAGAACCTGATTTTACAGACCCTCCAGTGTCAACAAGAACACCAGAGACTGCTAGTTTCCACTAGGATGGCTGGCTTTCAGAGGAGAAACTCATGTGAGCTTCTTTTGCAGGAAAAAGACATTCAGAGAGACACTTCCCACAGCAGGTACTAGAAACCATTGCTCTTTCATTTCACCTCACAAACCCTCTTGAAAAAAAACAACAAAAACAAAACTCTCAAGGTAAAGTCCAGAGAGCAGAGCAGGGAGTAGACAGAGGACTCTGGCAACTGAGTCTTGAAACTGGGAGGAACTGGTGTCATCTGAAGCTCATGAGCCCTGCTAAAGCACAGCTATAGCAGGAGAGTGGAAAAGTAGCTGGAAAAGGATGCCAGAAGAAATCTTATTCCAGCCTTTCCAAAACAGTGTATTATTTCCATCAGCAGCCTGTAAAGTTTATTACAGAAATCTTTGGGTACTGTCAGAGCCTTGTAAAGATGCATTTATCCACCAAACTACCACAACACATGAGCACCCAACACGATGGGTCTCAACTCTGTCATGTTGATAAGGTTAACGTTCTTTATTATTACTCTTATTTCCAGGGTATCAGACAGCTAGATCAGCTGTAGACTAAGTTCCTGCATGCAAATACCCTTGGAACCACCATATTTTTCCAGCCTTATCACAGCTTCTGTACACTGCAGCAACAGTTTTAGAAGGAAGATTCTCCAGAGTGCTTTTAATTACTATTTCCTCCTTAGCTAGGATCCATTACTTATAGCCTGTTCCTACAGATAATAGGAAAACAAAGACCAGAGCAATATGGACAGCACAAGAAACTCAATTACTGAGTCATATGTCCCTTAGATGTCAGTATGACTATAGCAAGGAGCAGGAAAAATAAAACATGCACCTATTGGCCTCAAGTTGTTAGATCGGTTATCAAAACAATGCCCTTCCTCAGTGACTTCATCATAAAAAAACTCACAACTAGCTAATTAATCAAACACCTGTCAGATACATCAAAATGTGCTTTTTTCAATAAGAGGCCTGCTGATGTATTTATTACAAAGCAAGTATGTTTTATGGTTCAGCATGTAAATGCTGAAGTGCAGCATGACTTTGAAGTTTCAAGGTCAGATACAGTAACCATTCCCATCAAGGTTCTTATGTCAGACTACATCTTCTGCTTTGCATCTATGTTTCAGAGGAGGAAGAGAAAGAATTAAGAAGCAGAAAATAGAGACAACTAGATCGTGACAACTTCAAAACAACTAGCATGCTATCATCCACTTGTTTTCATTAAAAAAAATAAAAACACACCTATTCCCCAAAATGAAGACAGAAAATGGAAAGGGTGCTGGGGGACACAAAATTTCATTTTGCTTTCCAACTTTGTTCTCCTCATCAGGAAAATCTAATTAAGTCAGCAATGACTTTATGTTAAAGAAGAGAACTATATCCATTTTCACAGGCATCTCAAACCCACAGCATTAAGAGACCTTAATAATTTTCTTATTGAACACCTTTTAGCAGTATAGATTTAGCTGCAGATGCAAATCACCTAATTTATCCCTCATCCTTCTGTATTCCCAGAAACTTTAGGATACAAAACAACAGATGGGCCTAGAGGCAAAGAGATATGCCTCATGTACCAGAGTCTGATCCATATTAAAAAAAAAAAAAAGTGGGGGGAAGGGTGGGAAATAATGTAAGTTGCACATGGTTACCTCAAAAAAAAACTAACATGGATTTCTTTTTGCACCACCACATTTAAATACAGTGAAACTGATAACACTTCCCACTGAGTTAAAATATAACCCCTCTAACACATAAGTAACAAAGACATTACACAAACCAGACAGGAACATGGACAAATGTACACAAAATAAACAGACTCAAACTTACCCCATTCTAGATACTCAAGGATGTTCTTCTCTCTTCTCAGAGGGGAATTATTACATTCATCATAAAGGCAGATGAGTATATCCAGCAAGGTTTCCACACTGAAGCATTGCCCATTAGTCTGAGTTGGCCCATCCAAAATAAACTGCTCCAACTGCTTCAAACGCACTTCTCCAGACATGGCTGTGTCAGGTTGCATTGGGGTTTCTTTTTTAGTTATTATTATTACTTCGTCAAAAAAAAAACCAACAACAAAAGAAATTTTTGAGGGTTTTGTTGTTTAAAAAGCGCTCGACAGTATTTTTAACAAGTGTCAAACTGCAGAGGTGCTTAATTTCCAGCCCACCTCAGTGTACCCGGTCTGAAACTAAGCCCCTGCGAGTTTCAGGTGCACACATATAATGTGTATCCGTGTATGTATAATTTTTCGGAGAATAAAATTTATCCGAAAGAAATACCGTTTAAATTGCTCAATAATAAGGGGAAAAACATATATATGGCCTCTTCTGATGCTGTAATCATAATAACAGCACTCTAATTCAACCGAGACTGACTGACACCGAATCCACAGTGTGTGCACAGGCATACGCACTTATATATTTTAAAAGGTCTTCTCCTTCATTCGAAATGCAGATCATGCAACACGATCCTGAGAGGAGCCCCACCGCATCATTAAAGTGCAACAGACCCCTTCGGCTCGCACTAGCGCTTCACTTCCCAGAACGGACGGGAAGCGGGGTGGGAAAAAAAATAAAGTACATATATATATATTTAAGTATACGAAAGGAAAAAGAGAACAGGGCGCACACCGGCGGGGAGGGAGGGNCCCCGGCCGCCCCTCCTCAGGGCGCAGCCACGTCCTGCCCCGGGCAGCCTCTCCCTTCCTCCTCCTTACCGAGTCTCCTTTTAAGGCTTTTCAGTGATTCAAAAAAACTAAAGTCTTCATCGCCGCTCCCTTCTCCTCCGCTGCGCCAAGGGGCGGCGGGCGGGACGCGTGCCCCTACACACCGGCGGCACCCCCGCGGGGCGGCTAGGAAGCGCTCCGAGCCCTGTCAAATCCTCCCCATGGCGGCGGCTGCTGCGGCGCCCTCCTCCTTCTTC
>VXBZ01006478.1:253502-310507 GCA_013399135.1 Heliornis fulica
TTGTTCGGGTGGGCGTCCTGAGGCGGAGGGAAAGCGTCAGCGTCCCCGCTCCGGCCGCACGCTGCGGACCGGGATCTCCCGGCGGCTTCACTCCCGGCGACGAGATGCTCTCTTGGCTTCGCCTCCCCGGGCAAAGAGCATCCTCCCGCGGTGCGTGCGCGGGGCGGCGGGGAGGGGTAACGGCGGCGCCCTCCCTCCCCTCCGCTTCCTCCTCTCCCACACCGCTCCTTCCTTCCTTCCTTCCTTTCCCTCCCTCCCGCGGTCACACGCAGTAGCAGCCGCCGCCGAGCTCGCAGCAGCCCAACATGGCGGCCGCGGCGGGGCGGGGGGAGGGGGGGGGGCGCAACCTCCGCCGAGCGCCGCTGCAGCACGGGGAGCCAAGCCCGGGGCCGCCGCTACTGATGGGATTGAGGGGAGGAGGGGGATGCTGCAGCAGGGAATGCAGGGATGCGGGCGGACCGAGGCGGAGGGGAGGGCGGGAGAAGAGAGGCAGCCGCGCAAAGCCCCGCGGGCTGCGGTCGCTCGGGCGCCGGCTGGCTGGGTTGGACGGGGCCTAGGGCTGCCCTGCCAGGCCAGGGGTTCGTTCCGAAGCCCATCTCGCCTCTCAGACGCCACCATTTACCTCCTGCAGGCCGTCCCCCGCCCGCTTCCCCTCAACCACCCTGTCGGCTCATCGCCCTGACAGTCAACGCCTGTCAAAAAGCACAGCCCAGTTACGGCCGGTGGGCTGAAGGGCAGGGGAGACAGTACCCGGCTTCGCCTTTCTTTTCCGCAGTTGCCTCCGATGACGTTTTTAGCACCAGGCTCCAGGTGTGAGCACAGACCGTGCCCACCTCAACTAAAACCATGGTGACTCATGCTGGTTGCATCCCTTCCAGTGGAGTCTGCCGTGCTGCCAGGCACAAGCATGGGAACAAGCTCGCTCAGTGTGGAGACAGGCCTTCCTCTAGCGGGGGACAGGGGGGTGCACTAGGTCTCTCGGGGTCCCTTCCGACTCCTAATATTCTCTTATTCTGTGAAATGGCAGCTGCCCCAGCACAGTGGGGTGGCAGTTCTCCTTTGGAAAGGTGTAAGGCATGTGATGTTGCACTTAGGCTAATGTTGTCTGTAAGTTGAGTGAAGTGGGAAGATGGTAATGAAGCCTTTGGAAGTCACCAGCTGTAGGTGAAATTCAGAAAGCCCACTGAGTCCGGTGTGTGCTGGACCTCCAGGGAGGGAAGTGGTTCAGGCATCTATCTGCCCCCTTACTTTGGTAACCAGTGGAAGACTTTCAGCTGGGGTCAACAAATACCTATATAATACTTTTTTTTGTTTGTTTTCTAACTGGCCTTTTTACCAGGTGCTATAAATTATCAACAATGTTATAGACCCATGATAAGGACTAGCTGGTCCAGAGAGGTGGTTATCTTGTTCTATACTGCACTGGTGTGGCCTCACCTCGAATACTCTGTGCAGTTTTGGGTGCCACAGTACAAGAGAGACACAAAAACATTGGAGAGTGTCCAGAGGGCAGCAAGGATGTTGAAGGGTCTGGAGGAGAAGTCTTATGAGGAGAGGCTGAAGTCCCTTGATTTGTTCAGCCTGGAGAGAAGGAGAGTGAGGGGAGACCTCATTGTGGTCTATGGCTTCCTGACGAGGGAGAGTGAAGGGGCAGGTGCCAATCTTTCTTTGATGACCAGTGATAGAACCTGAGGGAACAGTATGAAGCTGAGACAGGCGAGTTTTAGGTTGGACATTAGGAAGAGGTTCTTTACTGAGAGTGTGGTTGAACACTGGAACAGGCTCCCCAGAGAAGTGGTCACAGCACCCAGCTTGGATGAGTTCAGGAAGCGTATGGGCGTTGCACTCAGTGCCATGCTGTGACTTGTCTGGCACTGTGTGGAGCCAGGAGTTGGAATCAATGATCCTTATGGGTCCCTTCCAACTCAGGGTATTCTGTGATCCTGAGATTCTATTAAATGCATGATGTGATTAAACAAAAGTCCTGTGTGTTCGCTTGGAGTTGCTCAACCATCTGTAACCTCAGTGGTGCAAAGCTATAGAGTGCTCCCCTTTGGAGCTTTTTGTTCGCAGTGAACACAAAGGCAAAACAGGTGAGCTGTGAGGCAGCGAAGAGCCTGCTTGCTGTTGGTGAGCATGGGAAAGGGATCTACCAGATCAGGCAAGGGCTTTTCAAAGGAAGAAATTGTGTTGCCTGCTCTTGTGGAATGAACAAATGTGCAGATAATCTAATTCTAAAATGTTTTTACACAGAAAATCTCCAAGAAAACTTCATTAATAAAAGCTTACGTGAGTTTGTGATGATAGAACATGGGATTATATTATGGGAAGGGTTTCCTTCCTGTGCTAGGGTAGACCCTTGGTATGGCATGAGCCCCGTGCAAGGATCTGAGGTTCCTCTGGTCCTTTTCTAGTAATACATTCATTGAACAAGTCACCACGGTGCCTCTGTGGTAGGAGCCTCCTCTGAAGCTGTGGCACACAGGCAGTTTCAGAGCAAGTAAGTTATTTCCTGCTGACTGTGAACTCGTGGAAATTGGGAATGAAGCTGGGCATGGGGGATGCCTGATGAGGGCAGTAAAAATAAATTGCTGCTACTGGGGTAGGTGGACTAGGTAGATCAGATAGCACTTCCTATAGGGTTGGGGACATTTTAACCAAGTTCATTCTAAGCATTCATTATGCATTAATAGCCTTGCAGAGCGAAAAGGGAGAAGACAAAGAGTTAAACGCTTGGTAGGGAAATGAACTAAACTACTGCCAGAGATATGATGGGTGTGTATATTTCACTTATTTACTTATGTTACTGTGTTTTCCTCAGCCAATAATAGAGTGTTTCCTTGTTTTAATCACAGACCGAGTGTTTTCAAACAAGAAAGGACACCTAACAGAGGCACTTGCTTTCCCTATATTCCTGGTTTTGAAGCTGAACCCCTGTTTCTTTCAGAACCACTTGACAGAAGTTGCATATCAAACAAACAAGTTCTTTTCAGCATGCTTCCAGGTTGAGTGAGGCTCTGAGAGGTGCATAACACATTTTTCTATTAAAATCGAGCTCTGTAGGATGCAGTTGAACACAAAATAACATGAATTATTTGTTCTCATTTGACAGTCTGTCCAAAACTGTATAGATGGTCCCCATGACAGCTGGTGATCCACCTACTGGGCTGTAGTCAGCTATTCTGCCACAGAAGCTGTGAGGAACAAGTAATACCAACAATGACTAGGGGCATTTGTGTTTACTGGGAATTATCTATGTACCAAATGAGTAATTCTCACAATACCCCCATGGGAAGGAAAAATATCTTCTCTGTTTTATAAGAAAGACTGCAAGAGAGACTTTGCTCCAGAATATTTAGAAAATAAACAGAAGAACTTAGTGTAACACTCAGAAATTCCTTCCCTCTTGTATGTTCTGTTGCTAAGATAGACCATCTCCTAAAAATACACTCAAGTTGTGCAAACATATCCCAGTATCTTTCGTAATTATCATGTGTTTGTTTCAGCCTGGTCTTAATAATATCACAGTAGTGTTTGCTTCTTATTACTTAGCTTTACAAATGTTTATGATACCTAAAAAAGTAACTAATGATAACAAGGAATTTGTATCTTACAATAAATTAAGCAAACTGATAGCAACCCAGGGAATAGTGGGCAACAAGGAGGATAGAGTTGAAACGAGAGTTTTCGTATTAACAACGTGTATGTTGAATGTTGCAATACTTAATGTTAGTATAATAAACAGCCTTTTCTCTCAAGGGATATGTAATTTGTTGTTTTGGGTGAAATGTTGCAGATAGCTGCTTTTAGCATGCAAATAATTTCTAAAGTCATAGAATTGTTTAGACCTTTTAAGATTACCAAATCCAGCTGTTAACCTAGCACCACCAAGTCCACCACTAAACCACATCCCTCAACACCACATCTACACATTTTTTAAATACTCACAGCAATGGTGACTTCCACCACTTCCCTGGGCAACCTGTTCCAATGCTTGATTACCCTCTCGATGAAGAATCTTTTTCTTATATCCAAAATAAACCTCCTTTGGCAAAACTTGAGGCCATTTCCTCTTGTTACTTGGGAAAACAGAGTAAGAACCAAGGGTAAGAGGGATCTGTAGGACTTCCCCTACATACAGATGAAATAATGTTTGCAACTGGTAGATCTGTTACATGCTTAGGGACAAGTAAACAGAAGTGGCCTTTACTTGTTAACAAAACCTACATCCAGATTTTTCTGTTCTCCACAACTTCACTTTCTAGACATGCGTTGTTATGGCTGACATTGCAGCTCATTCCACTGAGAAAACTTTGGGCTGTACTCTACATAAAACTAATGCTAGCACCCAATTTAGAGGATGTGTATTAGCACTTGATGCTATCATTTGTAAAGGGGTCCTAAACTGTTGTCTGAACTATAGTAATAACTTAGGTTATTATAAGAGATTGCAGGTAACTACAGATGGATTGGACAGGAGTTGCACACTAGGATGACACTGAACACTTGCATGTGTAAAGTGAGCAAAACCTACAGTGTCTGTAGCATTGTAGTTTTGTATAAATCTTTCTACTAAGGAAACAATCCCAGTAGACAGGCCTCTGCATTGAAACTAACAGCTCTTGCAGAACTGAACTACCCACAGTACCTACAATGACACATTTAGTAACATGGTTTAATGGTTTTAGACTTGTAAATCCATTATGCTTTTCCTCTCTGTCTTGCCAAGACCTGTTTCTTCTGTGAGGTCTACAGACAAGTCGAAGCACTACATGGTATCTGGCAAAATTGATGGTTAGTATTTACCTAATCCCCAAATAATGATCATAAATATGTATGCATGTGTAGATATTGTAAATATGAATTTGTTTTTCTCTTCCTTCATGCTTCTTTTATTGATTTTTGGGGTGTTATTGCAATTAAGTCTTAGTGATTTTCTGTGAATGGCCAAACTGACTAATCTTACCTCTGAGAAAAATTGTGTCATACTGATCTCACTTCACTGGTTCTGTATTGCCCTCGTTCCCCTGGTAATAGTCTTCATTTAAAATGAAACTAATGAGATTGTGGCCACCACCATGATACATTTTTCTGTTAAGACATGAAGTGCTTTGACCCAGCTGATCCAGGGGTGCTGTGCTCTGGATAGAAACAAGACAGCCTCTCTGTTTAAAGAAAAGGTGAGGAAACAATGAAATTACTTTTATAACTGTGTGATATTGCTAATATTTTGAGTCCTGCTTTCTTTTACATTTCATGCTGGCCTCCAAACAGGACCCTGTTTGCACTCTAGCAACGCTGTTTCATCTCTTGATACATCATTTCTTCCTGTAAAAAAGGGGCCAAGCCTACCAAAGTTCCTAGGGAAGCTGTAAAGCTTAAGTAACCTCTGTGTAGCAATCTGAGATTCTTTTTACTTTCTTCAGTAACATAAATCTAAGACTGTTCAGTCTAAGACCATTATTTTCTTTTTTATTCTCTTGTGGTTTTGTTCTCTATAATGGCCTCAACTTTTCAAGTCTTTAGCTGTCCATTGTCCAGTTCTGTCCCATGGATTCCTCTATGCCCAAGTTTTCTTCCACTGTCCTGAATCTGTTATTCATATTACCCCAACTTTGCAAGTATCCATCCTCAAGATACTTCAGTCCTTTAAATGAAGCTATTTAATGAAGCTATCGAATGAGGTAGAACTCTTCCTCAGGTCAAGTGGCTTTTCAAACAAGAGTTCTCAGGAAGACCACATATTTATGTGTGAAATTAGATAGATGCAAATTTCTGCCACTGCCACACAAGGCACAGGAAGAAACTCATTGAATCAAAAGAAATTTGTCAGATGCCTATACAAAACTAATGTTGCTCATCTTACAATAACTCGGCCTGAGCACTGTTTCTAAACCTACTCTCTTTGCAATGTTTCTTACTTTCTACTGATCATAACCGATGCTTTTGATATCTATTCCTCTAAAAGTAACACCTATATTTACTGAATATGGGTATTTTTTAAGAGTATACTTAGAGGTGAATGCAACAAGGACATAACCATGCAAGTGATTTTAAAAAAATACAATGAGCTGCTATTGTCACGTAAGTAACAATGATGGAAGAAACAAAGAATGAGGAAACTTGTGACTGAGAGATCTTTGACAAGGAAAGGAAACAGGATGAAGTGAAGAAAAGGGATAGGGAGAAAAGAGGGAGAGAGACTGCTGATTAATTTGGAGATCATATGGGAAGGAAGAATGGTTTAGAAAGGGGAAGCCAAGGGCAGGGAGTTTGACAACAGAAGAAAGCTTTTGAAGAGGGAGAGGGGAAAAACCCCTCTTATTAGTAAAAAAACAAATTGCAAATTCTGCAATTAGATGAAAAAAATCCCAGCAAGGAGCATAATTTGGAATGTGAGCCCAGAGAAGGGCTCAGAGTGCCCAGTTCATTACAAAAGTGAATGTGAGTGATCACACACTGAGCTTGATTTCCCAAGGTCATGGAGTTTACAGTCTGACCATTGCAGTTTTTGTTTTAAGGTAGTATTTATGTTGATTTGAATTTCAATTGAAAGAGCATTTATGTATTGAAAACAGTGGTGCCTCTACTTTATGTGTTACTTTTTTAAACTTAGAAACTGCAAAACAGCAGCAAGACTCTAAAGTATGTATTTCATCGGGAAAGTAGATAGCTCCAATGATGATAGTGACAATTCAGGCAGAAGTCAGTGTTTTAAGCAGAGATGGGACACAATGTAAAAACACACCTCTGTTGTGGGCTGCAGATTGAAATCACAATAACATGGCTTATCAACAATTAGCATGGTTAGTTTGTTTACTAAATTTTATTTATATGGAGAGGCAGAAAGCCCTATCTCACTGTTCATGGATTAAACTTTCAATCAGTGGTCACATTCAAAGCAGGTGATGGCTATAGTGCAGCTAACTGACTAGAAACCATCAGCATTTTGTGGATTGATTCCTTCTGTGGTGAAAACTAAGAGAAAAATGAAGTGCTCTATGAAACATGAAAGCCTCATGGAAAGCATTTGTTGCAAATAAAGACCTCTTGCCACTCAGCAGTTACCTTCAGGCCACCTCCAAAGGAGAAGAAAATTTTGAAGAGAAATGGGCAATGGAAGAGGATTTCAAAACATTATGTGGTGTTCACTCGTGTTCCCACTCATGCCAATGCCAAAAAGGTCTCCTTGATCTCAGCAAGAACATAGTGAATTCATAATTCCTCTGAAATGAACAAAACTCTTTGGACTCAGATTTACAAATAATGAAAGTGGTTTATATCTTGGTTTATGTCAATTATTTTTCTTTGTAAACTGTCAGTGCACAAATTAAGAGGATTGAATTTATGGATAGGTTAGAAGTGTGATTCCAAGTATTTTTTGAGGTAGAGAAAGACAAATATTTATACTAGTTTAATCAAAAAGTGAACATAACACTGGCCCAGGTCCTTGTGTGTGGATAGCAAGCCCTGTGCACTGGAAATAATTGTACTTGTGGAAGGAGCTCCTGGCCAGAGCCACAACTTCATTTCGTTAATAATGCTCCCTTGGTGAGGGTAACCTTTCTTGTAGAAGTGAGAGCAGATCTGCTAGCCTGAGTGCTCCCTACCTGTATCAGTGTATGAGAGTGAGGTTAGCAATGAATCACCATGTAATTGTTTACAGTAACCTGGTTCACCTTGGCTGCAATTAGTTGGGGCTCCCTTAGTCCTCCCAAGACATCAAAAGGAGGGACATTCTCCAGCAGATGGTCAAAGACAAGCATCAGAGATGTGAATGAGGACAGTAACCTCTCCTAATGAGGCAGACATGGGTCAAAAAGAAGACATTGCTCTACAGTCACCATCATTTAGCTGGGGAGAAGTTTAAGTTACAGTGAGATTTTCTTAAGGCCATGTGTTACTACAGACCACATTAATTAAATTCAATCAGTCAAATTGAAGACAAGGACTAAAAATACTAAATTAAAAGTAAATATTTTCAATCAGAGTAAGTTTTAACAACATGTAACTTGAAAGTCATTTGGCTGCTTTTCCTCAGTTTTTGAAAAAATGACTAAAATACACCTGGCAAGTTTTCCAAGCCGAAGTTATGATGAAGAGATGGAAATAGGGTGCTATAACGGAAGCTAGCTTCAGCCTTAACCACAGAGATATTGCTGCCTCCCCTTAACCCTCCCAGGCTGTGCCAAAGCACACAGTAAGTGAACTAAAATCATCAAATGAAATGGAATGTTTGTGAAACTTTAGACAAGCAATGTATTTATCTGCCATAGAAACATTAATCACAATACAGCTATGCCTCAAACCTTTCCTTCCCCAGACATGGAGACCGGCCCAGTTTGCCCAGAAGACTGACAATTTCTGTCTGGTTCATCAGGAGGAAGCAAGGTCCAGCTGTATTCATCACCTGGAGTCCAGCATTGACTGTGCTCAATTTCTTGGCTTTCTCCTGAAGAGGAGAATTTCATTTCAGAGGCTGTGAAAACTGGGTTTCCATGCAGGTAATAAAAAAAAAAAAAAATAATTTTTTTGAAGATACTGTATAGAAAATGCTTCTATTTCTCTGTTATTTAAGAGTCATAGCCATAGTTGTGTTTTCTCAACAAAAGACATTTAAATAAAGTTCATTTGGCTTTTCCAACAGTGAGTATTTTCTTAGTTGACCGAATAATGAGAGGCTAACAGAGGTATAATTAACTTCCAGCCACAACTTGCACAGTTCTATTCAGCAGCAGTCCTACAGTTGCTAATCTCCCTGCTGTCTCCTACAGGAAAAGGGAATCTGCTGGACTATGGTTTCTGAACCTCATCCTCCCTCTGGTCAGGGACTCTGACAACCCCGGGGTACACAGCCTCAGGATGCCGAATTTATTGCTCCTGTTTGCTTCAGGGCCTTTCCTAAGACTTAATTCCCTCACTCATCAGTAAAAGTGATAACAATTAGAAGATCTGTGATTCACAGTAAAGCACTGTACCTTGTTTAAATTAAACAAGTGCCTAAGTGCTCTGCTGAACTGGGGCCAAGGGTGGATTACTGAGAGTGCTGGGCAGTCTTCCCATCTCCAGCCAGTTCTCCAAGTAGTCTCAGGTGAATCATGGAGTTGTTCTGGGGCTTAGTTTCGTGCACAATTTTATCATAGGGTATCTATTCTGACTGGTAAAGATAGGGAGATAATGAGGGAACTTGAAAAAACTCTTCAGAACATCATGGAAGGTGAGAAGTGGTGTAGAGAGAACAGGCTTCTGCATTCGGTATAGAGCACATGTTACATTCTCCTTGTGATTTTTCTTTTGTCTCTGGACTCTGTTCAGTATTCATGAAAACCTAGAGTAGCTTATTAGCAGAGAGTCCACTTGCACTTCAAATGGCAGGAGTGAAGTCTGAATCCCACAGGAGCCAACTAGAAGAAGATTCAGTGCTGCACTTAACCAGCAGCCCAGAACAGCTCAGGCTGTGTTGCCTTCAAGTAGTCTCATCATCCTTCCAGCACTGTCCTGCTGTAGGAGGTGAATCCAGCAGATTTTGTCCAGGCTGTTGCCTTTGTGCCATACAGCAGCCTGAAAAATTAACTCAGACCCCTTTGCAATGGCTTATTAAAAGGGACCTGGAACATGGAGTTTGGCAGTCCCTGCCTAGCCTGTACTGGGAGAATTTCCTCTAATCAGATATGGAGATTTTAAGGCTGTTTTGCTTTCTGACTCTTACCTAGCAGAAAATGGCTAGAGAAGTGGTGAGAGTGTCATTGTGCAGGCCTTTTTAGTGATAAGAGAGAGGCCTAATTACCACATAATAGTTTGCAAGAACAGACATTTAACACTTTTTTGACTTGGAAATTTATATGTTGCAAAGTTGAAGCAAAATAGCTTTGTGTATTGAACTCCAAGAAAGCTATCCTGAGTATATATGCTTACTTATCTTAACTAATAATAGATTGTACTGGAATATTAGTTATGCAGCATAACAAACAGAAAGTATAAACATGGTAGTCCATTCAATGCATAAGAGCTGAGGTAAGGTACTCTCCTGGTTAGTAGCTGCTGGCTGATGCTGTAAACACAATTGTGGAGATCTTGATACTACATTACAGCATGGCTTGTGAAACCAGACAACACCAATGTTACTTTCTGTGGAATTTGAGCTACAGTTCTGAAAGAGAATAAACTCTTTTATTTTTCTTTGTAATAAGCAGCCCTATTTGTTTATCCTTAGATAAAGTAGCACTGTAGCATACTTCTGTTTCTGTGACCTCCTCAAAACCTTTCTGCAGGCATTTCCTGATTCCTGAGTTCTTCAGATTTAGAACCAAAAAATACGGAAGAGGAATGAGTATCAGTGTTATTTACTTTTTTCCTATTGCACACTCATGGGCCAGTGCAGCAGGAATTAGCACAGACCAGAATAACTATTTTTGCTCAAGCTCCCCTTTCTGCAAGGGTAGAATTCCTAAATTTTAATCTCGCCCCAAATTCTGGCACACTTTCTGTGTATGTAAGGCATGATCTAGCTGGGGCCAATATGCAGACAAAGGATTAGCACCCGTGGGGAATGAGCTGTTTTCAGCTCCCCCTGTAAAACTGGATTTGAAGGCTTATTTCCTTACCTCTTTTGAGGTAAGTGAAGGGGAAAATCCAGTCAACCAATAAAAGAAATGGGAAGGGGTTGTGGAAAAGTGGTTGATGGAAAGAAAGTTGTAACTAGGCATGTATCCCATGTGAGTAGCTTTCAGGGCTCACTCTCCCATCTTGGTTGGGAATGCACAAGAGACAGCAAGTGATGCAAGCCCTTTCTGGTGATTTCCAACCATGGGAAAGATCTTCTGAGCTCTTTGCCAGCTGATACAACAGGTCATCTTTACCTGACCCAAGACTGCAGGTGACAAGGGAAAGAATTGGGTAATTAAGAATTGCCCCTTTTCATCTCTTCCAGGGTACGATGTGTGGGAAGATAGTAATTCTGACAGACAGTGAGTCCAAGACAGGATTTGCCAGTACTTAGCTGGAAACAAACTACTCAGAGAAGACTTAATTCAGGGGCAAGTCTTATGTCAGGAAGAGAAAATTCAAAAGATAAGCATGATATTTAAAACATAACAATTCAGTTGCAGAAAAAAAAAAACACCAGAAATGCAGGTGGTGTCCAATAAGTGCATTGTTCAGCTAAGATGGACCTAGTGAAAAAGGATGTTAGTCATGCCTTACTGAAACTACACTAAAAATTCTCATGAAATGATAAAACCCATTAATACAGGCATTACATCAAAGTGTATGTTTCATCAACGATGTAAATCTGTTGCTTAGAGAGAGAGAAGGATATGTAGTATGTAATTACATTACCACTAAAGAATACAGCTTACATGTTTAGGTATGTCAGCTGTCCAACTGCATTTAAGTATCTTCAATATATCCATTCCATTTGCATATGATATATGTAAATTTATATGTCCTTAACTCATACCTATTCCTGCATGCATAGATATAGTATGCATGTATATACACGTATACATATAGAGGTATGATATAAGCCCATATTCATTCAGAGCATTTTAATATAGCTCAAACGCTGTGCCAAAAATGTACACCATCTGTTTTCAATCAAAATAGCCTATTTCAGAAGAAGGGAGTGTTGTCTGGTGATTGGAGCAAGCAGGGGAACTAAAGATTTAGGAGTCATGGATTCCATTCCCGAATCCGCCAGGACTTGGCTGTGTGGTTTCGACAAGGTCTGTGACTCCTGTGCACCCTGCTTTCCCCATTTGCAAAATGGAGCAGTATCTACTCGTAGGGTATTGCAATGAAAAACATTAATTAGTGTATGCTTTGAAAAATACAGAAGTTCTTGTTAGATCATCCTGGTATGTTTGAAGAGTGCCATTTAATTAAGAAATACAGTGCAGGATTTGTTTCAGAAAACATACATAGTAGCTATGCATATAATTACAGCTATTTGTACACACATGGGTAGCCTAATTTTTGAGTGATGGTACTCTTAATAAAGTTAATGAGGAAAAAATGGAGCTTATCACTCCGTGAACCCTGCCAATATTGTAAACGTTTTTTAAACTCTATCAAACAGTGTTTCCACAGTTACCGCTGTACACCAGTGGGTGAAATACATGCTGTACCTAATTTTCATCCTAAACCAGGAAAATATAAATGAATATTGGGATTTTCTGGCAGGTTCCTTGTGGAGAAAGCCTAGCTCCATTGAAGACAATGGCAGTACTCCTATTAACATAATTAGGACAATATTTCACCCTGTCTGCTTCATTAACTTCAGTTTTTCCTGTGCTTGGCGGGCTATGAAGGGTGGCCTGACCTGGGTTGGGTGGGTGTGCTGAAGGTGTCACAGCAGATAGCATGGGGAGGGTGTTCCATAGTCCTGGTCTTCCACCTTCCTCACCTGGTGATTCCCGGACTCCTTTGGTTCCCCTGTAGTGTGCACATCTGTGGGGTATAATGGCTGTGCTTTGCCCCTGGAGAGAGAAACCAGAGGCTCTTTCCATTGGGATGAAAAATGCCATATAGAAAATTGCATAAATGCAGCAGCTGCAGTGTGTTGGAGAGGGAAGGAAGCAGTATTTGTGTGTTAGGGTTTGCCTGGCTGCCAGTATGAAAGTGGCAGTGAGAGAAATCATGTGCACTGAATACTGCTTACTTAATGTGCAAACTGAGGCATTCTAGCATGTGATAAATATTTGATGTAAACACAAATGTATTTCAACACCCAATGTTGATGCCTGATGCTACAGGAAATCTTCAAAAGTAGTCTGTGCACTGTGTGTGATGTGTCACATTGAGATAAATATCCAGATTCTGTTTTGCTTTCTTACAGTTCCTCAGTGTCTGAACAGTTGCAGGAAACAACATCTCAGGTGAGACAGAGGAGGGGAGACTTGCTATGTCAGACATGACATTTCAGCTATTCTTACAAAGAAAATAGAACATTATGCAATAAGAGCGCCAGCACGCTCCTAACCACAGCCCTCCTAGACTTCTCCATCTTCCAAGTCTGATGAGGATCCAGATGCAAAGGAACTTTTCCAAAAAAAACAGACCTTGGCTCTTGGTGCTTCATGCTGCAGAGAATTATGCAGTTTCTGAAATTTTTCTTTGAGAACATTTGTTTTCCCGATGGTGTTACTTCATGGACTACATTTATTTTTCCATTTTGTTCATAGTTACCACTGTGTCTATTTTCCCAGTCATGTTTTAGAAACAGAAGTTCCCTTCCCTCCCTCTCTCCACTCTAATCCATGTAACCCTCACCCAAGGTGGGGACAGAAGCCAAAGCTTAACACTTAATTTGGATAGTAATTCCTGCCCACCTTCTCCCTCTTCCTTCACTTGTCCCTTTATTGTATTAGCTACACAGAATTAAGTTCAAAAGGATGCTTTCTGGTAGTTTCAAAAAACAAGGTAACGAAAGGAGACAAGTAAGAAAACAGAATGTTTGGGGCTAGTAATGGAGCACAAGATTTTTCACCTTCATCCACAGATGTGATTCTAACCCAGGTCAGTAACAGCCAAGTTGTTAACATAACAGGATTGTGTGGTAGCTTGAAATAGTTCAAGGTCTTAGTCCATTTTGTCAAGGATAGGACAGAGAAGCCTAGGCTCCATGCATGGACTTGAATATAATTCAGCTCTTACTGTCAGGGCCATGTGACTCCCTGGGTAGAAGTAGTCCATGCTGTTGGCCAGCTTTTTTAGCAGTAAAGCTTCTTCATTAAAGAAATTATCAGGTCAAGTAGTGCTGCCCGATCATTTTGGCCGTGCTGCTGTTAGGGAATGGGGATGGACCGTAAGGAGACAGATCCAGCTTTTAAAGGCACAGGAGCTACGCTGCATGCAACACGTGGGAGCGTGCAACACCACTCCTGGATTTAGTAAAGAAATGAGGATCTTTATAGAAATTTTGGATAGTAATTTGGAACAGCACATCCAGGAGATCCTTGCATTTGTAAGCTAGCTCCCTTGATGCTTTTTCTTTGGAAGATACAGGGGGAAATTTTTTAAGACCCTTGTTCTCTGAAGAAGCTGGCTTTCAGAGACCATGTTAAAGTTGTTATCTGAGAGTCTGTTGACCTTGTATATGACTAGTGCACATTGTGCTGCAGAGGCGTAACTTTTTGGTCAAGGTTTCTCTAGTGTGTCTTTGCAACTGGCTTGCTGGTAACTCCTGCAGAAACATAGAGATTCAGGCACGTACCCAGGCACAGAAGAGTCATAAGGCAGGACGGAGAGGCAAAGCCTGTATGGTGCTTTGAACTCGTCTGGGACCCTTCAGATTCAAACTGAGGATGCTCAAGGTCTCTCAAAAACAGGCTCCAAAGTGATGTGAAACAGGTCTCAGGCTTGGCTTTCAGAGCATTAACTTTATTCTGTGTTTCCAGCAAGAAATATATCTTCCTATTCTAAGGATGTTCCAATTATGTGTGAGCTTTATACAGCTTTTCTTTTTCATATCCACCTTCATTGCCAACATAGCACAAGACTTCTCCAAAGAGTTTTGTTGGAGAAAGATGGCATAACATCATTTTTTGCCCTATTTGAAGTGAGTTCATCTTTGGATAGAGCCAGTACTAAGGTAGTAAAAGGGAAGGACTAGTTAAAATCATTTAACAGGTGCGCTTTAGCAGCTTTTTATGATGTGTATGTCTTTCAAGGATGCAGCTGCATAAAGATGTTCCTGAACGTCCTTCATCGTGCACAAAGAGGCCTCAGGTCTGTCTCTTGCAGATTCTCTGTTATCCCATGAAGTGTCTCTTTTCATGATGGGAGAGCCCTAGTAAAGTGTTTATTTTGGCCCACTTTGCCAAAACATAATCTCTGTGAACACTCTGTCCAGTTTGGTTGGAATTGTCCTCTCAATTAAATACTGCCATCCAAACAAGGCACACAGTCTGATCTGGTTTCCCTTACTCCCTTGCCAGTACAGGCTAAAACCAGGATGAGACTGTAGTTTTTTCTTCAAAGGACAGAACTTGCTTTCAGCTTCTTGCAGCATATAATGAATGTAGAGTGGCTCAGGAGCAACTCCAATTAAACTAATTGTTTCCTCTACTTAATGATCCACTCGCAAGGGTAATTTATCAGTATTAACATTTAAAATTTATTTCCAGAACCGATGTTTTAAAGTATGATTAATTTTCAACAAGATTAAAATAATTGCTTGTAACATTTTAACAGACTTTGCCAGGTGACAAGAAATTTGTGAATGTCAAATTGCCATCAGAGTTTCAAAATGCACTCACCATTTGTACAAGTGCAAAACAATCTTAAATAACAAATAGAGAATGTCAGTGCTACTATCTATCAGCACAAAAATCTTATTAAAAATATCATTAGCTATGCTTTTAAACTTTTTCAGGAGATCTAGAAGCAGGGTTATTTATCACATGTGCAGTCTACCTTTGTGAGAAGATCTCACAATATTAGAACCCTGTAAATTGAGTTTCTTTGTTGTATGTGGAGTTATAGCTCTCAGATCTCAATCTGTTCAATTGTAGCTTTCAACCCTTATGCTATCTGTGAAGTGAGATCTTCCTTCCACCTTCTTGAGCAACAGAGTAGATAAAATTCCAGTCCTTTTCTACATCAAGCTCTTGTACTGTTGCATTCTGCAGGATGAGGGGCAGAGGATTTGGGCTTGTAGATCCTCTGTGGTCACCTCTGACTTCACTGAGTCGACATAATCCACAGTGTCTGCTGATGTGTCTTGGACAGAACTTTGATCAGCACATATGCAGAGATAGCTGAATTTTGGTTTGACATCTTGCTCATCTCTGCTGGACTTCCAAACCAGGGTATGAGTCATAAACTGTTCCCCGTAAGGTAAGCCTTACTGGTTTGCAATCTATAAAGGAAGCCTGTGTTATTTTTAAAGGACAGATTTTTTTCTTTCATTCCCTTCTCCCCTCCAGACACTCTCTCTGTTTATTTTTCATTCTGCCTTCTTTGTTTATATCTCGCATTTTGGAAATTTCTTTCTTCTGCTTGTGTAACTGCTCTTTTATTCCACATGGTTTGTCTGAAGAGGTGAGCAAGATCTGGAAAGAATCAGAAATTTACATTGATAATGTTCCAGCCAGATTAGCAAATGTTTGGAAAAGACCTCATGCTTTGGGCACCAACTTCTCTCTGATTTGGGTAAAGCACTATAATGACTGGGGTTGCTGCTCGATAGAGGCTTTTTTATTTTTTTTTTTCCTTTATAGTATCTGGTGCTGGTATCAAAGACAGGTTGCTAGACAATGTGGACTAACACCGGGCTAGTCCAGTCTGGCAGTTCTCATCTCTCTATGAATGTGAATCCAGAAACATTTCAGTCTAAACTGGGTGTTCTTTTCAATGCATACAGTATAAATAATGAGGTATACTTAGTAAAATTAATTTGCCGCGAGAAGTAACTGGTGACCTTTGTATCCATCAGCCCATATTCTCGATGAACTGAATCCCCACTTCCATTGGAGGAGAAGGAGCCACTGAGCTTTCCACATAATTTAAAATATATGTAATGGCAAGCAACAAAGACTTAGCAGAATGCTTCAGTCATCTGGGTTTAGACATAAAGCAAAGTTAAAATAAAGCCCAGACAACACACTCACAGCTAACTTTTTGACCTCATTCTATATGTGGGTTTTCTTCATTGCAGAATCCGTGTCATGAGGCTGAGAATGCCAGTACACTTTTTAGACAGGGAGTTGATCCCTTAGGCACTTATCTAGCTGAACTGGAATAATTGCTTCCTTTCCTCTTGCGTTTCTTCAAGGCATTTTTGTATGTTGTAGTCTTAGATTTTCTGTGGACCAGAGCAGGAAGCCATCAGCAAGTTGCAGCCAGATTTCAGGGACAAAGCTGATTAACCCTGGTGAAGCTCTAATGCAAATCCCATCCCATTTAATTCTTTAGCTCGCCTCCGCACTGAATGGTATTCCCTTCACAGACACAGTCCTGCATTACCAAGGGACACAACACCACCAGCAGCCTCACATAAATCTTGCAGAACTAAGGGCTGCCAGTTTTGAGGTGAAATTCTCTTCTTAGCACAGGGGCTGAACAAATGACACATGATGTTCAGGTCACTCAAAGCTCTGCAGAGCAAATGGGACTCATGCTTGGCAAAAGGGAACTTTCTGTGGGTGGTTTATGTGATCTGCTGAAGTGTACTCTGCTTACTCTGTTGTCTTGATAATTTATCAGTAAGTGTTGCACTGTCGGTTGTGTGCCTGCTTATTTATGTTTATGAGGACACAGCTATACCTACAGAAGGATGCTCCATTATATAAAATTTGCTCTGATGACACTGCTTAGATAAAATCAAACTGCTACAAAAGTAGAAATCATGGGGTTTCTACTGTTCTGAGGAATTACAATCTTTTTCCTGCAAAGACTTTTCATTATGGCAGTGACCTGTTAGTATAGTAAGGGAGACAATGTAAAAGCAAAACCCCACAAAACTCTCTGCTGACATCTGTACATCCATATCAGCATAAATGAAATGATAATTTAACTTCAAATTGTCAAAAGGTTATTAGGCCCATGTCTAATAAAAGACTGGAGTTACAGCGTGATGTTGACAAGGTGGAGGTTAACACTGGCTAACTGAATTCCACAGTCATCCCCACACCTCTGGGAGCTGCATATTCATAGACACAGAAGCTCTGGCCTCGTCCAAATTATACACTTGATCTAAAGAACTGGAGGTCATCTAAAAATAGAGACCTGGAGAGGTAGACGGCTAATGCTCCTGAGCCACAGGGCAACAAAAACCTCTAGTGTCCGTCTGCCTGTACGTCCTGGTTCTGGCCAGGACAGAGTTAACTTACAGGCCGTTACCACACTGCATGACATCGACCCCCATAAAAGGGGCTAGCCAGGTACGGGCGGGTCCCTGTGGCTCCGGGACAGCCTGAGTGCGGTCGGGTTTGTAGTTTTGGGTCGGTGCAGCGCTCAGTGTCGTCACCGTGTCCGTGTATTCCGTCACCGGCTCTGGTGCTGTTCCCTTTCCGCGGTGCTGTGCCAGTAACTGTCCTTATCCCAGCTCATGGGGCTTTGTTTGGTTGTTCTTCTGGGAGAGGGGTGAGCCAGTGGCTGTGGTGCTCAGCCGCTGCCTGGGGCTCAACCACGACACCGTGGTAGGCTCCAGCTCAAACTTCTCTACAGGAAAAAAAGGTCTTTTATCACAGATCCCCTCAGAATAGATAACTTCACGCTTACTAAGTCTAAAGGAAGATTTCTCATCCCTCCATGAATAACCAGATGTTGGAAAAAAGTTGGTGTGTCATTTCCCTGGACAAACATTCTTGGCATTTATGCATTTCCTCCCATATCTCCTTAAAAATGATTGTGTATAAATTTACTGCTGACAAAACTGAGGGCCTGGGAGAAAATGGATGACTCATTCATTTAGTAGTTATAGTTGGTCAAGGCATGGAATTTCTGTTTTCTTGGAAATTTTACACTGAAATATTACTTTTCACTCCAAATCAGGATATTTAAGGCAAAACTATTACCATAAAGCAGAAAACTCAAGCTAGTGTTGTTTCAGAGTTCTTTGAAAATTTCAAGGCTGTGTTTCTTTCACAATGCTCATGACGTGATTTAAACTTCTGTTTAAATCATCAGATGCTACTCCTCCGTACTGGGCTAGAGAAGACAAGACATTTCGTTCAGTACTGAAAGCATCTGGCAGTAGTAATTTGAAAATGTGTTAAAATAGCATATATCAGTTATTCTCAATCATATGCAATCCTTCAGTTTTATGATAACACACCTGTAATAATGGTTCATTTTCTCTAGCACAGCTATTGAAATTAAATAATGGAACTAGAAAAAAGAGGTATTTTTAAAATCAAATTACAAACAAAAAACCTCTATTTCAACATTTCCATGAAAATGTAATCAATACAACTCCACATGAAGCAAAACAGTCAATCAAAAATATTTTTACAAATTAGAAAATGCTGCTTGAAATGTCTGTTTTAATAAAACAGTCATTTATCTCCATATTTATGTATTCTATCAGGTATTTGGTGGTTTATGTATGTTTTACATGTATTTGGCATGCTCATTTGCAGCCTTCTCACAGAGTCTTTCAGTATTTCAGTATTGATATTTTATTGATAATTTCCACAGAGTGATCAAACAATTAATTTACATAGGTAGTGAAATACTAGCCATCGAACTTAGGTAAATGAAATCCCAGTTTTCTCAATCTAGGCCTTAGGAATAGAACAGAAACATTAAAACATTGTCTATGAAATGAAAAAGATTTCTAGGACTCACCTATATTGCAAAATGATTGAACAAAATAAGTCTCTTGGAACCAATGTACCATTATCCTCTCTTGAAATAGTACTCTTCTCCCACTCTGGAGTGAATCTGATTTGAGAAGGGTTCAGTGCAGCAAATCGCGTACAGCTCTGCAGATACAGTCATATACTATGAGAACCATCAGTTGTAAAGAGAATTACTCATCACTGAAGTAGGCATAACACCATGGCAGAAAGGAAGCAGAGCCAAGGTTGCAACTGGCAGGTATGGCTATTTTTCATGTGTGGGAATTTCTCTGCTGTGTGATTTTGCACACTGCATAACTTGAAAAAATCATATGTCAGAGAGAACCTCTGCCCAGAGCAGTTCATTAATCCACAACTGTCTCTAATAACTGCTGTCAGAGAAAAAAAAAAAGTTATTGGACAAAATTTTTCCTGTTAAAAGTTAATACAGTGGTGTTTCCACTGATGTAACCAAGGCTACTGTATATTTGCCAGGGCATGAGATGTTCTCATATATATTTTACATGTAAAATATATATGAGAACATCTTATATGAATTTATTTGTATATATATATATATATATATATAAATCCAAATAAATTGATTTGAAAGAACAAATTAGAACAGAGCACTGATCATTCAGCTGAATCACCAGTTCTGGTCTGCTGATTAACTCTCAGAAATCCGTGTGTCATTGAAAGAGTGCCTTGCACTTGTGCAATGGGCAATGCTTGATGTGGTTGAATGGTTAGCAGGGGAGCGTGGCCATCCAGGTGCTGTCTTCATACCGTGTGGCACAGCAGGCAGGGGACTCACAGCCCTTTCTGTATCATTTGTGCGTTTTTGAAATGAGTTTTCTTATCTTAAGAGTATAATGATCTTTGTATGAGATATAATGTAACTAATGAGCTGCAGAAGTCTCTGTCATTAGGTATGTGCTGCCTAGCCCTGAGCTCCAGATTCTTCACTCAGGAGCTGAACTGAGCCAAGCCTGGAGCGCAGCTGAATTACCACATTCACATTGCTTTCCACTCTGCACTTCACACCAACGCCACCTCACTACCGTTTTCTTTTATCCTCTTCCCATACAGACATTTCTTCCACGAGGTACCTGCCGGCAGACTCTTCATCAGTCTATTGCCTCAGAACGGTCTGTTTGTCTAGGCGCAGGTTCCCAAGCGCTTCAACGCATGGCTCGCTCAGAACAGAAGCTGGAAGGGATGCTGCCCTCTCCCGATAACTCTTGACCCGAATGATCTGCTTCTAAGCCAGGGCTGCAGGGTCAACCGTGTTTGTGGCCGCCTTGAGCAGCCAGAGAAAAGGGTCAACGTTTGATCTGTACTTTTATCCGTCTTTTAAGGTCTGCATAAATAGCACAGCATGAAGAATGTTCTTGCAAATTCTATTCCTTGAAAATTTTCCCTTCTCTCCCCCCTCCCCCTTTATATGTATGGTTTACAACTACACACACCCNCAGTCTCTTCTTTCTGCTGAGATTTTTCTAAACGCAGTCTTCCACCAGACCCAGCTAAAAGAACATGGATGCTAATTGCAATAACCAATTCATTGACAATCAGACAAGACTGTCAGTCAAAGCCTGGATCCATTATTTGGTTCCCAAGATAAGAGTTTGACACAGTAATTGTGTTAGCTCAGACAGCTCCCATCAGAGACAAGCCCAGCTTCAGTGGAAAGGGCAACTGTATGACAGCACTGAGGTCTAGAAGAGACAAAATAACGATAATTTAGTTCTCCTATTGTTCTTGTTACCACCCCTCCTACTCAATAACTTAAAATATTCACACAGCTCTTTTTAGGAACAATGCCACTCACTCCCATTCAAGCTGTTCTTGAATGCATGTATAGTTCATTCAATTTTAAACTGAATTTTCCAAACTATGGATGGTGGGGAAAATTCAAAACGAGCACCAGAGGGCCAGGAAAAAAAATGTTAATGTAATTGTTTAATTTATGATTGATTTAATATCAAAAGTACACAGATAATTTGATTTCTATTGTTCTTTTTCTTACAGTTTATGCTGTCAGCATCTCATTGTTCCCAGAGTAAGGGCAATTGAGAAGTGGCTGTAAACACTGACTGCAAGCAGTTATACTAATCTTCCTTTAAATGCTGGCTGCCGCTCAGTCCCTCCACAACCAGGGCGAGTATTACAGCCAATTCTCACTCCTCTGCCCTGGAGGAGCTGAACTGCTCCTGCCATGGAAAGGTAATTAGCAATTTCCTGCCTCGGGAGAGACACACAGAGACAGATGAGCTCGAAGGCTTTCAATAGCACAGCACTAAATGATGATGTTCTCCTTGAGAACGCTGGTTTATTCCCTGTCCAGGGTCTGTAACCACCTCTCTGGCACCAAGCATTTCTAGAGAGGGGTTTTCCAGCTAGCATCCTAATATCCTCAAGCTAAGGAACTTAGACCCACGAAGACAGGAGCATCTCTACACTGACCTGAGAGGTGAGATGAGAGTATCACCAGTTCAGCTGGTGAACTGTTACCCCTTTGGAAGAGCTGTAGAGCTGGAGCCTCGTCTGTTTTGATGTCTGTGGCCATGTCTTTCCCTGGTAGCATGTGCTGATTCTCATGTGAAGGATGGATGTTATTTCCTATCAAGCTTTTTTGAGGAACACCATGTATTGCTCCTCATTTATAGCCACTGCATTTTGTTCCTATGAGGCTGGGTAGGGAATGGTGTGTGTTTTGAAAAAGTTTCTCAGAATATCCCTGTTTCCTTTCCCTCTGTATTCACAAGTACCCCTAAATCCCACAAGCTTCTGTCTGTTTCACAAGGAACTCAGACTTGCTTCCTGAACTATGCACAGGCACATTAAAAGACATCTTAACAGCTAATCTTTATTCACCCAGAAGCCATAGAACAAGGCAGACTGGCTTGAGCGTTCTTTTATCCCTCAGCACTGCTCTCAAGGTGTTCAGTAGTCTAACAGCATCCACTTTGTTTGCAGTCTTCATTCAAGGAATGCCTGCAGGCCCAGTAATGCACTGCGATGGAAAACCTTTTGCTTACATCTCAAATCATTGTTCTAGACATTTTGCATGGGGGTGAGTGGAAACCTATATAAAGAGAAAAGGACAATGAAGCAAGATGTTAAGAGAGCCGGACAATGAGTCACAGCTACTAAACATCTGGCACCAGCCACAAAAAAAGCTAAATGTAACCAGCTCTAAAAGACTCACAGGATGTCCCTTGCTCAGGCACTCAGACACACACAAGAGTTTAGGCAAGCGATTCCCCCCTCTTGAGGCTAACTTTGTAAACAGCTTTGTAAGCTTAGGGTTTAATTTCCACAGGAAAACTTATTTTGGTTTTTTTTCAGTTGGTTTTCTAATACCCTCATGGAGATTTCTGATGGTCTGATTTGCAGCAGACTGAACCCAGTGTGAGTCTCTCTGGTGTTCAGTCAAAAGACCACAATCCAGCCCTTAACAATCAGTTTGGGTCACATGTCCCGATGCTCACAAGGCAGATGCTGACAACATAAAATAAGAGTAGTTGAAGCATAAAAGGGGACTGACAGTGTCCGATGCTGTATGAAGGCTTCTGATGTCAGTTGTGGCCTCTAGGTGTATCAGCCAGCCACTACTGGTGTGGCAACAACTTTGACAGGAGGAAGGAAAGACCTCTTATTCCCTAGAGAAGGAAGATGAAAAAGACAACAAGGAGGTTCAGGAGGACCAAAGCTCAGCATTTGTGAAGGAAAGCTGAGAGGAATGTGAGAAGCTGCAAAGGAAAACATGACTAGAAAGAGAAACCAGGTTTTCCCAGCCACCCCCAGTGGTCAAATGCCAATAACAGCAAAACCAGTGACGTATTAAAAAAAAATCCAAAACATATGGGATGATGTATAAACAAAAAACGGGCTTCTAAAAATTCTTGCAGTTGTACTGTAATAATAATACAGTGTTAGTAGACACCTTCAAGTGCAGCAAAAATGTTTCCATAAGCCCCAGAACAAATAAATAAGTGGGGAAGTGCCCATTGTACCAGCTGAGAAATTGTTACCTGTTTTATGTAGCATATCAGTTCCTTTGAAGGGTTTTTTAAAGAGGAAGTTCCACAGTCCCCTTTCTGTGAAATAAGAATCACAGAATTGTAAGGGTTTAGGAAGTATCATAGAGGAATTATTATTTCAAAATGAGATGAATAACTCCATATCAAACACAAGTGTTCTTTATTGTGATCCTGAAAACTTATTTTTCTTTTTTTTTTTTTTTTTTTAATGTGCTACAGGTCAGAGAACATGTTTTAAAAGTTTAAATCTATTCCAAAAACCACCGTGAATGGTTTTCTGGGAAGGAAAGATTATATATTACACTTGATTCCTCTCCAAAATTTGTATGTCTTACATGAATACTCCTCTGTCTCCTGTAGTGACGTATCTGAGATCAATTATGCCAACAGTACAGTCTGGAATTTTTATAGTCTGACCCTTTATGAGCATTTTCATAGAAGAATTTAAGAAGGCTGAGGCATAGGAAAAGTCCAATAATCCTGGCCTGTTATCTTCATCATCTACAGAGCTCTGTCTTTTCCTCTCTATCCTCTCCAAGTGAAAACACTGGCTCACATAATACACATCCTCCATTGTGGAGGTTTAAATGGCCATCTGTATGTTTTTCTGCGGCCTCATTAATGCTTGTGTCATGGATGGATGGGCCAATACAAATTCTATTTGTGTAGGATAAATATTCCTCTCCCGTCTTTATCTCTTTTGTTCATTCCTTTCCATCTCTCTCATTTTTCTATCCTCTCCGGGAGTTTATTCCTGCAAGAACTCACTTCCTTTTTTCTAAGGTTGGATCCTGGTGCCTTCACTTTCCTGTTGCTCTGCATATGCTTTGGAGAAATCTGTCTGAAAAGACAAGCATTTTTAACCTGACTGTGGCTTTTGCTGCAGGAGTGGGATGACTGACATTAATGGGAAAAATTGGAGGAAAAGGTGTTGTTAAGGGTGAGAGAGGGCATGATGTTCCTGATTAATAACCTTAAGCTATGACTAAGCACCTGAAAGTTTTGAAGGTTTCCCTTAGGTTTATTTGCTTTTGGAATGGTAAGAAGCACTGAATATGATTTATTTGTCAATAATTGGTATTTGCTTCATGTTATCTCCCAAAACTACAGCACCTGGATTCTAAACAGTGATGGAAAGCTGATAAGAAAATTGGATTAATCATCTTTCATTTTGCTTTAGATTTTGAAAAACTTTTCTGCAGGCAGGATGCTGAATCTGTCATGCTTAGTCACACCAAGTAGCACTTGAGTGCACAAATACTCCGATTGGTGAGCAAAGTATTTAATAAATTCTGAGGAGCAGCACTGTGCTTCACTGTCTGGGAAACTGGGAGGTGGAGAGGTAATCATATTAGTTAATATGAAGGAAGGTCACCATTGATATTTTACATCAAGGCTTAAAGAGAGCAAACCTTAGTTCAGACAAGCTTCCTACCAATTTAGCAGAGATGCTGCTGTGTTTCAAGTGCAAGTGCGGGTTTGTCTTTGAAAAAAAACAAGTCTGAGAATGATATGTTTGGTATCCTACACAATGTTGCAGAATTTTCTATATCATATCTGCTGCACTTAGGTCACTGCCTATTGTCTGGATCCTTTCTGGGTTATTCCTTGATGTTAATATCAGCTTTAGCAGGAATTTCAGATGAGGCTGAGGACATTGAAGAGATGCATGAGTGATGGCTGAAAATCACTGAGAGTCAAACACTTACTCCCAAGTACTTTTGAAAGGCACCTGCAGCAACTGAGATAACAGAATCCAGCTTTCTCTTTTATCAAAGAGCACGTTCAGGAAGGGCGATGAGTCTAAGGACCAATCTTTTTGCTTTCAACAATAAGTGATTATCTATGACTGAATATACACATGCAGCTCATAAGTGGAAGGAGGTGCAAGTGTAACATTTTTTTTTTGCAAAAATGCACTTGTAAAACTTAAAAAGGATTCGCCAGACTCACAGAAGGCATTGTACCCTACTGATAGCTTTTTACAACTGAACTTAGTTTTCAGTGTTCAGATTGCTTCAGCATAGCTATGGGAAAATATAGCTCCAGTGCTAGGAATAGGAAGGAATGTCTATTTTTCATCCTCATGTAATTGAAAACTGACTGAAAACCATTGGCAGGAACTAAATATTCACTTTTGGGCAGAGACCAAACATGGGAAATTTCAGGCCAAGGAAAATTTCTTTTTGAAGATTATGAAGAAGTGCATAAGAATAGCGTGGGTGTTTTCTGTTGTGTTTTCTTGTTGCTTTTGTTTTTGTTTTTGTTTTTGTTTTTGTTTTTAATGGTCTTTTATTAGAGGTAACTCAATGTATTAATTATCCAGCTATTTTTTTCCCTGGTGCTTGTTTTTCAAATACCACACTTATTACTTAGTCAAAAATTGACAGTATATCTTTAAATAGAATTTACATTCCTATCAGCTTACCCAAAGCCCAAATATGGGACCGAGTGTCAGAGAAAAGCACCAACATGGGGGATTCAGGAACTTTACAACAGTATGGGCTCTGTTTCTGCTTGATAAACAGCTTATACAGTCTCTTATGCTCCCTGAACTCACATCCCAGGACATAAGACTCAGGAAGAAGTAACCCCTTGCCTGATCAAAAACAGAGAGAGAGAGAAATAAAGTGCAGGATATCTGAAAAGTGTAGGGAAAGAAGGTATTAATATCTCATTTACTTTGTTATATTGCCACCTTGTGCTGTGGTTCATAATCTGCACATGGCTTCACTGGCAAAAAGATTTGGCCACATTCTGTAAAACATCTTACACAGTGTAGCTGAGGAACTTACACTCCAAATATTATCTAGTGTGGTTCAAACATTCACAAACCACTCCATAAAAATGGCATGTCCCTGGTCTGCACATCTGTTTCTTGCATGTATCTTAAGAGTCAGATCTGCTCAAATAGCATTTAAATTAAGGTTTTAATGGGATTTTTTAAAAGGAAAAAAAGCCCATCTGTGAGCCCTGAAGAACCAATTCAGCTGCAGGAAAGGGAGGTTGCTCTCCTTCAGTGTGACTTTTAACTGCAAGATCATTTTTGTTCTCCTTTCTTTCTCCAGCATATCAGCTGCTCATCACTCTGGAATGTTTTGTGAATCCTGGACCTCTCTTTAAAATGTGAACATAAGTTTAATTTCTAAGTTACTCCCAGCAATTATTCCACAGCGAGAAATGGTGGACATCTGCCTCAGCACTGCAGGACCAATGTCCCAACATGCTGCTCAGCTGGCACCTCTGCAGGCAAAGAGCTTCATCCAGCCTGAAATGCAAGTGGTCACATCTTGTCAGGGCTAGGTCTCCTAAAGCAGTTGGAATAGGGGAGTTTTGACCTGTGATTGGTTACTCTGTGTAGTCACAGGAAACCCACTGAAGTAGCTGAGCTGACAGCTCTTGGGGTTTTTAAATCCTTTTGAGTATTTGCTATCTCTTCCTTCTGAAGGTGATCACACAAAGACTATCTTCAGTGCTTCCTGCACCAGAAATATTACTGTAGACACTTCATTCAGTTATAAGTGACCTTTCCTTTATATTTTTCACATGAAGTATCAGACTCATTCACAGGCTATTAATTAGTACTGAATGCATCCATTGCAGATCACTTTGGATTATTATCATGCTAAGGGTGAAATATGATCTGATGCAGGAACTTGCTTTTAATTAGGTCCTTGAAAAAAAAAAAGTGCTTAACAAGAAGAGAAGTCAGCTGTGAACTAGAAAGAATACAAATTGACTTTTCTATACAACTGTCTGATTTTTCATGGCTATGTTGTGTCATCCTGCTGTGAATAATGTAAGGAAGTCTCAGGCAGAGTTTCTGCAAGCTCAGATATTAAAAATAAAAACTGTATACAAGCCAACTGCACTTTCCTCTGTCCACTTTTAGTTTGCTCATTCTGGTTGTTTTTTTACCAGAAAGCAAATTTTGGAGATTGTTCCCACATTAAACACAAGTCTGTCATTGCTGCTAAGCCACTGACACAGATACCGAGAGATCTGTGAACACTTTGCCATACTTCCCCTGTCTTATTTAAAAATATCATTTCATTTAACTCCTTGGAGAGCAAAGGCTTGTCAGAGGACCACAGAAACCTTCAAAGCCCTTCCAGCTTTTACAACAAGGCCACCCAGGTGGTTGACCAAGGGAAACCAGTTGATGTTATTTTTTGGATTTCAGTAAGGTTTTTGATACTGTCTCTCACAGTATCTTGCTGGACAAAATGTCCAGTGTACAACTAGACAAAACCATAATGCATTGGGTGGGCAAGTGGCTGATGGGTTGTGGACAAAAAGAGTGATAGTAAATGGGGTGACATCTGGCTGCTGGCCAGTCCCTAATGGGGTTCCCCCGGGCTCCATTTTAGGGCCAATTCTTTTAAGCTTTTTCATAAATGACCTGGACACAGGACTATAGAGTGTCTTAACTAAGTTTGAAGAAGACACTAAACTGGGAGGAGCTGTTGAAGTTGTTAAGGCTGGAGAAGCCTTGCACACAGACCTTGGCTCCTGAGTTGTACATGAAAGTGATGAAAGGTAACTTAGGTTGCCAGGGCTAGGACAGCCCTGAGCCTCATTGTTTGTAAGGCTGCCCATGGGCTGTGTGGAATAGTTTAAGGCCAGGAACAGCTTTGCCTGCTGGTGCCTTTGGTTTGGGAGCTATTGCTGTACATTTAGCATTTTGGACAGGGGGCTGTCATAGTGCCTGAAGGTAAAGGAAAGTTAGCTCCCTAGACTAGGAAAGCCCTAAGCCACAGCGTTAGTGGGGCTACTGGTGGGCTACCCTGGGAGGTTTCAGGCCAGGAACATCTTTCAGTGCTGGCACCTTTGGTTTGGGAGTTATTGCTCTATGCTGCAAGGTGTGCGGTCGTAGTGCCTAAAAGTGAAGGAAAGGAAATTTTCTTCCCTAACCTAGGAAAGTTCTTATTTGGAATGCTATACCGGCCTCTTGTGGTCTACATGGGGAGGTTTCAGGGCAGGAACAGCTTTCAGAGCTGGTACCTTTGGTTTGGGAGCTAGTGCTGAACGTTTAGCATTTTGAAAGGTGGGCTGTCATAGTGTCAGGAAGTGAAGGAAAAGACAGGTACCTGGACTAGCAAAGCCCTGAGCACCAGTGTTACTGGGGCTTCTGGTGGGCTGCCTGGGGTGGTTTCAGGTCAGAAATATTGTTGTGTGCAGGCATCATTGGTTTGGGAGCCATTTATGGAAAGTTAGCATTTTTAAATATGGGCAGTCATAACGCCTGAAAGTGATTGGAGACACTTCCAGGAACCAGGAAAGCTCTGATCTGCAATGTTAGTGCGATCTCTAGTGGGCTACCTGGGGAGGTTCCAGGGCAGGGACAGCCTTCAGTGCTGACACCTTTGCTTTGGAAGCTATCGCTGGGTGTTTAGTATTTGGATGGTGGGCTGTTAGATGTGGGATGGTGGGGTTAGTGTTAGGATAGTGCCTAAAAAGTGAAGGGAAGGAAAGTTAGTTCACTGAACCAGGAAAGCCCAGAGCCACAGTGTTACTGGTGCTGCTGGTGTGCTATCATGACTAGTTTCAGGGCAGGAACATCTTTCAGTGCTGGCACCTTTGGTTTGGGAGATACAGGAGTGTGGTTAGCGTTTTTTAATGTGGGCATTCATAATGACTGAAATAATTGAGAAAGTTACTTCCCAGAACTAGGAAAGCTCTGATTCACAGTGTTAGACTGTCCAGGCCAGTGGTACCCAGCTTCTCAAGCAGAATACTGGGTGTCAAAGGCTTTACTGAAGCCCAAGTACACTTTAGTTTGTCTTAGCTTTCCAGTTGTAAAGTCATGTCCTTCTGCACAGTTACCCCTCATAATATTTCTAGATTTCCGAGGCCCCATGTGCAGCTTCATTCTCTTCAGTGTGTCTGCCCAAGGACAAGTGATGGGAACTGACAATTCTGGCCATTGGGAACGGAGTCCAGACATCATCCACACAGTTACCTTTGCTCGAGAGACAGAAGCTGCCTTTGTTTTTAATTTTGCCACAGTGGGCAAAAAGCAGATTAATAGCAGCTTTTGTGGACAGGGTAGCCTTGCAGATACAGGGCCAGATGTAGCCCTGAGATGAACTCTGTTGGTTCTACTGGTGTTTGAACAGGTCCCGATCTGGCTCTTTATCTGTGACAAGAACGATGGGATACCAAGGAAAGGTGTGTGTCTGTCCCTTCTCCCTTCACCCACCTTCCTAGCAATGGCATGGGGACCCTGAAGTAATTTCAGCAGGCAGAGACACCTTACACAGAGCAGCAGGGTAGGGAGCTCTGCTGAACTTCATTAGTGACAGTGAGCCCGAGAGGATGAATTGTGTGGGAGCTGGAGAGGACCAAGCATCCAGAGAGCACATTAGCATCTGGACCAAAAGGCTGGTGGGGGACTGCAGGGAGAGTAGAAGCAGAAAATTTGATGGGCTTTAGAAAGCTAAATGACTTTGTGGCGACTTGGCTGGAGTTCAGCAATGGCTGATATGTGCTTCAGGGAGGGTGAGAGGGTAGTGACTTGAACCCATTCCCATTCCATCAGAAAGACTAATAGAGGCATCCAAGAATATCCTACACCACACAGATGCCAGGTGGGAATGCAGCCACTCTCAGAGAGGTAAAAGAGAACTGGCAAGAGAGTGGGACATGGTCTTTCCCTCAGCCCTTTCCGCTGTCCATCCTGGGACAAGCTGCGCCATCAATTTGACTTTTCTTTTTCTGCCAAGTCCTAGGTAAAAGCATGGCTAAACTTGCTGTGGCACCAAAGGAGGCGGGCTGGATGCTCAAGCTGAGCAGTTCATTTTATTATTTCCAGGCATCTCTGATGCACTGCAGAAATGGGGCTTGGCAGAAATTTCTGCCTTTGATTTCCCCTATCCCTGAATCACCAAGTCCATTTGATGAGGATCTTGGCAGACCTGCAGTGCCTCTCCCAAGGTCTCAGCGCCTGATTTTCCAAGAGGCACTGAAGGTGAGGCAAGACGAAGAATCTGATACTTCAATATGCTGTTCTCCTTGCACTCTCATCTAGTGAGGTTATTTTCCACAGTCATCTCTCCGATATTTTTATAGAAACCTCTGTGCATTTACAATTTTGTGCATCTGTGATGATCCAGCACAATGTCAAAACCAACATCATACACTTAAGATCAGGGGGTGGTGGGCAGGAGGAGGAAGGATTTAAGTGTAGCTTAAAAGCAAGCCCTCACTGGGCTCAGATACCAATTTATTCTGTAAATTTTTTGGTGCTATTTGGGAACTGTGTTGCATGAATCTGAATACAACAGTTCGTTTTGTGTGTCATCTTTGACTGCCAGTTTCTGTGCCTTCAAGAATATGTTTGGGTAAATACTGGCTATTACATACCTGCCTGGAAATTCAGATGCTGCTTCTGTCAATGTTAGTTGTATACTTGTCTGTGCCTTCACTGTGAAATGAGAAGCCAGATAACTCTCAGTTTATAGATTAAACATCCTGTAGCTGTTTAATATTTACAGAGTGTTATTTTAAGATCAAAAGGGGCAAGGTGTTAGGGAACAGTTATAGGGCTGTAACTGATGAAAAGATATTTGCTGGGGTATGTAGCAAATCTATCTGTCAACCTATCCTAGTTATAACAATAAATAAAGAGTCATAGAAATATAGATCCAATTTAAAAGCTTCAGTATGATTTTTAAAGTGCAATCTGAAGATACTTGCCTATCAGATGAACTGAAAAATCCTTTTTTCTTCTTGAAAGAACAGCAAGCTGTAGTACGCAGTACTCCAGGTGAGGACTCACGAGAGCAAAGGGGCAGAATCACCTCTCTTGACCTGCTGGCCACAGCTTTCCTGATGCAGCCCAGAAAATGGTTGGCCTTCTGGGCTGCGAGTGCACACTGCTGACTCATGTCTAGCTTTTCATCCACCAATTCTCACAACTCCTTTTCCACAGAGCTGCTCTCTGGAGTACTGTGTCCAGCTCTCGAGCCTTCAGCACAAGAAGGACACGGAACTATTGAAGAAGGTCCAGAGGAGGGCGAGTATGACACGAGGGCCGAAGCACCTCCCCTATGAAGATAGGCTGAAAGAGCTGGGGCTGTTCATCCTGGAGAAGGCTGTGGGGATACCTCATAGCAGCCTACCAGTACCTGAAGGGGGTCTACAGGAAAGCTGAGGAGGGACTATTTGCCAGGTCATGTGGTGATAGGACAAGAGGCAATGGTTTTAAACTAGACCAGGGTGGGTTAGATTAGACATTAGGTAGAAGTTCTTCACCATGAGAGTGGTGAGGCACTGGAACAGGTTACCCAGAGAGGTAAACCCTGGAGACATTCAAGGCCAGGCTTGATAAGGCCCTGAGCAACCTGACCTAGTGCAGGATGTCCCTGCTCACTGCAGGGGGTGTGGGCTAGATGGCCTTTGAAGGTTTCCAATCCTGATTCTATGATTCTGTTACTCCCAGGAGACAGCAGTGGTACTACTGTGTATAACAAGATATTGCCATCAGTTTAAGGTATGGGCAAACAAAGTGAGGTTTTTGGAGCAGTATAAAGGTAGTTGTCCTCAATACAGACTTAGGAGTGCCTTACCATCTCTTGCTGATTCAGAGGGGATGTATGTAACAGTGAGAGGCACTTAGCTCCAAAAGAATAGAGCAGAATTGGATAGTTAAGGTCAAATTGAAAAATTACTCATATGTTTCAGCTAGAGATTGATAAGCAATGTGTGACTCAAACAACTGGAAGTTAGTAACAAGTAATCAGCTTTGTATACTGTTGGTTTTATGTTGCATTAACAGTTTTAAATGTTGCATTTTCTCCTTCATCAGAATGACCGTGCTAAGAAAGGTCACTTCCTTTAATCCTTTTCCCTGCTTCTCTTTCTATCTCCTCATATATTATTTTATCCCTCAGTTTCTTAAGGCCAAGATCAGGCAGCAGAAATGAAGAGAAGACCCTTAAACATCTACGTAAGTACAGGGTATGGCTGTCCCAAAATGCCCATTGGAATTCTGACCCATGGGTGGCACTGTGGAAGTTTGGAAGAAAACCATCCTGTAACTTTTTTCGATTCATCGGTGTGCTCCGACAGCTCCCTCAGAGCCCAGTCACTGGGAAATGTGCTCTGGTGATCGAGTGAGAAGTATTCCAGCATGGGGTTATGAATGGCAGGAGCTGGAGGGGTACTTTGGGGCCCCAGAAATGCACATGAAGAAAAGAAAACGTTTCTTTACCTCACATTCATACCTTTTATCTCCCTGCATGCTCTCTAATGTCACAAAGAATAGAGAAAACAGGAATTTTGCAGAAAATTAGAAATATTCCCACTCTTTCCTTCTACATGAAGAAAATTAACTCCATGCCAGCCAAACCCAGCCCAGAAGTCCTAGTGAATTTTCCAATTACAGAAAAAGAGGGTTTTAAAAGGATCCAGCCTCTGCAGGATCTGAATCACAGAATCACAGTGAGTGTTCTGGGTTGGAAGGGATCTCACTTTCCATCCTCTTAAGCACAAGCCTAAATTAATGCAGGAATGAGGAATGAATGGAGGTTTTCTTTTTGCAACTTGTTCACCTCAAACCACATATGCTAGGTTTATGATTACAAATCTCTCCCCTAGTCTATCTGCATATGTCAGTATTGGAAACTGAGGCTGGGGTAGGAGATGCCTACTGCTTTGCCTCCCTGCCTTGCATTATCACTAGCAATAAGACAAAATGCAGTGCCTGGTGCATCTGTGCCAGCCAGTAAAGTCGAAAGCCTCAATGACACAGTCATACTCTCAGTCCTTTTGCCACCTCTGGATTTGTAGTGATGGGAGAGATGACAGTTTAACAAATGATTTCACTGATGCAGAAAAAGGGATAAGATCCACTGGTCCCTCAGCTCAGTGTTAGTTCTGCCAAATAATGGGTATGCCCCATAGAGATGATTCCATTATTGCCGATATGCAGCTAGGATGCTGAATGCAACCAAGGAGAAGTACTGCTGAGTAAGTAAGGTGATATTTTTGCCAGACACATTCTGGACTACAAATGAGCTATATCATTAAACCATCTCTCTCTCTTTTAAGACCCACCGTTTTGCAGGGAATAGCACCCGGATTTAAGGAAGTTATTCCTTTTTTACCACTTGGCTACCACATGATTTTATCTGTGAAGCCATGTAAGGAATGATTAGTTTTGCAAGTTTTAGTGACTCTGTTGTTCCTCTCAGTGATTTGCGCTGTGCTATTCCCATTAAGAAAAAACAGCCTTTAGTCAGGCTTCCCAGAAAGTGGGCTGATCTGCTACAATTTAGAATAAAACCTGTGGGGAAAAATGAATTATCTGTCTTCAAGAACACAATTCCAGTTTTGGTAACACTCTAGCAATCCTAAATGTTTCTTTAAATGTCCTCTAAAGTATTCCAGCAAAGAGGAGGAAATGTGATTTCTACCTCTACAAAAGCATATAGCTATTAAAAAACAGAAGTTCTTTCAGTAACTGGGAGAAAGAGGATGTTTAATAAAATCAAAATGGTTAGCAACAGACAAGAATCTTTTTGGCAAGGGTAATCTCCATTTCTCGGCTCTCCTCTATTCAACACAGCTGCTCACCAGAGGCAAAGGGCTGAGGCTTCTATCATGCAGTAGGTTCCAGTGATGGCGAGTCATTTCTGCTGCCAGCACAGTATGGTAGTGCCCCATCTTGTTTGGAGAGGTTGTATGTACCTCGCTGTTCTCTTACACAATCCATATCTGTCTTATGAGTGCTCTCTACTCCAGTACCCATCTTGCCTGTTCTCCAGCATGATGATGTTGGTGGTTTGAAGACTATTGATCAGTTATGTGATTCTGCGCTCTCTTTAACAGGCCTCCCATGAATTCAGCCAAAGGAAATGGGTCATTCCATGAGCCCACAGCTCAGTGATGACACATTTGACAGCAGTGGAAAGGTAAGGGCTCAGGACAGGGGTGAGCAGGCTTACTTTTCAGTGGCTGTTCAGTGATTAGCAGAAAATGTCACTGAAAATCATGATCTTTCTCTTGGAGGGTGGGTTCTCTTGGGAATGCATATGACAGCTAGAGAGCAATTGCTTCAGCATTTTCACTAGGACAGAAGACAGTGGTGTGAGGTGGTGCTAAGGTTACAGAAGAAGCATTCTTTATAGAATGTATATAGCTTGTTTTTTCCTTGGTTACCTTTCATTTTTTCATTGGATATCTTTCCATTGGTTACCAGTGTTTCTCTAACTTGTTTTCACATGGCTCCATTTTTTGGGCTCCTGTATTCTCAGCAGCTGAGTCCTTCAGAAGTAAGGAAGTGAGAAGCAGCTGAAATTACTTGGCTATGGCTGTTAAGATACAGCAAATGACCTCTCATTGCTGATTATTGCAGATGGGTTTTATTTTGCTTCCCTGACCTGTAGGAACTGAAGTGTCTGTTCTCTGGAATTGTGAGTTCTTTCTTTGTCTTGGAGCACTCCTATGACTGTCTTGGTTCAAGCAAGGCTTTCTGACATAGACTGAGAAACCATATCTTGGAACAGTGGAAGTTTATGGTACTAAGAGTTACACATCATTGGGTCTAATTGTATGCCAAGGTAAGGTAAGGAAAGGAGGAATTCCTCTGAAACTGTTGGGGTGTATACAGAGCTGGATTGAAGACTATGACACTATCAATGTATCCCTCATGAGGTGTTGCACGTGGTTTCTGTATCTCTATGCTCCATAATGTATTTCCTTTGAAACTAGATCCATATTACCTTATCCAAGTCAGTTCAGAAGAAAATACAGAAGAGGTGAGAGAGGGACTCTTTTCCTCAGACAGAGGGAGAAAGAAGAGATGAAAAAAGTAAGTGAATGCTACAGTTGTTGTCCTTTTTGTTCACTTGCTTGCTATTTTCATAGTGTTGTAAATGTCTGTGGAACCAGACTGGAATGCTGTTACACTCGAGTGGAAGTTAGAATAGAATTTATTTCCATTTTCCAAAGAAAAACACAGAGGCATAGAATGTTTTGCCAACAGCCCACACTTAGTCACAGAATATCAGATTTCCCCCTTCTCATGTTAAGTGTATAAAGTGTTTCAGACTCTATAATTCTGCCCTACAAACTGCAACTTCAGGCTCTCTACTAGCCTCCAGGAAAGGTGACTGGGGGAGTCCAAACAAATGCTTTTCAACCCAGGTGCAACCTGAAATAACAACATTAAACTATTTCTAGTTAAACCACTGAAGATCTTGCTCACATGGTAGGACAGATCATCCTCACACTAGTCCCTACTGAGGACCTCACATTGCAGAGCTGGGAACCCTTAGCCAGTCATTATTCTTTACCCACATGAGCAAGCAGCATTAGTAACTTAATTGCAGCTGACAGGCTCTGATTGTACTGCTGCACATGCCATCCTGAGTGCAGCAGCAGGGAACTTTGGAGGTGTTCCAAGGTCAGGTTAGACAAGACTCTGGGCAACCTAATGTAGCTCAAGATGCACTAGATGACATTTAAAGGTCCCTCCCAACTCAAACTGTTCTATGATTCTATGACTTTTACGATCACTATCTCATGTTAGTGTGCACTTGGAGTTGTTCTGGATGACAAAGGGATGGTACCCACCTACATCTGGGAGGATTGCTAGTCCTTTCTAAGCCCCCAGACACCCTGTCCACTGCTCTCTTCTTACAAGGTCCTTTTTGGTTTCTGCAGGCTTTCACCTACCGCCCATCAACAGGGCAGTTTCCAGTACCACTAGCACACGTAACACAGGCAGAAGAAACAGCTCTGTTACTATGCCCAGGAAGTGGGTCAACAGATGCTCACTCTCCAGCACCACTGTCATCCAACAGAGCAGCAGCATCCAGCACAAGTACTCAGGTGAGCCTGTTCCACTGCAGCCACACTATGATCTCTTTCCTTGCACAAGGAGCACAAACTGCCTCATTCCTCCATCACAGGTAGGATTTCTCAGGCCCAGAGCTGAGGATTGAAAGCAAACCTGCTTTGGATCCACTCCACCTTGGTGATACTGAAGCAGTTGGTGCTTACAGATCTGTTGCAAAGTTTCACTGAATGAAGAGGAGACAAAGCCTTTAGCTCCAGTTTTCGCTTGTACAGATAGTCCAAAACACAACAGTGGTGCTGGGAGGCAGCTGTAGTTGCTGGGCTGATCTCTGGGCTGGTCTGGCATGGTATACTCACTGTGCACATATGTGTACCACCATGATCAATTAGCCACCCAGTGGCTTGGTCCTCTGCCCGTGCTGCTGCCTGGCTCTCCAGCCAGCTTTTCTGCTATTGCAGCATGGGTTGTCTCTGCATGGAAATTAGTACAAACACTCTGTTGCACCCAGAAGCGCTTACCGGCTTTTAACCTCTCTCATCCTGCCACCTGTGATATGAACTGGGAACAAGCAGTGCCTCTTCTGCCCCCCCACCCAAACACGGTGGCTGTGTGCAGCAGGTGACATCCAGGAGGGGCTGCCTGGAGCTCCCACCCTGTTTGCTATCCACATTAGGTAGAGCAGATAGTAAGTCTATAGTGATTCTCATCTATCCCTGGTGGGTAGCCTACCTCATGTCATGATCCTGAGTAGGGTGAGTTAAGAAAACAGGAGCTAGGAATGATACTTTGAATGCTCTTCTCTTATGATGCGGCTCCATTTCTCAAAATTGACCAGAACTAGGCTAATGTGGCTCTCCACTCATACTGGCTATACATGTGTAAATGCATGTACTCATGCAGTGACATCACCAATGTCAGCCACATCAGTGACATCCAAATTAGTCCCCATCTGAACATTTTTGATTGCACAGTTTCGCCATCCTCTCCACACTTCACAGAACATGCAAAGTAGCAGGGAAACCCTAGAGATTCCATATCAGTTAATCTAGATTCTGTACAATATTTATACTCAATACTTTTAGACAGCTCAGATGTTTTCATCTGCACTTTAGAAAATGAGCTTTTGAGTGCAAGACATGAAATTTTTGACCTACGGTGCTTTTGATGATCAATAGGTTTCATAAAAAATGCATTTGTCATTTGAAGTTTCTTATACCTGGTATATTTATCATCAAGAGAGCATGTTTGCCAACTATTTGCATCTATATTTACATATTTTTATTCTCAGTTCACATTTGAAAGGCTTTTTTTGTCACAACTATCTATACTAGAAATTACATTTTTCCACAAGAGAAAGCTTAGGCACCGCACAGTTTGCAAACAAGTGCATTTGATGACAAATAAATTCACCTCAGCATCTTCAAAAACCAGCCAGTGGGTACCCCCGAAATAGTAAATATTCATAACGCTCAGAAAACAGCAAAATCCATAAACTACTTCTTTCCCAATAGCATGCTAAAATGTATGTGTACTCAGCTACCTGCTGTCTAGAATATTTGAAGTAAATTGAAACAGAGGCACTGCCAGATTTATAGGGTGACATATCACACTGTTCCCTGGTGGCTGCTCCTCAGGCATTCACCTGAGCCCAGCAGGACTTAGTTGTTTAGGCTGACAGTGGGTAGCTAGAGGTGTTTCCTTGCAAAGTTAGATGGTGGCTCTGTCCCCAGTGCTCCAGGTGACACAGGGAAGTATGTGTGCATATCGGGAGCTTTCTTCTGGGGTAGCAGGTCTTGCTGGGTGGCACTGGCTTCCAGTGGGCATGAGCTCTGTGGCACTATGAGTCTGCAAGCTGGCTGGGGTACCTATATGGATTGAAGAGCTGGCTGCAGTTTTCAGGTTTACCCAAGGAGTTGGTGCACAGTTTGGGGGGGACACTGGGAGATGGTTGGATGCTGGAGAAAGCAATGAGCCAGATAGTAGGGAAGTTTCTGAACCAATACCAGTTTGCATCCCTGTGGAGTCTTGACTGGGAGGTTGTGTTGCTGTCTGCTTGGTGGTGAGATGTCTTGCCCTGGGGTATGTGATGCTGATGTCTGACCCTCTCCTTAGCAGTGATCTCACTGCCTGCCATTGCTATGGACTTCCTGGACTGGGATGAGGAACCAGAGAGTAAAAGTGCCCGAGAAGTCAGGCCCTTCCTTCACCCACAGCAGGAGCTGCTCAATGCACTATCATGGCTCAGCAGCAATGACTGGTAAGAAAACATCTTGTTCACTCTTTTTCCCTGTGAGTGTGAAGGTAAATTGGAAGCATTTTTTTCTCCTGTCTGCCTCTGAGGGCAGACAGCTCAGATGTCCAGAGGAAACTAGTGAAACCACTCCAAAGCAGTCACAGTATAAGCCTTTGATTTGCCTTGGTCTGTAGCAGTGCTACAGCTGCAGCAGATCCATGCTGTTCCCTAGCTTTTCCTTCTGCTCTATGTACCTGCAAATGAAATCTTCAGGGAAGAGAGAAAGTCGTGGAATATTTGGTGGCTGAAGGCAGAAGCAGGACAGAAGTGGTCTTAAGTTTAGAGATTGAGTGGGACTGAGTAAGGATTTACCTCTGGTCCAACCACTGGCAGCAACAGTAGGAGACAGGACTTCCCTATGGTCTTGTGCACGTGAGTCCTAGGAGTGCTTCCTAGGGACTTCCTGTTTCTGAGAAATGGACTAACACAAGGTGCAAAGATGCTCAGTCTGTCATTTCTCCTGAAGGAGACAAGAAACAATTTTTAAAGTCCTGTCTTTGAGGACATACTACACTGCATGAAACAGAACCATGGCATAGTCTCCCAACTTCTATAAAGCAGCAGTGTAGGGACTTCATGTGCTGGGAATTCCAGAAAGATTGTCTTGTTTAATGGCCACAAATTAACCCATGCACTAGGAAATCAGCTACTTGCCTTTTAGATTTATGTATGCTTTTGACCATCACAGCATCCTGTGGCAAAGAGCTCTACAACTTAATTAAGTGCTGTATGAGAAGCATCTGCCTTTGTTTAAGCTGACACCCTGGTAATTTCAGAGGGTGCTGTCTAGTTCTTGGGTGTGGAGAATAATTAATCTTTTTGGCAATTGCCTTTCAGGGAGGAGAATGCAAAGGGACTTTTCAATATCAGATGCCTGGCTATCTGCCATTCTGAAGTCCTTGTTCCCAGACTTCACGATGTTTCTATGGCAGTGACCAAAGAGATAAGAGCAATGTGTTTAATTGTGTCCCATGTACCTTGTACACAGGGTGTAGAGTAGATGCATACTTCTTCATTTACATTTTTGCTCAGTGTTTGCCTCATTGCTATTTTTAGACCTCATTTTTTTAATAGCTATGTCACCTATCTGTATGATCTGTCTCTACATATAGCTATATTTACTGGTATGTAGGGCATCTGTTTGTCTCTTCTTTGAACTAGATGTCATTATAATGCAATAGACAAATGCAGAAACTAATCAGGTGATTTGCCACAGCCTAAATCTCTGCCCAAGCTGTAATTAAAGACTGCAGCTTCTGCCTCCCAGCTTCTACCCACCACCTCCTCCTCAGCATCCCAGGCATTGACTATAGGTATTTATTTTCTGGGGTTTCCTGATGATGTCTTCTCCTTCCTTTCTGTGTGCTTTTTTAGTAATTTGCCCTTTCCATTGATGTGTTGCCTCTGTGCACCAGTGGTAAGTTTCACTGCAGCCAATGGGTGCCTGGAGTGGGGTTTGCAGGGCAGTCACACACAGCTTTACTGTGTCATCACTCACACTTTATTTCTCATCTCTTACTTACAGTTTAAAACCAGCCCTTGCTTTAAGTAATTTGTTTGTTTTCATAAAAGGACCTAAAATCAAAGCAGTAAATGTTATGGGCTAAGTAGCACACTTTGTTCTAGTGAAACAATCTTTAGGCGTAGAGTCTTCTTAAAATTGTCTTGTATATGTGAAGTTGCTTGTGTCAGAGTGTGTTTCTGTGCTTGTGGTCTTCTTCTGCTCTTACTGTGCTAGCTACAGTGAGAAGTCTTATAGCATCCTTGAACTTTTCTCTGGGTCAACTGGTTTTCTTTGCAAGCTGATTCTTCCATTTCCCCTCATGACATCCCCAGGTGAACAACCTCTGGTCAAAAGTATCTCGCTTTGTGATTGGCACTCTCAGACACCTCTTCCGGAGCATGAAAAAGAACAAGGACCACGAGGTTGATGTGATCATTCATGTCTTACTGAAGAAGACAGGGGACTCCAGTGAATTTATTCAGAAAGCAGCCAGTTGATCATTGGGCCTCGTGGTGGAGAACGTGACCTCTACATGAGCCATGACTGCTTTCATGGCTAGTGGAGCCCAGTATGTAGTTCTTCTCTTAGTGATACCATTCACCTTTGTGTCGGGGTGGGGGAAAGAGATGGGAGGCAGAAGGGGAATGATGGAAGGGAAGGGTCCTTTCTCTTGCACCCTATGTGAGCTTGGTGATTAGATTCTCTGGTTAACTTCACTCCCTCTTGTCCTCAACTTTTGCCCTACTGCAGCCAATTTGTTCTCACAGTCTATCAACACTGCCTAGATGTGGTGAATGATGGGGAAGCAAAAATCCCTGCAAAGGGCAGTGATGTAGCTTTGTGGTTTTGCGGGTGGAGGGTCAACTGCAGTTCCAGCAGTGAGCACCCTTTGATCTTTCACAGTTATACCATTAACTTGAGAAATAAGGAGGGTAATTGCTGGGGGACAAAGCATGTCGGGGAGAACCTGCTAGATGCAGGACAGCCTGCTCAGCAGGTGCAGCTCCTGCAGAGAGGAGACTGACGGTCATGTCTTTACAGCTCCACTGATGCTGCATATTAGCCTTAATATGGTAAGCCATTTTGTAGGCACCTTCACAGGCCAACTCCCATGGGATACCTGAAGCAAATTTTGCCTTCAGATATGAGTGCTGTAACTGCTTCAAATAGGCGCTGTCTAGAAAGTGCAACCTGGATAAAATGACTGCTTCCCTTTCCTGAACTTTTGAGACAGGAAAAGCATTTAAATGTATCTCTTGCCAAATCTCAAAGAACAAACTTATTGCATAGGTGGATGTTCTGCAGCTTCATGTCCCACAGGGTTACTCCTCCCTATTTTTTTTTTTTTGAAGGTTATGCAGATTTTCAGATTTCTCTCCAGTGCCTGGAACATCTCCAACCCCCCTTCTTGCAGACATTGGTGTCTGCAAAGTTTCTGACACTTCTCACTCCCTACTCTGGTGGCAAAAAGTGTCTGATGGTGAGGGTTTTTTCCTTTTAATTGTGATTCCCAGAGGTGCTGACACTCACTGATTGGCTTGGCCTTGTCAGTGGTGTGTCTGGCCTTGATCCCAGCTGGTATTTACTCTGTCAGACTTACAGAAAGTTTCTAGCTGGTTCTTGCAGAAGACACCCCTGAAGCACCAACCTTCCCACCACCCCACCCCATCTACACAAAAAGGCCCTCCCCACAAAACCACAACAGAGGTGAAATAAGCCTCAATCCTGCTGCAGTTCTGAGTAGTGGAAGCACTCCAATGAGTCAGAATGAATCGTCTTCCAGTTCCATCTGTCTCAGAGTTAATTTGGGGAAACAAACTTGAGCTATCACATAGTCCAGGCAGATTTAATTCCTCCCTTTTCCTTCCATTGTAAAATGCCAACTTTATATTTACTCGAGAACAGAATCTTCTACAAGTGGCTAAAACTGAGAATGTGGGAACATATTCCTCCCTCTCAGATATGACAGGGCACATACTATGACCAAAGCCTGTGCTTCTGGCTTTCCTTTTCCCTCTGTTCCAATGCTTGTTCTCTTGTTTTCAGGCACCGCACTGTCATTGCGTGGAAGTGTGCAGCTGAACATCTACTCAGGACCATAGAGGAAATCAGAGCTGAGAAGCTTCTCTCAGGAAAACTTATCAATACCAGTTTGCTGGTGACCATGCTGGTGAGGCTTGGTCAGGATTCTCATCAGGATACAAGTTGATGATCTTTATTTCACCTTAAAAAATTTGAAAGCTGTTCGATGTCTGGCTATAAAAGATAAAACAACAAAGAAGTGGAAGGTAAAGTAAATACTAAGAAAGTTACTTCACATTGTGCATAATGTTGTCTGGGGAAATGACTGTATTGGGTAACGTGAGGCTATCCAGAAAGAAGGACCATTGCCAAATTGCTGTGACTTGAATGAAGATCAACCATGTTCAGATTAGTCAGTTAAAAAATCTGCTTTGGTCTTTTGTGTGCAAAGCAAAGCTGAAGTATTTATTACTATTCATCACTTAATGATCCAAAGCATGTGTTTCTGGTCAGATTCAGACTGTCCTAGAAAAATCTGGTCTTTCTAAATAACTTCTGCAAATTTAGTTGCATGTGGTAGTCACAAATCTTTATTTCCAGTCATATTATAATGTTGTCTGTGGCTGAAGGACCTCCATGTGAAGATAGTTATTTCATAGTAGTAAAACCAAAACAACCCCCCCACTTTGATTATTAGTTTAATTTCCCATTAATAGACAGTAAGAACACAAGAGCAAATAGCTTCCCGTGTGCATACAAGTAGTACAGAATAATAAGTGGCAAGCATGAGATGATTTATCCTATTTTCTCCACCAGTTAAAGAAGGGTAAATTACTGTGCAGTGGCAGTAAGACTTTGCAAATAATCCATGACAGCAAAACAGGAGATGTGCTCTGCTCATCCCATGGGATCCTGTGATCCCACAGAAGCATCCTCAGAATTTCACAGTGAAACTGTATTTTCCGGTTGCCTCACGTTCTTCTGTTGCCTCTTGTGTTCAGCTGGCAGCATCGTGCAGCAGCAATAAGTGGAAGCAAAGATCTCCTTGCTGAATAGGTATTATGTATGACAAGTCTAAAATACCAGCTTATTTCATTAACAGTTTTTCTTTGTTTATTCACAAGGGAGAAAAGACACTAACAGTCAGTAGAAAAAAACATTCATTCATCTCTTTCCTCTGTTAGGTATTATGGACGAAAGATGCTTAATATATTGATGAGTCCTAAAAAATTTCCAAAGTATTTGAAACAGCCTGGCCCTCACATGATTTGTCACAAGTTATGGAAACAATTAAACAGAAAGGAAGTATTTGGCAGGAGAAATGTCTCTTTTAAGCAACTACTGAGATTATTAATATGAGATTAAACATAACTAATATTTCTTTATCTCATTTCTTCTTCCATTGAATCATTTTGCTCCTGGTTATGAAGTGTTGATCCTTAGCTTGTTTATCTGCAGTGAAGGAACTAGTGTAGTTAGAAATAAAGTGGGTGTATTTTGAATCAGCCAAAACCAGGAAAGGGAAGTAGGAGAAAATAGTTTTATCCTTCACCATAAAAAGACCAACACCAGCTCCACCCCCCAATAAAGCAAGGAAATGAGAATAACTCTTCTGAAGATAATAGAGTCTTGTCAACAGATTAAGGAAGTAGTAGTAGTGCCAAAAAAAATTCCAAATATACAAAAGATGCACAAGGCAATCACAATACTGCCCTGCTGTCATGCACTGTGGAGCTGGAAAAAGCTTCACTGAATTCAGCATCCAGTAGAAAATAATCACACACACATATTTGCTCCTGCCCCCTCCCCTTCCTTTCTACTTACTGCACAGGATTAGGGAGAGTGAGTGTGAACCAAATCAACCCACAACACAATGGGCCAACCTCCAGAGAGTAAAAAAATTCCCGCTATTCACTTTAAGAATGCTTGTTCCCTACCTGATTGCATTATTCTTTTTTCTGCCCAAGACTAATAAATTCAGGATTCTATACTGCCGCCCATTATGGCAGCACTTACAACCTTGGGCTATTGAAAACAAATAGTAGATATCGCTGACATCTCTCCCTCTCTATGACATGTTTCCCTAAGCATTTCTTGGTAGCCTTGACGCTGGTTATTATTTGTGCTCTAAACAAATAATTTCCTATTTTTTATTCTACAGATTCGTGAGTAGTTTGGTTTTTTTTTTTTTTTAATATATATAGGGACTAGAAGATTTTACATTGCCAAGGTCCAGAAGAAACCTAAGAACAGCAGTTTGAGGATGCCTGAGGACAAGCTGCCTTCTGATAGATGTTACTGAGCACTTTTGTTCTATCTGACAAAGCATGTGACAGGCCTTGCATGTCACTTCCTCGGTAAATTCTCTCTGGTAGAGATGAATTGTGGCAGAGGTTATTACCTTGCCCTACAAATCTTCCATGATAAATTAGGTAAGGGGAGCTCTGCGGAGAAGGACCTGGGGGTCCTGGTGGATGACAGGTTGGCCATGAGCCAGCAGTGTGCCCTGGTGGCCAAGAAGGCCAGTGGGATCCTGGGGTGTATTAAGAGGAGCGTAGCCAGCAGGTCGAAGGAGGTGATCATTCCCTTCTACTCTGCCCTGGTCAGGCCTCACCTGGAATCCTGTGTCCAGTTCTGGGCTCCCCGGTTCAAAAAAGACAGGGATCTCCTGGAGAGAGTCCAGCAGAGAGTCACAAGGATGATTAAGGGCCTGGAGCATCAGGAACCTGCTTTGGCAGGGGGGTTGGACACGATATCTCTCAAGGTTCCTTCCAACCCCTACAATTCAGTGAATCTTTGAATCTCCCCTCTGAGGAAAGGTTGAGTGAGCTGGGGCTGTTCAGCTTTGAGAAAAGAAAACTGAGGGGATCTCATCAATGTTTATAAATATCTGAAGTGTGGGAGACAAAGGGAGATGGACAACCTCTTCTCAGTGGCCTGTGGGGACAGGACAAGTTGGACCACAGGAGGTTCCACACTAATGTGAGAAAGACCTTCTTCATGGTGAGGGTGATGGAGCACAGGAACAGGCTGCCCAGGGGGGTTGTGGAATCTCCTTCTCTGGAGACATTCAAGATCCATCTGGATGCCAACCTGTGCAACCTGCTCTAGGGAACCTGCTTTGGCAGGGGGGTTGGACTCAATGATCTCTGGAGGTCTCTTCCAACCCCTACTTCTGCTCTGATTTCTGTTGAAATGTGCATGCATGGAGTTTGGTTTTGGAAAGGTGAATGCCATCAATACAAGTGTTCACCAAGAAGGTAGGGATTTTTGTTTGTTTAGGTTTTTTAGTTATTGATTTTGTTATTCATTTTTTTATAGTGATCAAAATCTACTGCAGAGAAGAAGGTTCCACATAAAGTGTTTGGGTTCTGTAACTGATGCTTGGTTTGCAGATCACTCCTATTATTTATGCTGTCTATCCAAGAACATGATTTTCTGCTGATGTAACTGATGAGCTGCGTTGCCAGAAGCTGTGGTGGTGCAGTCCTTACCCACCAGTTCCTACACTGTCTTGAATGTGTACCCGCACATCCCCGAAGTGTCAGGAACCTTTGGTGTGTCTGTTTATCTGCTTTTGTACAGAAGGAACTGAACAATAAATCCTGGAATGCAACTTCGCTAGACTTTAGGGACAGAGGGATTTTTGGAGGTTGTTTGGACTTCCCAAATGAATTGCATTGCTTTTGGTGTGAAGGGATGCTGGCCCTTCAGAGCTCCTGCAGAACAGCTTCCTGGAAGACTCAACATTATGTGTATTAGCTGGTTCTATTTTCCACCTTCCTTCTTTGTCTTCTTTTTTCAAAGGAAATTTATGATGTGCCAGGTTCATTTCTTTAGAACAAACAGGTATAAATCTGGCTGTAAATGATGGCTTGTTCCAAGTGTTGTTCTGCATGGGGCAAGATTGCTATAGCCAATAACTACATAGCCAAGGTCTGCTGTAAATTCCCTTGCCACGCAGATTTATGGCAGCTGTGAAAATGCAGCACTGGGTGAATATGCCTGAAAAATTTAGTGTTGAAGAAGCAGATCTTAAAGTGGAATGAACAACTTTCTCCACATCAGCTGCTCTGTGAACACAATGTGCTGAGCTTCTGCTGTTGTGTGTCCCAGGTATAGGGTTGTTCCTCATCGTGAACTGGGGTTCACACCCTTCTGGGTGTGAGATCTGTACTGCTCTTGGCTCTTACCCATTTTTTGTGGTGCCCAAGAGAAAGTTGGGGAAAAGTTGCAGAATCCTGCTAATGGGATGTGGCAAATAGATTCCTTCAGGGTTTGTATGGAGCTTTCTGTCATTCCCCTCTCACTAGTTCTGAGAGGTCACTGTAAATTTTCCATGCTGGCAGATGTCAGAGCAGGAGCAAGGCGCATCTGCTTCTCATCACACTGACTTTACCCAAAGACAGATTCAGGCAAACAAGGTGGATATATTTATTTTTATTCTGCTCATTTTTATGGGCATTTGCAAAAATTCAAATGGGCATCCAATTCACAAATATTTCAAATTTCAAGACCTAGGGTTTCAGCGGGGGAAGGAAGGCTTATTGGAAAAATGCATGAGTGGAATCTTCCCAAATGCTTTACAATTGTCTGCCTTGAAAATTAAAAAATCAACTGACAACTCCTCCCCCCACCCCCCGAACTTGAAAGGATTGTACAGTGCTCCTAGCTTAGCGTGAGTTATTGCAGTGTCTTGCCCCATTGGTCCACTGAGCTTCCTAGCTAGGAGCCCAGCTATTGTTCCAAGACAGGACTGACATGCCTCAATTCCAGATGTTAGATCAGACTTCCTCATCTGTCACCTTTAATTATCCATGCAAAAATGGAAGCTAGTTACAAAACTTTTATCACTTGATGTGAAAACAGAAAAACAAAACAAATCTCTATCTCTGAGACCAAAATTCTACCTACAAACTAACTAATTTGCTTCCAAATAATGCCTGAATCAGTTATTTAGCTTAACCCTGACTTTGGCTTGGACATCCCCAGTTGAATGCTACACCCATTCAGCAGCTGTGACTCAGGACCCTAATTGCGCTCGAGTGGGCCACCTTGTAAATGGGACTGAATAATGAAATCAAGCCCAACTGCAATGGGACCAAGGCATAAATCTTGTTTTCATCTGACATTTGTCCAATCCTGTTCTCCATCATGAAGTAAATACCCTTCAGATGGCTGCTGACTGATGCCAGGGCATGGAGTCAGGCTAACAGCCTGAGTAGCTCCCTGAGGAACCAGTCTTCTGCAAGAGGGGAAGAGAAATTTCCCCTCTGGATGTTAATGTGGCTAAGAGGGGACTGCAGTGGAAAAAGAGAGTCTGGAGAAGTTGATTTGTCTTTTGCTCATATTCCAAATACAGGCTCTGTTCTGTGGCCAACAGGTTTAGCTAATATGTAGTGCAGAGAATTAAAACAGAGTTAGTAATTGAGCTGCCTGCCACTTTGTTTTCTCTAGCAGCCCTTAAAAGCTCCTCTGTCTTTATGTCTCTCAAGGCTGCTAAAATAATGGTTGGGTACATTTGTTATTGACTTGAGCTTTACTGTTTCAAAATGCACAGAGCATTTGAAAAGTTCATAGTACCTACATACTTAGTGTCCTCAAACCCAAGCAAATTGATAGTTCACTCTCACCCACCCCAACACAATTGTTCCCCTGAAAACCTATGTAGATACTGATTATTAACAATTACATAACATTTCATGCTTCTTCAATATCTCCAGATTTCAGGGGGTTTTGTTCAAAGCAGCAGGTGTAAGGTAAGTCTCTAGGGAGGAATAGCAAGTGTGAAACAGCATCTGCCAATGCTGTAAGAGTGTCAGGGGGGAAAAGTGACATGTCTGTTTGAAAAGGTGAATAAGAAGAGTGTAATTACCAAAGCAGAAGCTTAATTAAGGTAGCAGGATCAATTCTTACTGTATGCTTGCAAGAAGATCATTAGGGACTTCCTTTTTTTATCTCATACGAAAATGAGCGCTTAATATAAGCACAGTGCTACTCAAAACCACTTTGGGATTGGGCTGTGCAGTAGTTTATAAAGAAGCAGGTTGCCTGCTTTACTGGTGCCACTCCTGGTGACACTGCAAGGCCTTGTAGTGCATCCCACGCACAATCTGCTTCCAAGAAAAGGTTTGCTTGGCTTATCTAACTGGTAAGACTGGAGGCTGGCAGATCAGTTCAGGCAACAGTTTATAAATTAAAACAAGACCCCAAAATCAACAGCAGGCAGCACTGGGAAAATTAAAATAACTATGATAGATCAGACCAAGATCTGATCTCAGAGGTGTTACAAGAGCCTGCAAGAGTGGGCAGTGTTGGCAATGAGCAGTAATTCTGTCTTGTAACTTGGGAGTCTTGTCCACAGATCCCAACAGATAACTTAAAGATTTAACAACAGCTTATCCTTGAAGCACTTATGGTTGTGGGGACTTGGAGCTTTCTTGTTGTTGTCCTTTGATGAGGGAGGAGGTTGCGTCTACAAAGCTCCAGGACATTAAACCTCTTCACTGCTTACATGTGATTTAAATTTTGAGGGCCCTGATTTGAAATGTTTAAAACAGCTCCTTGTACAGCAGTCACTTTTGGATTTACAAATGTGAAATGAGAAGTTTTCTTTTTTAATTTAATAATCCTTCTAGGTAAGCTTGAAGAAAAGAAGAAGAAAAGGACTCAGAAACTGAACTGGCAGAAATTTGTTTTACCAAGTGCAGGTTCCTTTGCCCTTCCGACCCCCCCCCTTTTTTTTTTTTTTTGTTAGTGTCTTTTAACCTCAGAAGAGTGATCAGAAAAATATATTTCTTTTTCACATAACACACTGATGCTGAGAGACTTAATCCAACAAGTGCGCTCACTCGGTGGCCAAGTTCTGCTCAATGTCACAGCAGGTATCTCAGGTATCACCTGCTTCAGCTATCTCCACTTATAAGACAATAAGTCTTCAGAGGGAGTATTTAGAGGGAATGCCTTTTAACAGACAGTGGAATGGCTCATCAAGCACCAGAAGGTCTTAAGCATGTCCCTCCTGCAAAATGCATATACTAAAATGTATTTGGCAGTGTTTTGTCTGGCTGCGACAGAAGTATGCAGCTGTGAGATGAGGTTGGTGCTTGGGCTCCAGCCCTGAGCTCTACTGGGGCATCTCAGGACCACCTCCAGGAAAGAGAGGGGCTAAAAATACCCTGGCTGGCTCCTCTCTCTGAAGGACAGTACTGTAAAGGTCATGGAGATCTGTAAAAGGTCCCTTTTCTAAAGCGAAGGACCATCCTTTAGAAAATGATGTGGTAACTGGCATTTCTGAGGATCACTTTGGTTTGTCATCACCAGATTCTCAGTTTCATATTGGAAACATTTGAGGCTGAATCCTGCAGAGCCTGGGGGTTTATAGCAATAGGTGAAAACTCAACACACATATTACAGGAAAGGGTTTTGTGGAGGGCAGGATTTGGGGACAGAGCGGGAGAAGCAGGCTGTGCAGCCCAACCCACGGACGCTCCATGCCTGCACTGCAGATAAGACATCGGGCTCTCAGCATTTCAGGATGTGCAAACAGTATATTTCTATATCAGTGGCAGTGACATACTAAAAATGTAGCTGATAATTGATTTAGAATAGTGGCTTGCTATGTCAGCAATAGCCAAGGAATGGAAAAAATTGTAATCTGAAGATATACTAGAAAGGACTATTTATAGCTGTGCTTTAATTAGGACTAAATCCACTGCTAATTATGCCAGCATCTTTTAATCCAGGATTTAATACACTTTGATTCTTCATTATGAATCTCAAATGGGTATGTTTAGCCAGAGCAAACGTAAAAGGCCCTTTAAAAACAAGTTGAATAATGTAAAGAAAGCATTTGAACATAAATTCGGACTCCTTTAAGCAGATGTTCTCACTGGGATTTAGTGGGAACAGACAGCTCTTTCTCTTTTGAAGCTCCATAGTGACCGCTGTCTTTAATCACATTTAAACTCAAATTAATTCTTATTTTAAAATAGGTTCCACAACCTTTTTCCTGCTTACCAGAATTGTTATAAGGTACTTTGAGGAGTTGTTTGAATGTTGATGAGTGATGCTAGATTAACAGTGTGGAGGAAATTAACATCTTTCCACTACAGAGTAACAAATGATTACTGCATAACATTTCCACTGAACAGAAAATAAGAACTCTGTCTTATTTTGATCTCTCAGCAAAATCTGCCATGCAAGGAGCTTAGTGGTTGTATTTAATAGTTCACTTCAGAAAATCCGCTGAGAGCAGACTTCAAAGAGAATGAGAAGGGAACGCTTGTTTTTTGGCTGAATTTTAGCTCCCTGTATAGGATTTATCTATCTCCCTTTCCCTATTTCAGGTAAAATTGTGAGGATAAATGCCATTAAAATTGTGAGATGTTCAAATGCCATGCCAATGGCATCTGAGTAATTATCTAAGATGTCCTGAAGTTTTAAACAGCTGCTCATTAGAAACCACCAATATGAGGGGGAAAAAATCTTAAATTAGACCATTCTGCCAAAGACATCAGTTAGTCACTGATGTTGCTAATAAAACTGTCAAGCAACACACATAATTTGTGGTCTGGAGCTTTGAAGTGTGGTGTAATACTGTTGTTTGCTCTGTGCCATGGAGTAAAGGGAACTGCTGCATTAGACTTCTGGCATTTTTCATCAAAGGTCACAAAGAAGTAATAATCCTTTTTATTAGCAATCTTTCAATTACCTCTCTGAGCTTCATTTCAAAGTCTTGAGCAGCTGGTCTAGACACGTTCTTAATGGAAATAAACAGTGATTTGACATTTTGGTCATTTGTAATGCAGAAGCAGGTAGTGAAATGATTCACTTTGGTGAGTCTATCATGGATACAGAGCTTCTGATTTGGAGAAATTAAGGTCTTCAGAGGTTGGCTGTTCAGAGAATGATCAGCCTCTCTTGCCTGCTTCTGGACCATTGGGCTCTGTGTGCTTATTGATATTATCCAGAAAAGCCTTCCAAGAACCAAAAATAAAGGCAGGGAGCTGTCTGCATTAAGGTTGTTAAGAAGCTTTTTATTGCTTGCCTGACAGTGTTTGTGGTATCTGTTTATCCCTGGGAACGCCAAGCTGCCAAGCACTACACCCTGCCTCACTCTGGTTCTCCTTGGGAAACAATGTCCTGCCTTTGCAAAGAGGAAACATCAAGGCTGTGGTGACCAAGCTTGCAATGGCCCTGTAACAACTGATGGGCTCCAAGCTGAAGGAATATGCTGCCAGACAACCTCAGAATGTGGCAAAAAAACCTCTATAACATTTTAGACCTTAAAGGCTTGATGTGGTCCAGGAAGCTGATGGAGAGGTGTTGAGAGGGAGAGGTGAAGGTAAAGGTGGATGTGGTTGTGGCATTAGTTTTATTTGATCTTTCTGAAGAACAGAATATATCTAAGAGTTTATAGCTAGAGATATAGGCAGCATATTTTGATGTAGTCCTTAAAAAAATATTTTTCAGAAGTTTTGCATCTTGAGCTCATCTTCCCTAAGAAGCTTGCATGGATACTGAAAACATAAAACCCAGATGTAAATGCAATTTGTAACTGCAAAAATGAAAAGAGTATATGTGTATGCACACTTGGAAAGTAAGAAATATGCAAATGCATACATACATAAATATATATATATACACACAGACACACATTTACTCATAAAGAGATGAGCTTTGGAAGCATTGGAACTATAGGATTAGGTGCTTGACTCAAGAAGCAGAGACCTGCTTACCTGCAGGTTTATGCAGTAGGGTTTTGAGAGGTTGTGCAGAGCCCTATATGTGCCAGTGTATGCCACAGCCAAGCTGCCAGGCAGGCCCTTTACAAGCCTCTAGTAGCTGCTGGTGCAATGGCAGATACCTGAGGTGTCCTGGTCAAGCTCAGAGTCACAGTCCTATGAGAAATCGCCCCAGTGGAGCTGAATTTTTCTTCCCATTTCAGGGAATGTATCTTGCCTGTTGTCCCTTGTGCTTCCCTGTGCAATGGACTGATGTGGTGAGGTGACCGGTGCCATCTGATTGCCTCCCAGAATTTCTGGGCACCCTTGGGGAGGTGCAAGAGAGGTCACTCAGGGCAGAGAACTGTGACAGCTTGCAGGGGGGTCTGGGTGACATATAGGGTGCCGGGCAGTGAGTGGGCTGAGGGTGTCCTACAGAAGCTGTGGAAAGGTACGCCATGGCCAGGAATCATGGGAAAAGGTATATTTTTTAGAAGTACCTATTGTTATCATCCCACCCCCCAATCTTTTGAGAAGTGAAGGGTTTGCCTTATATGTGGACCAATTACACACTTCTGTACCTGAGGTGCAGGAAATAGAGTGAGGAAGGGATGTGCCAGTCCTTCACCATAGAAAGGGGAGAAGGGATGAGAGGAGGGCTGAGAGCAGCAGCTGTCAGTGCATCTTTTGGTTTTAGCTGCCAATCTAATTGCGCTCAAGAATTCATTTCTCCAAAGTTTTGGCATGTGATCTGGACACCTGGCTCTGGAACACTGGTGTCTGGGGATCCTGTGGAGCCTGGTGGAAGTTAGAGTCCTTGTAGATCTGCTAGAGCATTTTGGAGTTTACCAGCTTGGGAAAGTTTTCAAACAGCTAAACAGGAACAGCATGGTAATGTGCAGTTGTTTTGCAGGCATGATGGAGCTCCACAAAGTACATGTGTGCACCCAAATGCTAAAGGTGAAGTGCTCAAAATGTTAGAAGGTGCTGAGTTTAAACATCAGGTCTTGAACTATGTCACTTCCTAGTGACCTACGGTTGGCTACCATCTGAGATCTATTTCATCAGGAAATTTGTTATTTTTTTTTTTTAGCAGTTGGCATCTGTAGAGGATCTCCTGGTTTTGTTTCTCTTACCTCAAATGTTGTTCCTGGTGTTTTCCTTCTCTGCAGATCTGTCCTTCTGGAGCTCTGTAAATGCTGCTCTGCTCAGGCTGCTTTAGCTGGGCAGGATACAGGCTCTTTGGTTCTACTTTCTCTCTGGCTGAGCTTGGGGTCTTGGGAATGGAAGGGGGGTGGGGGGAGTTTCTGCACTCGGGAGAAGAAAAGCTTTTGTGCACATCACATAAGGCCTCCCAGACCCTGTTTTTATGTATTTAGTACCTGCACAGAAGGTTTGAAAAGTAACCCATGTAACTAGTTTCTTAACCCTCCATTGGCATTTCCTGCTGGGAAGCAGCTCTGTGGAAAAAGACTTGGGAGTCCTGGTGGACAACAGATTATCCATGATCCAGCAATGTGCCCTTGTGGCCAAGAAAGCCAGTGGCATCCTGGGGTGTATCAAGAAAAGTGTGGCCAAAAGGTTGAGGAAGGTTCTCCTCCCCCTCGACTCTGTTCCAGTGAGTCCTCATCTGAAATGTTGTGTGCAGTTCTGGGCTCTCCAGTTCAAGAAGGACAGGGAGCTACTGGAGAGGGTACAGAGAAGATGTTGAGGGGACTAGAACATCTCTCTTATGAAGAGAGGCTGAAGGACTTGGGGCTTTTTTTTTTTTTAGAAGACTGAGAGGGGATCTTATCAATGCTTATAAATACTTGAGGTGTGGGTGTCAGGAGGATGGGGTCAGTGGTGCCCAGTGACAGGACAAAAAGGAATGGGCCTAAACTTGAGTATAGGAAATTCCACCTAAACATGTGTTGTGGTTTTGTGGGGCAAGATTCTGATGTAGAGGGGACACTGCAGGAGTGGCTTCTGCAAGAAGCAGCTAGAAGTTTTCCCAGAGCCCAACAAAGTAAATGTCAGCTGATCTCCAGGCTGGACTCTTCTGATGGCCAAGGCCAAGCCCAGCAGCGATGGTCACAGCACCTCTGGAAATCACATTTAAGAAAAAAAACCCACAAACAGCAGCTTTTTTCCACTGAAGGGAGTGAGAAGATGTAAGAAACTTTGCAGACACCAAGGTCAGTGAAGAAAGTGGGGAGGAGGTGCTGAGAGAAAGATTCCCCTGCAGCCCGTGGAGAATACCATGGTGGACTGGGTGTCCCCTTGCAGCCTATGGGTGATGACAGGCAGCAGAGATCCCATCTACAGCATGTGGTGGACTCCACATTGGAGCAGGTGGAGACACCTGAAGGATGCCACGTCCCCATGGGAAGCCCACATTGGAACAAGAACTTGGCAGGACCTGCAGCCCGTGAAGAAACCAACACACACCACAGCAGGTTTGTCGTGGGAACTTGTGACTCCATGAGGGACTGGGGTGCAGCAGGGCAAGAGTGTGAATAGAGTTCACACATCACCCTGCCCCCCCCATCTATTAAGAAGGAAAACAACTTGTGAAGAATTGACCGAAACCTTAGTTTGCACCACTCATCCCACCACCCTCCTCCCTGCCACCCCATACCCATACCACCCTGGGAGAGCAGGGAGGAAGAAGGGAGAGAATTCATGAATAAAGTCAAGTTTGTGAAGAAAGGAGGGGCAGGGAGTTGTGTTTTAAGATCTAGTTGTACTTCTCATTATCTGACTCTGTTTTGGGTACGTGTGTGTAGTGGATAGGTTTTTTATTCCATGTTGAGTCTGTTTTGCCCATGAAACCAACTGCTGAATGATCTCTCCCTGTCCTTATCTTGACTCCTAAGCCTCTCATATATTTCCTCCCCTGTCCAGCTGCAAAGGGGAGTGATAGAGTAACTTTGGTGGGTGTCTGGCCTCCAGCCAGGGCCAAACCACCACAACATGAGGAAGAACTTCTTTACTGTGAGGGTGGCACAGGCTGCCCAGAGAGGTTGTGGAGTCTCTATCTCGGGAGCCATCCATACCCCACCTGGCTGCTGTCCTGTGCAGCCTCCTCTAGGTGATCCTGCTCTGGGAGGGAGGTTGGACTAGAAGATCTGCAGAGGTGTCTTCTAACCCCTGCCACTCTGTGACTGAGTGGTGCTTTCATACATGCTGCTCCCCACAGTCAATGAGGATAAAGCATTGCCTGCTGCTATCTATTTTCTAGGTGCTTTAATTTTTTAGCTCTCCAGCTGCGATAGTTTACTGTGAGAGGGACGCTCCTACCCCAATGACATCAAATTCAGCTGACAGTATGATTGCCTGCCAGGAGCAGGGTTAATGATTAGGGCTTAGCTCTGCTCAGGTGATCTCCCCTGCTACATCTGCAGAGGAATGCATCTCAGAAGTAATTAAGAAGCTGATAAGGTTTTTGGATGATTCAAAAAAAAGGGAGAGCAGTGTTGGGCCTTCTTGTAGGAGTGGTAAGAATATATTTTTTAAATTATTTTTACTATACTTTTTTTTTACAGAAGTATCACTAGAGACGATGCTCTAAGCTGCACTTGCAGGGCCAGTTTAATTAATTATTGCCTATAATGTGTAGTGTAGCTACTAACCCACAGAAGTTAGTAAGGCAAAAGAAATGTATGGCAGTCTTGTATGTTGGCTTACTCTTGCCCTGTATCATTGAAGGTAGTTGTTCTCATCAATGGAAGGTGGGGAGAAAAGGCAGCATGGCTTCAACCCCAAAGGTGTGAGGAAAGTTTACATTCCATAAACAGAGTAGGAAGAGAGTTGTCTTGTGCCATCTCCCTGTGTAGGGGAGCACTAAACCTCTGAAGGTGCATGAGCAGAGAAACTGGTGTTATGTACTCTGAATGCAGTCTGAAAAATGCATCATTTCCTCTGCAGGGCATGTTTTCCTCACCCAGAGCAAAGCACGTGCCTGGTGCCACAGCTTGTCTGCTGTTCAGAGTGTTTGTGCCATCCACAAGATTAGCCTGACCCTGAATTTCCATGTGGAAATGCAGCTACAAGCCCTGGCAAGAGTGTAAATCATGAACCTAGCAGTGCCGAGACACTGGGGATAGGAATGGTGTGGAAAAACAAATGGCAAATAGGGAGAGTGGCCAGTGGGGGAGGACAAGGGAGGAGGGATGGGCCTAAAGTATGGTGTGGAGGTTGAAGGCTCCTGTTGTAAATGATGTCGATGGTGCCTCATGGTGCTGCTGTGAGAGGTGGAGCAGAGAATTAAAGAATGTATCTGAAGGGAGTAGCTTTTGCAGAGATGCAGCTAGGTCATGAGGTATAACAAAGTAATTCTGGTAGAATTTGCTCTGACCAAAGTTCAAGTTGGGCTTGGGAGCCAGCTGCTGAAGTCCCTCTCTCAAACAGAGGGAGGGAGGCTGCACTGGGCAGCTATTTTCACCCTGGTTAAATAGTGATGATGGGAATAAAAGTGATTGCACTGCTACCAAATCTCTGTCAGCTGACACTGAATCCTGATACTGTGATGCTGCCTTTGATACAGGCAGAGGTGAGAAAACAACTCCAGTTAAAATTAGACTTGACCTGAACCTTTAAGCCTCCACTCTCCCTTGGTATCTTTGGCTGTAAAACACAGTAACTTTGCCAAGAAGTTCATCTGTGTATCCTTCAAAGGCCACCTTTACAGTTTTTGGGTTGTGACTGGCAGTGGTAAAGGAGCTTCTAAAGCCTCTCTCGTGGTCTCGGTGCTGACAGCAGTGCCCTGGATAAATGAAGGCCGTGCTACTCCCACAGCCCTGTAGCACAAAGTAAAAACTCTGTCCCCTTTGCAGACTGCTGTGGAGGTTGCAGGATGCCCATGTCTCACTGCTGGGTCCTGGAAAGGACGTATGTGCCCAGCAGCCAGCACTACAGTTATGGCCTGGCTCTCGGGCACAGCCTGAAATGCCACGGCCCTTGTGATTCCACGGCTGCTGCATCAGCTTCCTCGACAGGCACACGCACGTCTATGCCCGTGTCTACACATGGGTACTTCCCCTCCACACCAGTCCACTGCTGTGTATGCTGTCAGTATGTATAGTGCATCAAGCGGTGGAAGGCTCAGTGTTGACACGTTTCTGCCAGCACAGGTATCCAACATCAGTGCATGTCATTTCAAGAGCGGCAACTGGCTGTACTTGTTAGATGACTTTCATACAGGTATAGTGGTGCTAGCACAGAGGTCTCTGCTGCTTTGACTGCTGCATTATTCCTGAAGGTTTTTCTTTCCAGCATCTCCTGGTGCAAAGGAAAGAGGTTTCTGTTTGCCCAGGGAACAGCTGCCCCCCCCCCTCCCCCCC
>VXBZ01006478.1:312497-336066 GCA_013399135.1 Heliornis fulica
GTGCTGGGTGCAGTTTTGGGTGTGACAGTACAAAACACTATTAATATAGTTAATGGTGATTAGTTAAAGGGACATAAAACTATTGGAGAGTGTCCAGAGGAGGGCAACAAGGGTGGTGAAAGGTCCAAAGGGGAAGTCTCAGAGAAGAGGCTGAAGACCCTTTGTTTGTTAAGCTTGGAGAAGAGGAGGCTGAGGGGAGAGCTCATCACAGTCTGTGGCTTCCTGATGAGGGGGAGCGAAGAGGCATGTGCTGATCTTCTCTCTTTGGTGACCAGTGGTAGAATCTGAGGGAATGGCATGAGGTTGCAACAGGAGAGGTTTAGGTTGAGCACTGGAAAAGGCCTCCCAGAGAAACAGTCACAGGACTGATCGTGACTGAATTCATAAAACATCTGGACGATGCGCTCAGTCCTATGCTCTGACTTGGCTGGCTCTGTGTGGAGCCAGGAGTTGGACTTGATCCTTATGGGTGCCTTCTGACTCAGGATATTCTGTGATTCTATGAAAAATTTTCCTTAGTGCAATTCCTGCAAGGAATAAGTGTGTTCTACCATATGTTTTCCTCACTGGCCTTTTCCTCCTTTTTCTCTTTTCCCAAGGCTTCTTTGTTTCATCTGCTGCTTCTGTTGATTACTCAGCATTACCATGGTGTCATTTATTTATGTGTTTGGGGGACAATGTACCCAAGAGGTCCTGTACAGAATAAAGTTTTCTAACTAGTTGTATTCTGTGAGAATAGAGCTTTGCACATTTGCAAACCAAGTCATTTCTGGCTCATAGCTGTCTTCAATCACAATTCTATATGTAAGAAGAAGAAGAAACTTATTTCACTAGGGAAAAATGCACTGCTTTTGAAAAGGCATATATAAATGTATATTTACCCAGGACAGCAGTCAAGTAGTGTTGTTTGTAACTTGTTTGCAGAGGAATGAGTTGACCATGAGGCCAGCAACAGGTGAGAAGGTAGTTACAAATCTATTTATACTCCAGCCTGGGTGCCATTCAGCCCAGAGCTATGTGATAATTTATTGCCATGGGCCAGTGCTTGCCAGCATAATGAATTCCTGTGTAGCTGGGACAAGCACTTCTGGTTTCTGGATTCTTGATGGACTGCATGATCATTGACAATCCTGCCTTTTAAGGAATTATTTAACAGGTTCATTTCATAATCTTTTGACTCTCTTAAACTTTTAATTTGTAGGTGCCATTATTCCTCTGCCTTAGGGAAAAGCACTTTACAGCCCAGTGCAAGCTGTAAGATTTTGACAGCAAAGTCTGCATGGTTGCCAGTCTCTGATGTTACAGAGGGAGATGTAAGTCTGATATGGTAATTAGGCTTCCCAAAGGGAAAAAAAATATCTGTTTTACATGGCTGCATGTGTTTGCTTAGCTATGGATCTAATCCTGGCCTAGTAAAGCCCAGGCAGGGTAATAAGTTGTAGGGGAGAACAGTCTGTAAGATAATAGGGCTGCTGTTATCAGGACATTGAATGTGCACATTTGGGTTTTCGTTGGAGACAAAACTAAGGAAGTAAACTGCCTGGTTACACCCCTCCCTGCCCCAATATTATCTCAGATCTTTTTAATAGATCATAGTAAAGGCAGTGAAGCTTTACACCTACCTACACACCCACTGTGTGAAGTGTGGCATTTTTTCTCTCCTTACAGTCATTGCTTTTTCAGACCGGAAACATTTCTTAGTCTTCAAATGTGGTAATAAGCAAATATGGATGATGCATGGTCCTCCTGATGATGCTTCAGAGTACTGGAAAGTGCTTGGTTTACAAAAATAAATTGAGATACAACTTGGGTTTTGGCTCAGTTTTTTGCAAATTTAGGAGGAAAAGAAAATCTGAGATAGAAAATTTGGGATAATTGGATCATATGGGCTCTGTTCTAGCTTTCTGCTTACCTCTGTGCAGGACTGGCTTGTCATGCCCAAATGGGTGAGTGTGAGTTGATCAGCCCCAGCACTGCTGCTTTGAACTTCCAGAGCATTTCACTCTCCTGGGAAGCATCAGCCATAGAGAAGCTCATACAAGGCCTAGTCTCCTTTTCACTGCAAGGAGTCTAAATGAAACCTATCAAAGGACTCTTAGAGCTATTAGAACAACGTTTATTTAAAGATGTAGCTTTCTATTTTTGTCAGTTTGTAAATGACAAGCTTCACCATGTTTTGGGAGCAGACCTGCTCACTGGTCAGCCAAGGGACACTTGGGAAAACACCAAACTTCTAAATTCCTCCTGCACTCCTCATCCTGTGCCATTTCCAGCAACTTTTTTCTTTTTTTTAACCTGTGGAAAAGCTTAACCTAGCTATTTGGCTATCAAGAGAACCCTCTGGAGCTGGAAATGGGAAATCATTGACTTGCCAGGGCTGGCAGAGCTCCGATTTGCAGTACGTTCTCCCTCTCTTGGCTATTGGTAGGATAAATAGTTCTGAAGTACTGAGTTTTCCCATGTAAAGAAGGTAGTATTAGTTTGTTGGTTTTTTGGGTTTGGGGTTTTTTGGCTTTTTTTAAACTGGCCACGGTGTTTCCTAGTTTATTTCTTTATTTTGTACTTTAGAGAGATGTTTTTACCAGCTGTTGTTAATACGATATGTGGACTAATATGATATGTGGACTAATATGATATGTGGACATACAAACTTTGTCAAAGATTCAGAATTAGGTAATTGCTAACAAGGAGCCTGTGCCTTACTAGCTCAGCTGCAGAGAGCCCTGTGTGACTGCAGGGCACCTCTGATGCTCTCTGTTCCCTGCCTTATCCACATGAAAAACAGAGCTATGGAACCTACTTGTCTGCCAGAGCTCCACATATGTATATGCATCTGGTTTTTCTGAAATACAAAGATGAAAGGATCTGCATGGATGTCAGCTTGTTGATATAAACCTCTATATTAACAAGTCCAGAGGATGCACTGCTTTGTGCCCTGACCGTTTACAAGCAGAGACATACAGCTTTAATACGGAGGAAAACATTAAAAGCATATAGGCATTGTATGGTACTGGCAGGTTTAATTTCCAGTTTGGATGTAAGAGATATTAAACTTCTGTTAGGCTTAAGAGGGGGTAAGTCTGCAAGATGGAGATTGCCCCATTAGATTGCCTTAGACTTGCCGTTAAAAGCCAAGCAGCTAGTGAATTTGAGGCTTAAGTTTTATCTGCAGACTCATCTCTGTCTGGCTACGTGCCTTCCTGTGCCTGCTGGAATGCCTGGAAAGTTCTGTTCACAGCTTTACAGTTCCTGCTCTGGGGAAGGACAGGCCTTTGTTAGCATCCTGAGGCTGCAGCTTTCCTTCATTCACATATCAAAGACCCAGTGGTTCTGCAGTAGTAATAATAAATGAAGGGCAGTCCGTAACATTGAAAGCTTTCAGTTTCTCTTGAATTGCTTTATTATCAGCCCATCTTTGCCTCAAGGAAAACTTTATTAAAGCTAGAGGGATTCATATGGAGTAAGTTAGGCTTATCACCCCTTTCTCCTTTTAAAATAACCTCGATAAAGAATGTACTCTATACAGGCTAACTTCAGAAATCCTCACAGGGTTATTTAATACAGTCACAGAGTTGTCTATTAGTAAAGAAAGAGAAAATAAAATGATGATGTGAGGTGAGAGGCCAGCTTGTGAAATTCAGAACATCGGTAAAGTGGGGAGCAGTTAGGGATGGTGAAGGCTGCAGATAATTTAGTGCTAGCAATGGTGGAACAAGGTAGATGCAGGACAGGCAGATGTGAGATGCATGGAAATGAGATTGAAGGGATAATGTGGCCCTGAGTCTTGATCATTCTGTCCTCACGAGTATTTCCTCTCTGTATCTGCACATCCCTTTTTGACATTAATATTTTCACTATTCATCCAGAATGGGCACTGGGCAAGAAATGCAAACTTGGGATCTTTGCCCCCAATTTTCAGATGATCTAATACACAGTTGTGAGTTTGTATTAACTATCACGCTTACCTGAGGACAACACAGAAGCGAGCCCCTGATCCAAACTACAACCATTTTGAAACCTTTAGGATCTTACCCAAGAAGATCAAAATCTCCGTTCATACCTGCAACACACACCTGTATGTGCTGTAGTCATTCATGATGGCATTCAGAGTACCTGATGTGGAAAGATTAATGATTTGCTAATCTAGAAGGATTTCTTTTCAGGAGATGGAGGCAGCTCCTTACTCCTGTGTGAGTAAGAACAGGTTACTTTACCTCTGTGGTGTGATTTCTCTCCTTCCTACTTGTAGCAGAGGGGATAACTTCTCAGAATACTCCTCTTAATGCTAAAACTTCATAAATAATTACGAATGCTTAGGATGTTAAGAGATGTGGCAGTGCAAACACTGTAATACACTGGTTTTATTGGTAACCTGAGTAGTATTGTCAACTGTATTGTTAATATCTGTGGTAGTTGCTGATGTCAAAACCAGTAAGTGGAGTGTGTACAGTGCTTCTGTGCTCCAGTTGTCTTCAGACACTGAGGGTATGGAATGACAAGCCCCTTAAAGATCTGAGATTTGAGCAGTGTCACTGGAAGCAAGTAGAGCTGCCAGCTTGTTAAAGGCCTGCAGTAAAGTGCAGTGCAGAGCTGGTAGCTGCTGCTTTCACAGCAATGAAGCACCATCTGGTAAACCGATACTGGCTTCATTCTGCTCAACGCCTCTGCAATGAGACTCCACTGCCCTGGGTACACTCTGGCTTTAACCCTTAGGACAAAACCACTACCCAACTCTCCAGGTACCTGTGATTGAACATAGAAGTTAAATCAGAGCAGAAGGGTGGAAGCGCAGCTGCCCTCTGCTCTGCTCTGTCAGTGTCCAGGCTGGATCTTGTAACCTAAAGGCATATATGCTTAGTGGAAATACAATCTGAGTTAGTTGAGGTACCAGTAAAGCCTAAAACCAGACAGGCTTGTGCTGTGGTGGGGAGGAAGCAAACAGATTTTTTTATAGCACTAGTTAGTACATGGAGGAAAGAACTAATAGCATAACATTGGGGTCAGATTTAAGCCAGTTGCATGCAGAATAAAAAAGAGATCAGACTCATGCCTTGCATATAAAAATTTGATTTATTTACATCAGTAAAAAATAAATCTTCAAGTTGAATATGACCTTATAAAACAATTGTATTCCAGAAAAAAATGTATTACTGAAAAATGGAAGTGTTGTCCAAAAATCCTCTTAAAAAATACCAAAGTATTTTTCAAAAAAGTGGCCAGCCCAACTATCAGTTTCTGCACACTAGAGCTACTTTTAATCTCGTGCTTGCAACACAAATTGAAGGTAAGCACTTTACTTGCAATAGTCCTGTACATGAACTGCACTGAAAAGAATCTATTAGTGTATGTAGTCACAAGTTCACATTACAAACTCACAGATCACTCCTGAAGAAGCTGTTTCTAGAGCATAATGCTCTGTTGCTGCAGCATCCTTAGGGAAGCATCAGAATCCTTCAGTGGCTGTCTTGCTTAGCTGGTTTGCTGTGAGCCTCCTGACAGCCATGACCTTAGTCAAAGCTGGGAGAGATGCTGTGGTAGGGTGCCAGCTCTGGTACCATATCCTCGGGAGAGCTGACTTCGGGGAGAGGTGCTTTGGCTGACTCTATGTCCAGCTAGCACACGTGTCAGGAGGTTTCCAGCCCTATTGCTGAGGTGAAGAGATGCTCTGTTTGCCACTGTAGTTTTTGCACTACAGAACATGGTGCTTGTGGGCTATATATAAATACTTTCTCTTACCACCCACTATGCATGCTGGGAGATTTCAGCAGGAAACCATAAAGAGAGAAAATGATTGTAGTAGCTGAGCAGAAGCTATTCTCCTACTCTGTTACATTTTCATCTTCAAAGCTACACTTAGGGATGCAAAGTGTTGGTTTTCTGCTGTCATGCTTCTGATTTGTTTCTATTCTGGTTGGTTACTGCCAGCAGAACAGACAAATCCAAGATGCCTGCAAAAATGTATTTATATTTTTATGAAGTTGGGAGAGAACTACACTTCTGATGAGGGAAAAGGCTGGCCTGAAGAGTTTGCTCTGTTGATGATCTTTGCGATGATCTCTCCTTGGTGATTTCCCAGCTTCCTGGGTGCATGTGCTTACAGGGTGGAACTGTTGACATCTCTCTGCTATGATCACAGCTGCTGTGACACCATAAGCTCACCAACCCAATAATCCAGAGCATCTATTAATTTTAAATTACTTCTTTATATTCAGCCCCCACCTTAAATAAAAGAATTAAGGTTTCCGTGTGTCCATGGCGTAAAATGGCACTGAACTTACTGAAGGATGGTTGTGATTAAGGCACTAGACTAAACGTCAGGAGTTAGGAATTAAAAGGGGTCCCTGGTACATCTTAAGACAAGCCTCGGTTCCCCCATCATGAAGGTCAGTAGGAAGGTTTAAAAATTCTGCGTGAAGTTCCCAGATATAACCATCAAGGAAACTGTAGGAAAAATTGAAGCTATTCCTACCAAAATAGGATGATAATTCTCTTCTTCTGAATGTTATTCTCTACTAATCTTGCATATGCAAACAAACCAAGTTGACCAAAATGAAATTACTTAAAATTTGCATCTTAATTGTGATAATAAATTAGTTAGGTGAGCAAGATAAATTCTGAAATTGTGAAACTGTATTCCAGTGGGTGCAGAAACAGCCTAGGATTAATGTGTAAGTGTAAATAACTCATGTTTTTGTAAACAAGACTGTCTAAACTCTTCAGTGATGTTACAATAAATACCCTCAAACCGCTTAGATCAGAAAGAATTTAAACCTGTTTTGGAAAGAATGGAACTATCTATGCTAGCATTTTCTTCTTTTTAGAAAAAAAAAAAAAAGATACATGTCCTTAGGTGCCTCAGGATTTATAATGTTGTTTGATTGGGCTATTAGAAAACTGCTCTAATCAGGATTAAGCCTTGTAGCCTGGAAACTAGAAGTGATGAGATTATGTGATAATCAAAGGTGATTTAGAAGATCAAAGCCTTTTTGAGGGAATAAGATCTCTAATTTTATTCCTTTAAAAGGGGCTATTTTGTTTTAACTTGTATTTGACCTTATTTTCTCTCTGTGTGATGATAAATACCTAGGGTAGATGTAGCTTTGCTGAAGCCATTGATGTTTTTGCAATAAAACTCAGTTGGTTCAGGATTTTACTTCCCCCTAGCAACTGTCACAACAGCTGCTTCTTACAAAACTGAAACCATGATGCCTCCTGGATAAACAGCTTGTCAAATACTACTAATAATATTAATAATGTTAATAACAACAATAGTAATAATATCTGAAAGGCTTTTAACCCCTTTAGCTAAAGAGGGAAACAAAGGGCATTGCTATAGGCCCTGTCATTATCGATTCCGTTTGCTCAGACTCACCCAACTGCAAAGTATTTCCTTCGCTCAGTGTAAATCTTGGAGCTAGACTGTAAAATGCAATCCAAAGGAGCTGCATACCACTCTACTGATACTTCCTAAGGTTGTTTGGGTCAGTTTGGGTTTTCAGATGCAATGCCACCGTACTGTTTACTTATGAGAACAAATGGAGCCAGATTTTGGAGGCTTGGGTAAGGCTTCTTCCTCCCTCCAGGTCCTCTGGCCTTGCTCGTGCCTCTGACTTCACAGGTGCCTCTGCTCTCACTCCCTCTGCAGCCCCTGGCCCACGACATAGAGCTCTGGGTGGGAAGAAGATCTGTTGGATTCTTTGATTTCAGGGGCGCAAGGGCTGTTCCAAGAGTCGCTTGCTTTTCTAGGGCTCTCCTCCAAGCTGTAGAAGGAAAAGATGCTTAAGTTAAGAGGCTAATGAATTGTGACTTTCTAAACCAGTGCTGATTAGACCATGTTAACCCATAAAGCACAAATGCTGCATGATTCCCTGCCATTTCCTGTCTCCTCCTGCATATATGCTCCAGATTTTATTCTTGTGATGCCAAATGCATTGCACTGTCCCCTCCCCAAACCCTCTTAGGAAGTAAAAATATCTAATGTTTAACAGGCGATCACTGTGAATCTGGGTTCGCTCGCAGATAGAGACAGGTTTGAGTGAAAAGTCTTGTTCCAGACTCCACTAAAGGAAATGTCTTAACTCTGTTATGCATCTGCTTAGTGTGGTTACAGTGATTTCAGAGTTTGCCAACAGGACTGTAGGATGTGCATTCTGGTGGTTTAAATCTGACACCCCAAGGACAGGAGAACTGAGACATGGAATGTGTAAATGATGTTCCTGGGGTCACACTGGCAATCTTTCGGGGCACAGGGACTTTATGAATATAGATTATAGCAGTGGAGCCACCTGTTAATATCTCACACCACGGGCCTTCGGGCTGAAATGTGCCCTGTATTGCTGTAACTAATCAAAGCATTTTAAGCTCAACATGAGGCCATATTCCAGAGTTATCTGGGAACCATTATTGTATTTTAAGTACATAAAGTGCTAAACTGACCCAGCCTTTAAGTACAGACAAGCTGTTGTGTTCCTATACTGACTGCTAGGACTTTAATGATTTGAACTGCTGAATGAAGAGATTTGTGATACATGACAAGTCACGAAGTTAATCCAGATTCAAATATGCCCCTACTGCAGAAGGTCGCACTTGGGCTACTTGCTTTGGGCCTGCTTCACTCAACCCAATCCATTTTCAAGGCCCCCTCAAACGATACCTTAAAGGCAATATAGCGTTTAATCTTCTATCTCTGCTCTTCCTCCTGGGAGATTAGCAGTCTCAGTGAAATATTATTTTGTTTAACTGCATATGAAGAAATCCTATTACAGATTAACAGGATTTCTACAAGCAAAGAAATTGTACGTGTTATGCCCTGATAAGATAGATTCCAATAACTGCTGATTGTCATCAAATGACCAAGCTTAGATACCAGCAAAGAGCTCAGTCTCTCAATCCACAGGCTGTCCAGATGGGAACCTGTTGTACCGGCTTGAGCACTGAAACTGAAACTCTTGTCCAGGTACCCTGAGACTAAACACAAAAGCTCCAGGTCCAGCCTTAGTTAGGCCTAATGCTTTAAGTCCTGATACCCCTTAGAACATAGGATGGGCAGGAGTCACCCTTGGGAAAGGAATGCTTTTCGCTTGCTAGGGGAGCAGTGGGTGTGCAGCAGATGCACAAATCTGCTCGCAGCACTAACATTTAATGCCTGGCAAAGCCAACCAGCAAAATGAGAAGGAAGTTGCCTTTTTTTTTGTGTGTGTTTCTGATGAAATCAGGTGGGTGGCAGAGGGTACTCAGCTGCCTGATGTGGAACACATTGGTCCTATCTTTAGCAATCAGCTTCACAGCAAATGGATGCTTTAATTGGGCATGGAAAAAGTTGATGAATGTATCTTGGTGTTTGGGAGCATGGGAGAAACCAGCTAACTCACTGATTTTCTAAAGGTTTTACCTATAAAAGAGTGGTGCTATTGCTGGTTTAACCATCTCTCATACCTCCTGTGACTAGTGCTTGGAGCTGCTACTAACACCGCTCCCCCTCCCCGTCCCAAACAGACAGAAAAAGTGCATTGTTATACTTGGAGAGGAGAGGTAGAGCGAGGGAAGGAGTGAAGGAAGCAGACTGACAGCTGTGTGCAAACAGCTTGTGAATTTAAGGCCAGATGCAAACATGGCCAAGATGTCTACAAATACAGCATCTGGTTTAGGCAGACATTTTGAAGCTTCTCTTTTGCAAAGCACAGGAAGCCCTGGATGCTTAATGAACCTGAAGAAGAAAGATAGATCCGGGTATGGTGGTTTTTCTGTTATGGCATCTGCTGTAAGAGCAGAGGTCAGCATCTCTGCATGGGGATGTGGTGCTCACAGCTGTGACAACTACTCTGGGCCTTGGCAGCAGGAGACAACCAGCAGTGATGTGAGAGGCTTGTTGGCACATTTGCTTTGTATTAGGCCATTCAATGCCAGGTCTGTAAAAGTTTATTACAGGCAGCTTATTTTAAGTGGAAGAAAACACGCAGCGGTGTATTACATCTTAAATCACTGCATGTGGTAATGAACAGGCTAAATTTCCCTTTTGCTTATATTGATATGAATTTGTATTAATTCAGTAGAGGTAATTTTGATGTCCATTTATATAAATGGTAGGCCAAATTTGGCTTGGAATATATTTTCTTCCTCCAAAATACTGCATATCTCAATTCTAGTAAGTATAATTTTTTCATGAAAGGGATAATTTTATTTACAGTGGGGGTTGGGTTTTTTGTATTATTAGCTAGGCTCTGACAGACTTCAATAGAATGATAATATCCTTTACTGAAGCATAAATTAACTAACAATTTGTAATAGACTGTTTTTAAAATTGATCCATAAAACTACTAGGGCTTTTTTCTTGCAAGATTTGACATAAAGCCTCTGTTGAAAACATTTATTTCTGCTCACGGGCACTGAAGTAGACAGAGCTGACTTCAGACAGTACGTAACAACAGAAACCCTAGCAACAATGTACAGAACTTTTAAGAAGTTCTCAAATGTCAGAAAATAATGCTGAATAGCTCTCAGGTAAAAACATCAGGTTCCAGCTAAATGCTTTTCCCAACAAAGTATCATACAGTTAATACCTAGTGGGATCTATTTTTCTGCTTCTCAGTATTTCCATTGTCTGAAACAGCTCCTATGCATGTATTTCCCACGATCCACCATAATTACCAACTCCTTATGAGGACTGACAGGCAGCACAGGAGCCTAAGCTGAGACTATGACAGAGGAGAGTATGGAAGCCCTGTCAGGAAGGAAAGCATATCCAGTTGCTGAGACCCAGCCATGGTGCCCGTTTCTCTGCCAGTGGTTTCACAGAACCTTTCCCACCAACAAGCATCAACAAGTATCACCTTCAGTGATTTGCCCTACATGGATATCTCCTTTTAGGGTTGACCTTGCAATCCCTACTCATGGGGACAATTCAGGTGATTTCAGCTGTTTTGTGGCAAGAGTAATGATACTCCTCATGTGTGGAAAGGTTACCTGAGAAGGGTCTTAATCCTCTTGCATAGCTTAGAGCTTAGGAGCTAAACATCCTAAGGTGCTAAGAAACTAGAATAACAACAACACTTTGTACTTCCAGGCTGCTACACTGATCTTTGAGTATTCCCAAATGCCCATTTCTCTTTTCTGTCTGGTTTTGTGCTTTTTGGTTTTTTTTTTTAAAGTAGTGAGAAAATTTAGAGCTAAGCCCAGATTTAGATTTTTTTTTTTTTAAAGGCTACTAAAGGTTGCAAACATGGAATTGGTATGTGTTGATGCTTCAGTTTCTATAAAGTGACTTTTTCAGAGGAGTGAGTCTCCAGTAGCCTTGGGAGGTTTTCCCACTATGAAAACTGGGATTGGGCTGTGGACCCATCAGACTTGAAATCAGCATGTAGATCTGAAAGCCCACACAAGGAGCTCAGAATTTCAATTATGTCCATACGGATCCTGCCTACACAACATCTGTCTGTCATTGTTGTCAGCTGATTAGAAACATTCTAATACAGATTTCAGCTGAAGAGTTTACTGACTTAGAGGCTGATGTTAGGGACAATATCCTTCCTCTCAGTCCAAGCATACCCTTTCGTGGTTATTTAAAGATGTTTATAACCCCAAATCTTTTAAGAATTGAATGTGGATGTCCTTAGCTCCTAGGAAAATAAAGGACGTTCTGTGCCATGAAACCAACACTGAATTTTCACTTAGATGCCTGTCACAGCAGATGCGTAAGTGTAAGGCTTGAGCAAGCCATGAGAAGTTAACTCTTCCCTTTTTCAGTCTGCTGAAATCTGGGGCAAGACAAGAGAATAGAGAAAAGGATATTGCATTTGGAAGGGACCTAAAGTGGCCATCTAGTCCAACTATAATGTTCTTTTTGCCCAGCCATCTGTTCTGCACATAAACACAGCACTTTCCTGGGAAATCTCTTAAGGACATTAAATTCCCATCAGGAGTTAGAAAGCCAATGCAGTGCTATACTTCTGCTTCCACAGCCCAAAGCGGAAAGTTTCCTACCTTGTTTGGTTAAGAGCGGGTTCACTGCTGGCTGCTACGGGAGCTGGAAGACGGAACTGGACCCCTGGTCTGCGGTCAGAGAAACTTCTCTTCACGAATGGCTGAGGACTGGCAGCGCTGAGTGACAGCTTTCTGATCCGGTCTCCGGTCTGCCGGTAAAGTAGGCTGCTCCTTTGGGAAAGTGGTGAAGCTTCAGGCTGGGTGGTCACCTCTGCAGCAGATTTCATGGGTACCATGGGAGGTCTGGCTTTGAATAAGGAAGAGGTAGCAGGGCAAAATATCGAACCGACATTGCTGCCCCTCTTGGAGGAGGACAGCTGGTGGTCATCCGTAGCATCCAGCCCAGCTTTCCGTCCCTTGTACGAGCGGGATGGAGAGGCTGGTGGGGAGGGAGCAGTGGGGAACGGAGGGGGACTTGGCTCTTGACGGTAAGCTGGGGAGCCCAGCAGCCGGTGAGACGCTGGTGAGCTTTCCTTGTACGCTGTGGGAGGGCTGAGTGGTTTTCGCTGGGGTGGTGGAGAGGGCAGCTTCTTCTGCAAGGGTGGGCTGGGCACCCTGGGGCTTGAGGGGGGACTGGGTTTTCTCTGCATGGTGGGTGAGCTCAGTTGTGGATTTCTAAAAGCCTGGAAAGAGCGTCTGTGGTGTGTTGGGGAGCTGAAAAGCCGTTTCTCAGTTGGTGGAGAAGGAGTTCTCGTTGGGGAGACCCTCCTGGCAAACGCTGAGCTTTTTTCATTTCTCCTGAGTGAATCTGGAGAACTGTGCTTCTGGTACTGCGCTGAGGTCACAGGTGAGCTGGGCTCTTTGCTCTCTGAGCTGGTGCTGTGTGGTTTTGCAACCCCACTGGGATTTTGAAGAGGAATAATTTTATGGGTTTGCTTGTACAAATCTGCAGCCTCTTTTCTCTGGGTTTCCAATATCTCCTCCTGGCTAGGGATGTGCACATTGGTAGGGTTCAGCTCCAGTGAGTACCTCTGGAGTTTCTCATCCTCTGCTCCAGTATTCCTTAGACCTTTATTAGTGATTGCACTGGGGCCGCTGACATTTTTACTTGGCAATAAGTCAATGGACTGAAGGGAGGCTTTCATTTTGGGGGAAACTTGTGATTTCTTAGTAGAGTGAAATTCTGTTTTGTTGGGCTTTTTGGCATCTTCTGAAGAGTTTCCTTCTATTCTTGCACTTTCTTCAGACTCCGATAAGTCAAAATAAGTGTCCATTAACATTTCAGGTGGTGGTGGTGGCAGGTTCTCAGTATCTTCTTCAGTTTCTTCCTTTGTGTTATTGTTGCTTAATTCTGCAGCTAGTGCAGGAGGAAACACATTTGGAAAGCTAGAAGAAACTCCACTGGTGTTTGAAGGGTTTGTGTCTTCTACAGGTGAAATACGATGCCTAAGACTTAAAGGTGCCAGGCCTCTCTGAAAGGGATTGGTGGGTGGGATGACTGGAAGTCCAAATTTTCTGACGCATTTTATTGGTCCTAAAGATTTTAAAGGTGCAGTTTTTACAAGCTCATCAGTGGGACTGAAGGTTTCAATGAGTTTTTTGACAGACTGTCGAGGGGCACAGTTATTGCCACTGAGTATTTGTGCCCCTGGAGGCTCCTTTTCTTTGCCTCCTGATGTCTTCTGAGTGGCCACAGTAGCTCTTAAGAGCTTTCTGCCTCTTTTGTCATCTGGCTGGTGGGAAGGATTTTGATCAACCATGAACAAAGGGACTCTATCCTGGTTAGGCAGGATGTTAAAATTTTTTGAGAGGCAAGCCTTCAGTTTGCTAGAGGACCTAGATGTAATTTGCTCATCCTGCAAGTAAGGCGCTGTTCTTGATTTCCAAGGCTCTGGGTTGTTATCTGTATCTTTCTTCCCATAAAACATTTCCAGCCTTTTGCTGAGCTCTTTTTGAGTTCTCTGAAGCTCTAGAAGGGTTGGGTCCTCTGCTTGGCTTCTGAGGGACTCTTCTGACCTGGACCGTCGTTGCTTACCAGAGGTTTTCTGGCTTCCTGTTGCTGTACTGGGCCTTGTTAGGAGTGATTTTCCGCTTTCATCCTCTGTCCATTCTCTACGTCCAGATTTAGCTGGGACAAACTTGATTTTTTCACTGATGGCATCTTTCATCTTCAGAATAATTTCCTCTGTTTCTGCATTCTCTGTCCTCTTGATGGACTGTCTTTGTGCTTTATCAGTGACTGCAGGTGAAGACAGAGGCCGCCTCGGCAGAGCATCCTTCCCCATTTCTGATAAACTTGTGTTGTCGTCATCCTCCCCCAGGGTGCTCCCTTCATCGTCGTCATCATCATCATCAGGAAAATCTGTTGATTCACAGATTTTGGAATGTTCACCTTCCTGAGTAGAGTCAGACTGGAAGGAGCTATAGGAATGGCTTTTGCTCCAGCCTGCTTGTTGGGGCATGGTAGAAATGCCTTCCAGTACTCCACTCTGGCAAGAGGTTGCTTCCCTGCTCTGCACAGGTGAGTAAAATATACCTTTAAAATGTCTTTCAGGCGCACAGTCGTGTGATGTGGCTATGTCGGGTGACACTGCGCCACCATGCACATGCTCTGCTGTTCTGGTGTTCTTTTGGGCCAGATGTCCATGCGCATGGGAATCACATCTTGCTTGTTCTCCATGCTGGCTGAGAGCACTGAACTCTTTGAGGGATTCATTGTCCACGCCAATGCCACTGTCCTCAGAATAGAGAGTCCTGTCATCACTGTGGGACTGAGAGGATCCCACTGTTGAGGCTTCAAGCAGCCTTACTGTCCATAGCAGGCGCTCATCAAATCTTTGCTTTGCTTTCAGTTTTCCTTCCAAGTTGCTTGCAGCAGACTGGAGGTAGCTGCATGTCTCCTGCAATGCGTCAGAGGTGAGGGAGGCCAGTGTCCCACTCAGTAACTGCATTTTGTTGACCGTGTACTGCAGGAGTTGTTGTAGAAGATCAGGGTGTTCCTTCAAATCACCCTTTTCTGCTGGCCATGCCAGATTCCCACCTACATCTTTGAGAAGATTTTCCCCATCATTGGCGATTTCTTCCAAGAGCTGGTTGATTTCATCAAAGCGAAGCATGAGAAAGCTTACCATCTGCTGCAGGAAGAGCTGGGTTTGGGTGGCCTGGTTGGCCATGTGAAGTATAGTTTCATACTTGGAGAGGTTGGGATTTAAGTAGGCATATGCACTCTGATGAGCCTTAACAAGCAGTTCTGGGAAATCCACCTTTTTCTCCGTCTCACACGGGGGCAAAACAGACTTTTCTTTAATTTTGGTAGGTTGACCTTGCTTTGCCAGCTTATGATTTTTTTGCTTCTTTCCTTTCTTTGACATTTGCTTTGCATTACCTTCATTCTTGTCATCCCAAATTGAAACTGATGCTTCTGACTCACAGGAGCTTTGCTTTCTGATCTGTATGGCCTCAGTGATGTGTTTTTGAGACTCAATCAGTTCAGACATAATGGCTTCAGCATCTGTGGCCGTCCTCTCAATTTTCTTGTCTTCCCTGGAAGTCTGGGGATCTGAATGAGCCTTGGACGAGGACTGAAAATTACAATTTTTGCCCAGCTCTGGTAGCTCACCCTCTTTTTCTCTCGGGTAATCTTTCCTCTGGATTCCATATTGGTGGAATTCATCCACATTGTAGCAAGATGAACCTTTAACCAGCAGAGGGATTCCTTTATCTCCTGGATTGATACGCAAAACACTTTTGGGTTTATTCAAAGCCTTAAAACCACTTCTTGCAATAGTATTAGCAATCTCACTGTGAGAAGGTGTACAGCCCATCCTTTCTCTGTCTTTGGCTTTATTTTTGATTAAAAATCCAGCTAGACAAAGGGAAAACACAACAAAGAATCAAACTCACTGTTTTATCCCGATCTGCAGGCTGGCCTTTCTCTCATGAGTTTTCCAATAAGTTCCCAGTTTTGTTCTCAGTTTTCATTGTCGCATCAAAATCTCAGGCGCTTACTGCCTAGGATCTGCTCTTGGAGCTGTGCATGTTCCATTGTATGTTCCGGCTCAGGTTTTCTTCTTTGATTCAAATAAGGAGTGTGAAAGCTCTGCTGGATTTAGAGCTAATGGGTTAAGAGGACTTGCGTATCTCACTTCTGTCTTGACAGATGTCCACTACAAATAAGGTTTTAAGCTCATTAGGTTAAGCAGGCACCAGCCAGTCAGCACCCATGTGGTATTTATAAAGGAAGATTTTTTTTTTCTGCTCTGTATTAGGAGGCAAAAGGACTTCATACCTGTTCTTCCTTTTTTTTTCTTGTTGCAGAAACATAACATACAAATGAATGCAGAAATCCAAAAGAGGCTGTATTTTGAAGTCTCTGAAGGAAAACTATTTGAACAGGCATGTAAATGCCACTAGATACTTCTTAACCAACAGAAAGGTGACCTTGACCGAGTATATACCTACTGGAAAGTACAAGACACAAAATCAAACAGATTAGAGATGCCTGTTAGACTTCTGCCTTGAGGATCTTTTATTTCCCCCTACTTGCAAGTGACAAGCTATTTACCTTTTCCTTTTAAGGCTTTCAAACAAGATTTTGATTTTTCTTTTTCCTCATGTGATCACTCTCCGAAAGTAAATTTTTCTCTTCTAGATAGCTTCCCAATCCAAAAATCCAATCTGCACAATAACAGTATTTGTAGAATAAGTTGTACATAGGTTAAGTTGGTGCCAGCATCTAGCAGATCTAAACATTAGAATTTCGGATTTAAAAGAAGAAATTAATTAATTTTTCCCTTCCTCTGTCTTGGGATAAAATCTGAAGTCACACAAGTGACTTGCTTACATTTATTTCTTCTTCAGCAGGAAGATTTTATAGGTTAAAACTCTAAGAAAAAAGCTAACAAAAATACAGACCTCTTTCTGAAACCAACAAAAAAAACCCTAAACCAACTGTTGTTTGATTCGCTTTGGAGGATAATACCATTCTGAAAGAGAAATTAAAGACGCCAAAGTAGGAATAGGCTGAAGCAGAAGATAGTTATTTTTTCCAATCACTTATTTATGAATGGCAATATGTGAATGAGTAGGATAATAGTAATCAGCCCCAAGTTCTCTCTCCATTACTCAGACTGGCCTAAATGGATTCATTTTTAGTTTCCAGATGCAGCTTTTCTAATGAAGGTGGCCATTTCTCTATGCCGCAAAGGTTTCAGACAACAGTGGCCAACTCTAATGCTGACTAGAAACCTACTTCTCTCTGACAATATGATTTCTAACTGTGTGGTTGTGGGTATCTCACCCACAAAACATTCTCAGACTTTATAAAGAGCTGCTTACATGACTTATTCCTTGGTGCTGGACTGCAACAGCTGAATATCTGCATGCAAAGTCATTATTTTCTGCAGCTTTATTGTTCATACCTATTTTTCTGTTCAGCAGGGGCAGCAAAATTACCTTGTTTTAGAGGGGGCAAGGCATGACAGTGATTCCGAGGGAAAATTTTTAAAATTCTACATGCTTTCTCTAAAATAATTTTTCTGTAACACATAAATTGTACTTAATACACATGATGGCAGAGTCATTTCCTTCAGTGCTTTTGTGGAAAGCATCAGGAAGTTACTTCTTGGCTCTGCTCCTTGCAAATCACGTAGCTCATGCTGTGGCTGCTTTTGTGTCTTGTCACAATGTGGTTTCCACACAACAGCCCTGGCTTTTTGCATTCCCTTCCAGGCACATATCTAATGTGTTCCTTGTAGAGAAATTGAGTGTTTGCTTCATCCTGGAGATCCCAGTGATCAGGATGCTACAGCTCTCCACAAGGAGACATGGAAAACAGAACAGATAACTGGCCTCAGAACACCTCTTTTATTTATGTGGCAGTTGAAGGACATCTTGACGTAGCTACTTAATATTTGTGCTATAAACTCTCATGTGACTTTTCTTCAAAAAGCAGATCTAAAAGTTCCAATGATTGCTGTGGAAATGTTGACAATTAACTCCATGTGAGTTGTTTGTTGTATTTGAGATGTTTTTTATTTTCTTTTTCCTTTTATTTTCATGTCACATTTGTCTGGGTTTTTTTCTAGTTATTTTCAGGCCACGCAATAACATCTTACAGGAAATACATGGGTGATTAAAAAATGCAAAATCCTGGTTAATGAGTATATATTATGTACTCATTGTTTGAAATAGTAATATTTACACAACATCAAGTTTATTATTTATATATTATTAAAGAGAGATCCAGAAATATACAAAACACATTTTAACAAGGCATCTCTTCCCTCCTAACTTTAACTGCAGTTTGCATGTACATGCGGTATGACTGTTTAGTGTTGCCTCAAATTTTTTAGCTTCTGTAACAGAGCAGAAACTTCCGATGTGCTCGTTTCCAGTCACTTACAGAACTGCATTTTCTTCATTAATACTCTTGTTAATAAGAAGTTATATATTGCTTTGCATGTCTGAGGCACTTTAGAAAACCCAAATGCTCATGGAAGAGCTAAAATGCTTTTGTCATGCAACAAAAGGGAGCACAAAATGGATGTTAGGCAAAAAGCGGTTGTAGAAGAGAATGTCAATGAGGAGAATGGCCAGGAAGTATTTTCTAGCATAAGATGTTAGATTAATTTGTAAACTGTACTTTATGATTGCTATGTGTCATTCCTGGTGCAGTTGCTATAGCAATATATTTTGGTGTATGAGGCTGCTGTTTGCCGAACACAAGTTGAAAAGGAAACAGTTGGTCATGTTCAAGTAGATGCCCAAGTGGCGTTACTTGTGCACTTGCTGATTCAAGTGATTTTACAAGTACACCAGGTGAACTCAAAACTGTGTTTGAGGAACAGACCCTAGGAAAGCACACACATATACACACACACACACACACAAAAAGATAATTAAGGATTAAAGGAGGCTTTGCTTTGTGTGTGGATTGTGTGTAAATTGCCTTTGCTCCTCCCTTCATGTAGTTTCTTCACACTGTTAAAATTGGCAGTATTCTCATTTTGAGGGAGCTGCCTGGTCATGTAGCACTCCTCGAGGGAGGAACTGACATGTGCAAACCCTGTTAGACACAGTTGGTGCAGCAGGTGATGAAAACCAAAGATTAGTGAGAAAGTGGCACTGTTAGTGCCCTAGAAAAGTAAAGAATAAGGTGTGCCCCTGGAAGGAGGTGTGTGGTACTCAGACCCCAGGGGTGTTACCAATGCCATAATTACAGGATGGATTTTAGGGCTTTAGGAATGGTCATGTGATTAAAAACTTATGGAATGTCAGTTTGAAACTAGTAGCATAAGCTTAAAAATTATGGAAACAATGGAAAATGATAACAAGGGACTGCTTTTTGTGAGGTTGCGGGCTTTACAATGGAAATGTGTGTAAATGCTCATACCTGGTCTTAAAAATTTAAGGTTTGTGTTTGTGGATGACTTCTGGGGAAACTGAATTTCTACTCAATGAGGAATGGCAGAGAGTTTGAGTGATGGCATCAACTTTAAAGAGCTACTTTACTCTGAATGAAACCTGATTTTCTTCTTTTATGTCAGAAAATTGAATATAACCAGAGAGATGTTCATATTGCTGGCCTGGATATCACTAAATAAACAAGAAATTGCTGTTTTTTTATTTCAGTTTCTCCTGCAGAGCTGACACAGTTCTAGGAGATGGAGGAGATTCTCTCCTTTCTGTAAGGGCTTATAGAAATACTTAGAAAGCTTCATCCCATTTCCCCTGTGGAAACCTGTTGGCAATAGTAAGAAATTGGAATATCATGGTTTGAAGGAAACCCAAAGAATTAAATGAAAGCAGTGAGTCTATTGAGTGCCTTTATTAGTGGTGATGATGCAAGTGAAAGACAAAATTAATTTTGATTCTGGGTCAAGAATAAACTTTTCAGAACTGGCTGTCTGAAGCTCAGCTCATGCCTTCTCCTTTTTTATATTTTTAACTTGTAAGTAAACAGGTTCAGACTGACTGCATGAGACATTATGAACTCAATGCTTTCATAAACCTGGTTTGCAAAACTGGAGCATTAAAACCAAACAAACAATGAGAAAAGAGCAGCACAAGAAAAAAAAAGCAAAACAACAGTTGTTGGAAATGGGTAGGAAGCCAGTTCCCTTCTCCAGCAAAACTACTTCATACAGGAATTAACATTCAGAAGTCCCAAAGGAATAAAGAGAAACTGGATGACCACTTGTGGTCAGCAGTAGTTCTGTGAGATATATTTATATTTGCATAATACATTTGTAATGTGTATTCTGGTCACTTAGTCTTGGTTTCTCTTTGCTCAGAAATCCATGGGTATTTAAAGGCTTGCTATCTGTAATGAATACATTCACTGCTGGTTTCAATGCTTAAAACAGTGACTGCCAAAAGGTAAGGGTCAGGAGCAAGAATTGTGTGAACCAATATAAAGCTTTAAGTATCTATTTCCTGAGCTGTGCAAATCTAGAAAACTAGAGGGGGCCAGTCCCATTGGCCCAGGCAGTGGTTACATCACTTCTCACAAGTGAAACAATTTGAAGTTGTTGAGGTGAGGCACTGGCAACTTAACAGGCAGGTTGTGGTTCCTGTCATTTTGAGTGAAGGTGGCAGTGTTGATTTGGGATCTAGAAGTGACAACCAGGTGACTGGTATTCCTGAAAAATACGCTGAGCAGCTACTGGAAAGAGTGCAGCTATTTAGTCATGTGCCTCTTCAAGTTCTCAGTGGTTTCCCTCACCTAAAGCGCCTCAGGATTTCCCTGAAAACTGCAAATAATTTTTTTAATACAGCATTCCCCTGGCAGAATGTCTCAAATCAAGGTGTGCACTGGTAGCTGTGTGAACCCGTGGGTAGCCTGCAGCGTGGCAGCCGCTGCCTAGCAGTATGGTGTGCTGGGGCAGTTGTCCTGGTGTTAGTCCTGATGTGCGTGGGTGGAGCAGATGTTTATGCTGGAGAAATGATCTCCTTTCACAGCCTGAGCACTAATGAGAGAGGAGCAGAGTGGCTCTTGATTAAGTGCCAGGCTCCAGGCTGTGACTCCAGAAGCAGTGGAGGTGATCAGAGGAGCTTGGAGTTGCATTCCTAGCAGAAACTGAAAAGGGAAATTTATACGCTGGGTGCTGACTGATGCTTGGAGGGAGGAAGGTTGGCGTGTCCCTCGGGAAATAATGGTCAAGGCTGGAAAGACCAACAATGACGATTGGTAGCCTCTTTTGTAGGAGAGAAATGTTGTTTCACATCCAGCTCTGAGGGTAGCTCCTGGAGCATCCATTGTCTTTGGAACATGCTTGCTGTTCTGAAGCCACACTGAGAAGTGGTATGTAAGCACGCTTACTTTCAGAACTCTCTGCTGTCCTAATTCTCACTCTAGAGTGGCTCTACTTGAAGCTATGATGTCTTCCAAAGCCATTGAAATGATTCCTTTCCTCTGACACATAAATTGGTGTAGATGAAGGAACTGATTAGTAAAGGCCTATTTCTGCCCAAAGGAGAACCAAGAAGTGAAATTATATTTTAGTTAAAACAGGCTTGTTGCTCACAAGCATTGTTTCTCAATCTTCTTCCCAAGGTGCAGCCCATTGTTTTGAGTTCTACAGATGTTCAGCAATTTTCCTGCCCGTGGCAGCCCTGAATGAGTCAGACACGATAGCTGAACAGACTTTTATTTAGACTCATATACTGGCACATTGGAGTGACTCTGAAAAGATATTGTGAAAAGATGCAGAATTAGGTGCTTTTATTTTTTTTTAAAAAATAAAATTCTATTGTAGGCCCCAAAGATAGAAGTCGAGACAGGCAGGGGTTTTGTCTTTTGACTCTTGCTATGCACCCTAAGACAGGTGTTTGGTTTTTATGCAACTACATTGTATTAGTAATGATGTTGATTGTGTAACTGTCGACTGCAATCGCATCTTTCTCTTCTTCAGTCACTTCCATAAGATGATCCCATGCATAAGGCTCAGCAATCTTTCATTGCAGTTTGCGTGTACATGCAATATGACTTATTAGTACTTACTATGACTTATTAAGTTATATATTTATATGACTATTAATATATTAATAGTTATATATTTATATAAGGTACCGACACATATTTATTTTTATATATTAAGTTATCTATTTATATGACTATTAATAAATATATATTAATATGACTATTATTATGACTTATTAAGTTATATATTTAGTTAATAGCGACTCACATTGAGCACAGAAAATACAGCGGGATTTAAACTTATGAGTTTTTGTGCAGGTCAATTCCCTTTGAGTAGCCGATGTGAACCGTATGAAAATGGNTTAGACTCATATACTGGCACATTGGAGTGACTCTGAAAAGATATTGTGAAAAGATGCAGAATTAGGTGCTTTTATTTTTTTTTAAAAAATAAAATTCTATTGTAGGCCCCAAAGATAGAAGTCGAGACAGGCAGGGGTTTTGTCTTTTGACTCTTGCTATGCACCCTAAGACAGGTGTTTGGTTTTTATGCAACTACATTGTATTAGTAATGATGTTGATTGTGTAACTGTCGACTGCAATCGCATCTTTCTCTTCTTCAGTCACTTCCATAAGATGATCCCATGCATAAGGCTCAGCAATCTTTCATTGCAGTTTGCGTGTACATGCAATATGACTTATTAGTACTTACTATGACTTATTAAGTTATATATTTATATGACTATTAATATATTAATAGTTATATATTTATATAAGGTACCGACACATATTTATTTTTATATATTAAGTTATCTATTTATATGACTATTAATAAATATATATTAATATGACTATTATTATGACTTATTAAGTTATATATTTAGTTAATAGCGACTCACATTGAGCACAGAAAATACAGCGGGATTTAAACTTATGAGTTTTTGTGCAGGTCAATTCCCTTTGAGTAGCCGATGTGAACCGTATGAAAATGGGTTTACCACTGCGTGGGCTTCTTGGAGATTACCAAGCTGCGGCTCTAGACCCGTACTAGTTTTCCAACACCCCCTCGAAGCCTCTTGGAAGCGGCTACTTTGGTTCCTGGTTACTGAGAGAACCGGGCAGCGCACATGTCTACGGTCCGTGCTTACACCCACGAGCGCTCAGCGTGACCTTAGTGAGTTCTTATTGCGAGGGCAGGTGCACCGTCCCTCACGGCGTTAAACCTGAAGCCCACGGTCGGGCAGCACCGTGCTGCCGCCCTTTCGCTCCGCGGGAAGGGAGCCCTGTGCAGCACCGGCGTTATTGCCCCCTTCAGACCCAAGCCGAGGGTGCTTGGGCGGCAGCTCGCTGGCCCCTGGCGTTTTTGAGCGCCGATGCGGGCGGTCTGGGCAGCGGTGCTGGTGTTGCGTGACCGGGGGCAGCGCATTAAGCTGACGGATCCATCCTCCGCGTCGCTCCGGCCGGTTTCCAGGCCCCTTCTTCAGCCCGGACCAACACGGGCTCTGCCCACACCGTGGATGAACCAGCCGCCCCGGCCTGTGGGGCACACCGCGGAATGCCTCGGGTGACCACGGCCGGCTGCGGCCGCGCAGTATCGCCGGTCTCGCATCCTCCTTTCCCTCAGCGCCGCCTCCCTCCTAACTGCTCCGGAGCGACCGTTCTGGCTCACCCCGCCCGGCGGGTAGGGCAGAGGAGGCGCCAGCCTCAGCCGGACCCGCGCCGGGAACA
>VXBZ01006478.1:336443-602677 GCA_013399135.1 Heliornis fulica
TCCGCCCGGCGTGCCGGGGCGGCTCGGCGGGAGCGGCGGCGGGTGGTCGGTGCGGTGGTCTTGTGTGGCGGCCGTGTGTCCCGGCCAGCTGAGGCGACGGCGGGGGCTGCTGCGGCCGGGGACCCCGTGGCTCCCGGGGACGCGTCTGAGCGGCACCCGGCGAGGGAGGCTTTGGGCGAGCAGCGCCAGGCTGGACAGCTCTGGAACCTGACTCGCTCAAACTCCCGGTTCCCAACGCGAAGCGCCGTTCGTACTACAGCCACTCGTGCTGTAGATCTTACGGAGCAAACCGCGTGTGTGTCCCCTTCTCCGAGCTCAGGTTTCCTTCTCGAGTACGTGGTTAGTGGTCCTTTATACACGGTCAGCGTGGAAAGCAGGAGCGCACTTGTGGGAAGTCCTGCTCCCAAAGGCCCATCACGGCCGTCTTTCAGCGCTCGAAGTGCTTTTGTAGCGTCTGCAGGTTTTTAGCGGCACTTGTGGGGAAGATTTGTACTTTAAGTCAAATCACCCGCTATAAAGTCGTGGAAAAGTCAGATCCTGTACTATACAAGTCTCTGGGTGTTTTGGTTGGTTTACTGTGCAGATGTACTGTGTGCTTCCCTGTAACGTGTGGACATCAGGGAACCTGTGGTTGGCCTTGAAGGTTGGTTTTATTTCCAGTGATATTTCTATTTTTCATTTTCAGATTTAATTGAGTTAGAAGAACATATGGCAGGCAAATAGTAAGTATGATACTCTGCTATGCTAAAGTGCTTGATGGAAGCTTGGCAATGCTGTGAACAGGAAAACTCTGTCCTTTCTTCCACTGATTTTGTGTTCTTTTCTGCCTGTCTAACCTCGTCTTACTAATGTATGGAAATCTCTTCTGGAAGACCTTCCATTCCCTTTCACCAGGACTTCCCATCTGAGTCTGTACGTGTTTTTAATACCTCAGGCCCTTGTGTTCTTGCTCGAAACATAACTCACTAAGCAGACAATCTCTTTTTGTCCTTTTCCCTTTCTCTGAAATAGTTTTCAACCTTTGCTTTTCTTTTGCCTTTTCAGGTATGCGTGTGTGACGTTAACTGGTTGTGATGATCTTGTACCTGAACTAGCAGTCTCTGGAGGTAGTCATGGGTGCAGAACATGTTGTTGCCTTGACATTGCATGGTTCAGTACTGTGTCGTGACATGGTAATATACCTCTAGATCCAAATTAAAATCCCATTGTGTAAGGATGTGTATGCTTAGGTCAAGGGGTGTTGGCAGTTCTGTGAACATATGAAGAAATTTTTGACGCAGTTGGGTCAGCATGTGTGTTGTTGCATTTGGGTCTTCATATCACCTACCCAGCAACATGGGTTGTTTCCCTGCCTGCTTTCCTTTGGTGGTTTGTGTGCTGAATTCTTTTTATCCACGTGACAGACTGTATTTTCCCTGTCTGGCCCCTCAGAGTAAAAGAACCCCTGGATACTTGCAAGCACACAGATTCTGTTCTGTTCAGTTTCCTGTGTGGATCAAGCAGTCTTTTTTTTTTTTTTTTTTTTGTAATAACTTTTAAATGTCTCTGATCTCTAATTCCAGCAACTTTTGTCATCGTGCTTTACAAATCTCATCTCTTCCTGTTACCATCTGCTCAGTCAGGTCTGTCCACTTTTGATTGTGTTTCTTTTGTTTCTTCAGTGCCAGTGCAAACTGGCAGTGCTGTGTGAAAAGCTTATAATTCCTTTCCTGTCTGTCTCTAACTTAACAGGTTCAGCTATCATCTCTTTTATACTCGTGTATATTGTTCCGTTGTGCATTTCATGAGTGTCTGATGTGCTACCTGTGAAAAAACTGTTGTGGATTCATGTGTTTTACAAAGCTTTGCTTTGTTTTGCTGTAGCCTCTGAGCAAGCATCAAAAGGTAGCAAATTTATTTCATTATTGCCTTACAAAAGAGATTTAATTAGTGACTTGCAGCTTAAGAGACTTTCTAGTCCCTTGAACAGGAAAGTCATTGCCCTTGTGTTTATGATGACTGTAGAGCCATTAAAAATGCAAACTTTTCCTCGCTGGATGAAAATAGTAATTGAAATAATTATTGATATTTTTTGGCCTTGTTGAGTCCAAGAATGCTTAAGTCAATGCAATTTGATAACGATGTGGGAAGAAACGGTCCTGCCCTTCCTAGTGGCCTCCTCCTTGATATTTCCTTTGTGTCATCACATGGATTTGTACAGCTGCATATGACTGAGGAAATAAACTAGTGAGGATTTTCCATCTTGATCTTTTTTCCACAGTGTGGATTGAGCATGATGTGCCAGAAGAGGATGTTTGCATTTATTTGTGTCAAGATCAGCATCTCTAATCCACTGCTAAAATCCTTTTTATATTAGAATGTAGATTATGTGACATCCCAAAATAGTTTGCCTAACTTATTTGAGGAAATATTAGTACAAGTCTGTTCACATAGCTTGTTGTATCCTTGTAGGATACAATAAACAAGTCTCGGAAATGGACTGCTTTTATTTTTCCTGTTTACTCATGTGTATTGAATAAATGTAATAAAAACAAACATGTTTTAAAGCACCACATTTTTTTTTCTGTCAAGCAAATTGGTTAAATAAATTCCTGAGTGAAGAGCAATCTCCTGTGTAGCAATCTCCAGAATAAAAAGTTAGATTGTCTAGTAGACGCATGGCTTTTACCCTCAGTAAAAGTAACCATGAAAATTCAAGATGCAGAATTCTAGTTTTCAACTGTATGATGTAGTCTCTGATAGAGCAATAATGCCTTTTTTATTAATGTTTTTTGTTAATTGCTACTTAATGTTCCTGACTAGATGTCTTAGAATGGTAACCAGCTATCCTCTGATTTTAGCAAGTGAACTGTAGCTAGAATGTAACTTGACCTGGTTGTTAGAAAATGTCGCTGTAACAGTGACCCTTGAATTTATTTATTTATTTATTTATTTATTTCCTCCTAGGTTGCTCTAAGGCCTGAAAAGCTGACTGGAAACAACCAGAGTGGACGTGGTAAGTATGCTATTTTAAAGCACAGAGGGGAGAAGCTGGGAAAGAAGCTGATATGGAACTACGAGTCTGTCAGTGAATCACTTGATGATGAATCGTCTGCAGCTTTATGTGGGAAGATTAAAGCACTGAGAACTTTAAAAAAGGAGAAAGTGGTAGATGGTAGCATGTGCTTGCTTGCAGTGAAAGAAAGGAATATGAATACAGAATATGAGGAGCGGTACTTGATTCTTTATGCTTTCATAAAGCTGTAAAACATACTAATCCATTCATCCTGTAATTCCTGATTATTGTTTTAATTACTGCTCAAGTGGAAAACTAGGGAAAATATCATCTTGTACATTAATAATATGCAAATTTAGTGATTAAGTCAAAACTTGAAGTTGTGTATTCTTGACAGCATGTTCTACCTTTCAGTAGCTATTAGTTTGTAGGACTGCAACAGTAGTAGTAAGCTATGTTTGAAAAAGGGAAAGTCTCATTCCACATTATATATTTCTACAGTAGAACTACTGCAATAGAACTAATCCAAAGTATTCCTAGTAGAGTTGGTTACTTTTTTTTTTCTTATTTTTTTTTTCTCCTGAAGTGGTTTTCTATAAGTGGTTTTCTAGAAGATGACCATAGAGGATCTCCCAGAACTTTCCTTAGAAGGAGATTCCCTCACTGAAAGAGAACATCTCTTATTCCCAGACTCTGTTACTTTTTCTGTTGCTGCAGCACCAATGCCTTCAGACTGTGGTATGTATTTGTATGAGAAAATTAATTTGTAATCAGCTGAGAATATATTTGAATAATACATTTTAAGAAAAGCTCTCAGTTCTTAACTTCTTATTTTCAGAAAAAGCTTACTGCCTGTTAAGCGTGTTCTGGTTTTCAGCTATGATAAAGTTAATTTCCACAATAAACTGGGAGTTTTACCTTTTCTTTTCCCCGGTTTTCTTCCCCATTCCACAGGAGGGGAGGTGTGAGCAAGCAACTGTGTAGTGCTTAGCTGCTGGCTGGGACCAAGCCATGGCAAATGAATCTTATATTATTTTTTAAAAAGAAATGAAATGAAAAGGCCCAAGCTGCTTCTTCAGTTCTTATTGGAAACATTTTAAATTATGATATATTGTCCTTCTTGCTTTTTCTTGTGTGTGGTCAGATGTTTGTAAGGTGGTTTATTTGGTTTTTTTTTTAATTATATTGCAGTTCATTGTAGAACTGGATAGTGTGTTAGCATGTAAAATTGCACTAATTAAATGGAGTTAAACATTTACATAATGTTTAAAAACACCAAGATTCACACTTTTTCTCATGCTTTCAGTATGCGAACAATGTGCTATAGGTGATAGTTCTGTTGGAAGTGTAGATGTTTGAGGTGGTAAGGACTGGGTAATGAGTGTTCACAGAAAATTATAGCAAATATTGATGACTGGCTTTCAAAATAATGTTGCATTGGCTTCATGTATAAATTATAATATTTAAAGCAGGGTATATAATATGTTAATATGTCACCATAGGTAAAGATTTTCATAGATAGCTACAATTATAATGCCTTTGAATATTGCAGGTGATGCTAACAGCATCTATATGCCTTAAAAACTACCAGCTCCACCTCTGTTTTTCCCATGCTTTGATTACAGCAATCAACCATATTCAGGAAAAATAAATACACATCATGTAATGGTCTGTCTTTGACAGACCCATTTGACGAGTTAGCACAGGTTGGAAATTGTACAGTACCATACATAGAACATGAACATGCTTCTTTACATTGTTTAGCCCTGCTCTCATAACTTGTCAGTTCTGTTCTAATCATAAGTACTGCCATGAGTGCTTCTGTTCTTTCTTAGTCCTTAGAAAAAAATTGCTGTTTGTCCTCTCTAAACATTGTTATGTTGTGGTATCTTCTAATATCATTACAATATCCCTACTGTTAATACTCGGTCTATGCCTCCTGATTGAATAACAAAATTCTTTTTACAGCATGATACTGTCACCTGTGTAACAGCATTACCAAATCTAGGATTCTTGGTCATTAAGTGCATTTATTTTTATTTAATGCTGTCAAGCACCATCAATGCATGGGGAAGATAGAGGTGGAGAAAGTAAATGTTCTAGATGCCATTGTCATCATTCCATGGAACTTGTTGTTTTAACAGATTTTCTGTAACAGTTACTTGGTTTTCATACACTGCAGTTGATCACCTGTTAAGTATGTATGATGGTTGTTATTAATAGTTAATATATTCTCAGGTTTTCTTAGCATGCTGATCATGACAGTGTGTTAGACTTGATTTCTGAAATATACTTTGGTTCAGGCTAGTAGCTAGAAAGCTTCCAGGTAAAGCAGAAATCATGCATGTTGTGTAAGATCATTAATTTTGTTGGCTGGCTGGCTATTTACTTAATTGTTTTCAGGATGAAATCCACTGTGGCTTATGCAAAAGTTCAGTATCAGTAGGTGAATCAGTAGATCTGTGCCAATGCATGCAGGGCATGTAGGCAAGAAGCATGCTTTGGGTTGTGCTAGGAGATAAGGGCGTTGCCTTTTATTTTATTTTTTAATAGCTAGGTGCAAATAAACATTAATACTAAATATCAGCAAGTTGTCCTCCTTTTTCATTCCTGCTGAATGAAGGCAGTGCAGTTAGAGGAATTCTGGGTACCCAGGAAGTGAGCTCCATATGTTTATTTATCTGTTAATCCAACCTATAAGCATGGGATGCTCTTTTTGAGGAAAGGTGGTGATGATTCATCCAGAGGTAGATCAAACCATGTCACACACCCAGGTGGCTGATGCTTTATTTTACTTAACCTGCCTGTCTGTTCTGAGAGCCTTGTATCTATGATTGATGCCATTGTACATTTATTTGAAGTCTTATAGAAAGACAAGTCCCTGATAGCTGCACTGGGAGTAAAAGTTCATTTTTTTCCATGATTTAGTCATTTGCTGATGAGAATAGGTTCTGATTCCATTTCCTAACAGCCATTGTTATTCAGATTTTTTCATGTGATTTTTCCAGAGTTGGAAGAAATGCTATGAATTATAAATACAGTATGTGTATATACATGCACACACTTATATCTGTACTTAAATAATAAGGTGGATTTTACACCTATACTTCAGGTTGCCTGAACCCATGTGAGGCTTAACATCTTAAAAATGTGTATTTGTTTTTTGGTTTTTTTTCCCTCACTGACTTTGGTTGCGTGGCTTAAATTTTAAAGATGTTTGTTACTTGCAGCTGCCACCAGCTGGGATCGATACACCTACAAAATATCTGAAAATAATGGAGGCCACAGAATGTCTTTGTGATTTGTGCATGTGTTTATATCTTAGTATGTTTTATGTAAATTGTACTGGAAGAAAAAAGAAAAGATGTTTTATAGCAAGTGGATAAACCATGTACACATCTAATTACTGAGAGATCAAGAGGCTTGTCTGTTCTTAGGAACAGCTTAGAATCAGCAGCATTTTGTTAGTTAAAGCAAGTGTAAACCTTAATAAGCATAATTACTGCCCTTCTCAGTTAGTCCTTGCCTAAACTTAAAATCAATCTTGCAGTACTGTATTTTTTGCTGATTCAAAGCTTTTTAAGGAGTATAAGCTAGACCTTAGCATTAAAGAGAGAGTAGACCAGAAGTTAAAGAAAATTTCCTAAACCAATTCAGCATTCTGATTTTTCCAGTGTGACTTCCTCTGTTATTCTTTGCCTCTGAGTTTGAAAAAAAGAGATGCACATTAAAACTTAAAATTGTACTTAATGATTAATTTTTTCTTTTAACAGAGTTTTCCTTCTTTGATCCCAATGATGCAGCATGCCAAGAAATACTTTTCGACCCCAAAACATCTGTTTCTGAATTGTTTGCTATCTTAAGGCAGTGGGTTCCACAGGTCCAGCAGAATATTGACATTATTGGGAATGAGGTGAGGTATAAATGAAGATCCTTGAGTGCTTTCAGTGTTAAAGAAATGCTATATTGATAGTGAATAATACCAGTTCATTGAGAAGCAGAACTAATCATAAACACAGATACAGTTTCTTCCTCTTAAATAAGTAGTTACTGATCAGTGCCTTGGATTCCACATGTTGTCAGCTTTCATTTGGAACAAGAAAGATGATGGATAAAAATTCAGTACATTTGGATAGGTGGTAGAAACAATATTTCATCTCAAAGCAGTTCTTTAGAGACCCTTCACCTTGGTGTTTTGGTTTCCCACTTAGCAGTAGTCATAAACTCCAATATACGAGCTTACAGTGAAGCTTGACCTAAAGGTCAGTGCTTCCAAGGCACAGAATTAGTTAGGAACTGAAATTTCTTTGCAACCTGCAATAGGCTGCTTTTAGAGGACTCTTCCTTTCTGGTGATTTTGTCCTACTTTCTTCTGGATTATGGGCTTCTCTAGACAGGTGGGGCAGTACAGTAAAGGTTCTTCCTTTTGTAGTATAACCAGTTTTTTTTGTGTTTAGTTTTTTGTTGTGGTTTTTTTTTTTTCCTGTCGGGGAAGAAGGGATTGTTGATGGATCAAAGAGCAGGACTTCATAAAGGATGTAATTTTCCTATTGTTTGGTTAAGCAGTTAACTTTGCAGCTTGTGAAATATATGTTAGAATTAGCTTTAAAATGTGTAAACAATGAAGGTCACGGATATTCATATAATACTGCTCATTACATTTGTGCATGTTTTGCCCTTAGAGTCTGTTCTGGCAGGCTTCTTTGTTACTAGCTATCAAAATGAACCCAGGAGTCAATGTATCTGAGATACTTTACTGAATAATACTGATGTCAGAGCTAAAACGTTCTTGTTTTCTTACTGGTCTCTCAGATCATTAAAAGGGGTTGCAATGTGAATGACAGAGATGGACTGACTGACATGACTCTCTTGCATTACACTTGCAAATCAGGAGCTCATGGTATTGGTAAGTAAAGAAACGTGATTATTGATGTAAAAAGCTAATTAATGCAGAAAGGCTAATCCCACTGACTCTTACAGAATTTTCCTTGCAGTAGGTTTTTAGAGCTTGGTTTTGGCTCTTCTAGTTGTCACCAAAAAGCAAGATACAGAACTGTAGTGCAGTTATGACTTTGGCAGTTGTGAGTATTTTGAGTTAGTGGTACAGGTGTTGCAAACAAATGCTATGCTAAACATATGTTTAATGTAGCAAAAGCTGGGTCAGCCTGAGGTACAAACTGTGAAATAAACTATAGACAGTTTTCTTGTATCAGTGAAACACTGAGGTGACTGGCTGTTTATGTGTCGTGTTGTTTCCTCCCGCACCACTCCCTTCACCTTCATCATATCAGGAGAAAACAATAATCTTTGTTTGCATTATTATGATTGTAAGTACTGGAAATAAAAGTGTATTTATCTTTGTTTGAACACCCCTATCTGCTTTTCTGTCTTGTGGTACTCTTTTTCTTTTTTGTTTCCCCAAGCTCAGTTTGTGTGAGTTGGAACTAAGTTTCTGAGTGAGGACTGGCATAGGTTAGCTTCTGTGGTGCTGGCAAATATTTTAACAAAAATTTCAACATAATGGTGTGTAATTATTTTTTCTATCAGATACTAAAATCCCTGGGTTTGATTGGTGACTGTTTACATTAGAGAGGAACATGTAGTGTTACTAGATGCTACAATAGAGATTTCAACCCATTATGATAAAAGGCAAAGATTTTTGTGTCCTAATCATAAGAAAAGACAGTAGTTCTTCTGCTCTGAGCTTTAATGGTTTAGCATACATTGTGTTGCACATAAGCATATGCATGTCTTCTGAAGTCAAATAAACCTCTAATGAAAACCTTGTAAAATTTACCTTGCAGGTGATGTTGAAACTGCTGTAAAGTTTGCCACACAGCTTATTGATTTGGGTGCTGATAGCAGCTTACGCAGCCGCTGGACAAATATGAATGCCTTGCATTATGCTGCCTACTTTGATGTTCCAGAACTTATAAGTGTTATTTTGAAAAATGCAAAGCCAAAAGGTAGGCTTTCTTACCTTTGCTTTGTGTACCTGTCCGTATTTTGACACTGTTGTAACTAAGCTTGTGTGTAGTGGACCCTTAAGTGTGGTTTATTTATCCATCATACATAAATAATTTCTAACTTCTTTTAGTCAGACTCATCGGTTCATTTTTCTCTTAGGCTATTTTTTTTTTGTTTGGGTTTTTTTGGGGGTTTTTGGGGTTTTTTTTGTTTGTTTGTTTTGGTTTTTTTGTGGTTTAATGCAGTGATTCCATTTCTGGCATTTAAACCTGAGCTTTGTAAAAGATGGCACAGAAGTATCTAATAGACTGGAAAACAAGTGGGTTAACTCTAAGTTATTAAGCAATTAAAGAATGTATTCGGAAAACGAAAGGTGTAACTATTCTGGAAAGTCTTAGTGGTTTTAAGATTACTTAAGCATTGAGAAGTCTGTTTGAAATGCTGGGAGAAGGGAAAAAGAGAAATGGGTATTTGGCAATGGCATGGGGCAAGCTAGTGACTGAAGCAACTTTGACATGCTCATTTTTCTCACTTGGCTATCAGGTCATGTTTAATGAGCAGTTATAATGTATTTGGTATAAATACATTATACTTTCTGGAATGATAACATGTAGGGTTGGTAATTTATACTAATGCAAATGGAAATAAAGAAATGGTTCTGAGCCAGAGCAGTTTCTTCCTAATTTGGCATGTGAATAACAGTAAGCAATTTTAATGCTAAAATTGTACAAACATTAATTTGTTCTTCTGTATATTCTCTTGATTTGCCATTTTGCAAAATAACTTTTTTTGGCTAGTTGTAGCTAAAGACTGTCTCAAAATTCCAAAAAGCTGATCCTTTTTTGAGTATACAATGCTTGTTTACCACATTTTGAATCATCATGGAGGTAATTGCTAAACAGCACTGTTACAGGTATGACATGCTTAAGAGGTAACAAGAGTAGGTTGGTAACAAAAGACAAAATAAGACAACCCGGTAGTTAAGTCCACATTACATTTCAGTAGGCTGGTCTCCGTTATTTGCATCAGCGGATGAGTTTTATTTCAAACCTTGTTTGCATTTGCATTTTTCTCATCTCCTCTTGTACACTGCCTACAGAAGGGGTTTTCATTTGCTCAGATGGATTTACTCTGGTGAAATGCCTGAGCAGTAGGCAACTCTTGGATAAGCAGTCTTTATTCATTTATTTATTTTTAATCTCAGGAAAAATATAAAGTGTCTTGCCTTGGGACATCAAAACTGGATGGTCTTGGTTAATAGAAATAATAATCTGTACTTCATCAGGCAGTTTGCGGAGAAAGGACATATGTAGAAGGCAAAATATGCCTTGCATGGATTCATGCTGAACGAGAAAATAAGGTCGCTGATGTACAAATAACTTAAGAAGTTATTTTAAAGTTGTTTAAGACACCAGTCTTAAAAAGACTTATGTACTGACTCTGAGACAGCCATTGAGAAACAGTGAGTACCACAGGTACTTCCTTTTGATTTACTGCTGAACTGTTTCCTTTAGGACACTCTGCAGTTACGTTCTGTATACATATTTACTTCTCAGTTGTTAAAACAGAGAGCTAATTTGGTCTTAGATTTTTTAGAAGTTGTAAATATTAAAATTGTTACAGGCTGAAGGTTTAGAAATGTTGTGTGGTGCCATTAGTGACTGTAACCTGCATGCTGCATGGGTCGCTAATGACAGATGGACTATTGCTGCCTAGTAATTTGCCCTAGATAATTTAGAGGTAGTTGCTGGGTAACACTGGGCGTATAGGTATGTGTATGTGTGTGTGTATACACATGTACATATATATGTATATAATGTTTCTTTTTGCCAACTGTGCTGTGCCAACTTAGACCTAGAACAATCTGTAAGAAAACGGTGTTTAAAAACTGCAAGCATGAAGCGTGCAAATCTGAGGAAGTTACTCTAGTCTAATAAATAACCCCAACAAAATAAACTCCAAAAGTATATGGCATTTACTTTTAAAAATACGAGTGCATGCAATTGTTCCTGAGTTGATTGCTGACCTTACTGCAAACTCTATTTCTGGATATTGGTTCCTACGTCTGCAGAAAATACTTGATAGTCAAGTTTCAGTGGTTGTATACAGTGACACAGCTTCTGCCTAGTTTTAAACTGACAGTGGTTTTTTGATGTTTGATCTATAAAAGGTACATCAGCATACACAGCTGTCATTATGATCATTTTTCATGGATGCCAATCAAATTTAAAATGGTGAGGTTTGTATTCTTACCACTGCAATTGTGAAATGCCTAAAACTTGATCCAAAATTTGTTATTCTTGATCTTTATAAAATTCAATCTTTTATTATTGTGTATAAATTTGACATATCTATGCAGACATATATATTTAGGTACGTTATAGCTACATTGATGTTTTATTTGCCCTAAAATTATTAGTTAACTATTCTTTGAAAACAAAAAAATCATAAGAGCCACTAGCTCTTACTTAATTGGTCATTAGTGACTAATTCAGTGTAAAACAGGTATAGTTATTTTCCCTTGCTCTACTGACTGCTCAAGGGCAAGCAGCTCTTGAAGATGCACCTCATCTTAACGTTTGACACCTAGAAGCAGTAAAACATAAACATTTCATAAACATTACTTTATGTCTAAACTCGAAATTACTAACTTGCTTATCTTAGCACGCTGGTCATCCCAAATAGCATCAATTTTGCAGTTAAGATGTCAGTATTATAAAATCAGTGAAAGTAAATGCTCATCTTCCACATTGATTTGTGGTGTGAATAAACAGATGCGGGTAAGTTTGATATTTTATGTAGAATTCTCATATGCATTTAGTGCATGAATAATGGTATCTCTGTATAAAAGTTAACATAAACTGTCAAAATGAATGTTCTCTTGGGGGATTTGTAGGGTGACATGTCCAGGTAACAGACCTGCATACCTCACATGTGATGTTTAATTGCAGATGTGGATGCCACCTGCAGTGATTTTGATTTTGGAACAGCTTTACATATTGCTGCGTTTAACCTGTGTACAGGAGCTGTCAAGTGTTTACTGGAACATGGAGCAAATCCTGCCTTTAGGGTAAGGAGTTGTAGATCCTCCAAAAGGTATAAAAAGTACCTGGAAAAAGTGAACAGCCTGTCAAGGATTTTGTTTAGCTGGAAACGTGTTCCATGGGGCGGTAGTGCCTCAGGAAAATTAATTATAGCTTGTAGTGGATGAATTTGTATGGCTTGTCATACTTGGGTGTTGAAGTTTGTGCTTTTGTGTTGCAGTCTAGTTCACCTTGAAAGCTATTTGAACTAACAATCTTCTGTTGCTTGAACTTTCAGTTAATACTCCTTTGTGTCTTGCAACTGTTGTCATGGCAGTGGTGGACCTTTTTGAAAATACAGGAATGCAATCTGTGACCTCCCAAAATGCCACGGGAGTAAACGAACAGTAACTGTAGTCTTAGCATAAGTAACTGATAATGAAGAAACATTACCTGCTGTGCTTAACAGGCAAATAACAGGCCTGAGTTACACTATAAAGTGCTGCTAAATGGGTTTTGATTGGATTTTTTGTTACCATTTTTTTTTAATTATTTTTTTTCCTGTGTGGGTTTATTGTGCAGGTATGTTTTTGGGGTTGTTTTTGCATGGCAGTATCTCAGTTTCCCATTTTCAAATTCAGTTTCTATTTTGCTTTTTATTGAGAAATCATAATTGCTTTAAGGGTACTCATGAGTCATTATTGTATGTGTCACTGATGGTACAAAATCTTCTGGGACGTCATTGTACAGTTCTTAGATCTAGGATTGACCATAATTGAAGATGCTGGTTTTCTTCATAGTCTCATGTTTAGTGTGCAGGTACCTGTTTAAATTCCATGGCACCTGTAAGTTTAAGGGTCTGTTGGCATAGGAATACTGGTTTGTAGTTGCACAAGCATTCTGAGCTGGCAGGTGTCTCTGCCCATGGGCAAAGCAGTCCTGTGCCACTGCTCCTGCTTTTGCCTCTGTTCTGCCCCTTACCTTGTGGACAGCTCAACAGTGTACTTGGCTTTGAGTTAAGGTTAATTCCAGGTGAGCTGGTACTCCAACAACTCTGGCCTAGGGTGAGCATCACATAGGACATGCAGGGAATCACAGTCTCCACTCTCTGGGAGCGGAAAGTGTTTAGAAAGGACTCTGTTCTTAATTAATCTCTTAGTAATCTGTATCTAAAACTGGACAGATTTGTTCAAGTATTTGAGACATCAACTTTGCATATTCTATACATGCAACATATATTAAATTCTGTCTTACACTGGGAATAAGACTCACTAAGGAGTAAATTGTACAGTGGGTCTCTTCTCCCCAGTAACAGGTGGCAGAATTAGAGGAAATGGCCTCAAACTGCGTCAGGGAAAATTTAGGTTAGATATTAGGAAGAACTTCTTTACTGAAAGAGTCATCAAGCACTGGAACAGTCTACCCAGGGAAGTGGTTGAGACCCCATCCCTGGAGGAGTTTAAAAGACAGGTAGATGCAGTGCTTGAGGACATGGTCTAAGGGTAGACTTGGTGGCAGTAGGTTAATGGTTGGACTGGATGATCTTAGGGGTCTTTTCCAACCTTAACAACTCTATGATTCTATGATTCTATGCCTCCACAGCTACCTTGAGCACATTGCAGGCTTCTGTTGTGGTCGCAAAATCCCTCCCCCTTAGAGTGGGGGATTGTTACTCGACATGCAGTCATCCTCCCTCCCCACCTTGACATTTGTTGTGTGGTTGCCCACTATTTGTGTATTGTATCATATTAGACTTGGTTTTTTTCTCTGATACTCATCAATACCAAATCTTTCACAAGGTGTTTTTTCATGTATTCTAATAATCTTAAGATAAAAAATGTTAGTAATATAGCACTTTTGAAAATAAGACACTGCAAATTCTAGCTTATATATCTCAGGATATTTTGCCATTCTTATTTGAAAATGTGGGTGTTTCTGGTTTTTACTTTTTTTTTTTGTGTGTGTGTTGAAGATGATTAAAAAATTCATAAACTGCTATGACTTTACCTGATTTTGTTTACCTTGTCACAAAATGAAATCCTGTGCTATGTTCTGTCTACAGAATGACAAAGGGCAGATTCCAGCAGATGTGGTTCCTGATCCAGTTGATATGCCACTGGAAATGGCAGATGCAGCAGCCAGTGCAAAAGAAATCAAGCAGATATTGCTGGATGCGGTGCCTCTCTCATGTGACATCTCCAAAGCCATGATTCCAAACTACGATCACGTCACAGGCAAGGCCATGCTTTTATCGCTTGGCCTGAAACTGGGAGATCGTGTTGTTATTGCAGGACAGAAGGTATAATGACCAACCTGATACCACCTTCATCTTTTCAAGACAGTCAGTTTTATTACCCCTTTGGAGATACACCTCTGACTTGATGCTCTGAAACATTTTCTGCGAGCTATGAGCTCTGGATGGCAGTAGGGATCTGGTTACAGAAGTAGTAAGCTGAGCAGTTATGACTTAAAGTCATTGCTATGAAAAGCTGTTTTGACAGGCACAGTCAGATTTTGTATCTGTAAACAGTTTTTTTAACACTCTTGTGTAGTATGTCAGCACAGCTCAATTTTTTTACTACCATTTTTGTTGTCACATCAAAAGGATGGTAAAATGTACAGATTACTTTGTGAGTTGCCCAGCATTCAGTTACGAGTACGCAACCATGAATTACCCCTGATGGTTACCAGAAGGCGGGGAAAGAAAAATGTAATTCTCCTTAGCCTGTAGTAACCCAGTTTCACTGGTGCAATGCAGCTAAAATCTTTGAGGCCGTGCTGTGCCACCAGGGTTGTTCCAGCATTGTGTGGAAGTACGAGAACGTGGTTAATACTCGTCTAGCTGCTATGTGAACAGCTTTTAAGAAGATACCTTGCTAGACACACTCTAAAAGTAAAGCATTTGAAAAGGTCACATTAGTGCTGGGGTACTTATACCTTTATTTCCTCTGGTAGCAAGGGCTCTGAAAAGACCTGAGAGTGCTAGAACTCTTTAAAAGGTTTCCATTACGTTTCTGATAAAGATTGAAGGCATTTGTGAGCAAACTCTTACGTTTGAGTAACTGTACCTTGAATAATTTGTCTAGTATAACTTCAGATTTGTAAAGATCATAACAGAAGTGTTCTAAAGTGAACTCCACAGAGACTGAAAAGCAGCTTCCATTCTGTGTTTTCATTTGGTGTAGTCTTGAAATTGGGTCAGGAAAAGGGAAGGAGTGACTAGCTATGCAGAAGGGATTTTAGCTGAAGTGCCTACAGGAAGCCACATGTTCATTATAGGCAGTAAGAAGTTCATTGAAGTTTCTTTTGCACAGTGAAAGTGAGGAGAGGTAACATAACTGCTCGCCAGTGGAGGCTTTATAGCAAGAAAAGCAAGAAATTAGTTCTCTTGTGTATCTTTTTACAAATTAAGGCCCCTAGAACTGTCTGTACTGTAACATGTTTTCCATGTATGGACAGAGCTTCCTGGCCGTGGTTACTTTTATTTCGCAATTGTGTGTGTTACTACAGTGGTTTTTAAGAGGTTGTTGGAAGCTGATTTTCAGCTGCCAGAGGCCAGCAGGGCTCTCCAGCCAGCTCTTTTAAGGGAGCCAAAGCTGTCATATGGCAGATGGGAGGGAGGAATGTGGTGTTTTGGTCTATCTTTTCCAAGTGTGCTTTTTGCCCATCTTTTGTGTGTGAGGAGCTGTTCTGCAGTACTCCCACATCAGTTCCCACCCACTCTCTCCTCTAGTCTGAATGGAGAAGCTGGTCTCAGCCTTGTCTTCCCGTATCCCTTGATGCTCGTACATGTGCGCAGGGTGGAGCAAAGTGAGAACAGGAGGATGAAAATGGTACCCACTGCTTAACCTCCTCTTGGGTCTGGGACAAGGGCAGTGGAATGGCAGCATTTGTATGAGCAGTGCTTATGGATTCCTGTTCTCTTTTCTGCTTCTGCAGTCTCCTAACACGTCAGCTTTAATGAAGCTTGAAAGCCAGGCACAGTAGATGCCAGAGGGAAAATTGATCCCACTCTTGATTCCAACTGCACCTGTCATTACAGTTCTCTTACAGGGAAGGAAGCTGCATAAGAGGTGTTTGTGTGTACGTGACTTGGTATCCCCCAGCTTCACTGGTTCCTGCTGTGCTGGGTTACATGTGATCTGAGTGGACACTCAGTCAAGTGTGAGTGCAAGGAAAGCAGGTGCTTCTCCTGTTCCTCCCATGGGTCTCAGGTGTCAGATGTCCTCCTTGCTTGCACAAGTCTTGGGCCTCGTGCAAAACTGGATTCTCAGTTTTGCCATCTCCACCTCCGGTCTAAGATACCTGCTCCACTCTTCCCTCTGCTTGGTGAGTGCCCCTTGGCTGGTGCCTGGAGAGTGGAGTTAGGCCAAGCTTCCTCCGGATGAATTTGACCTCCAAGTTGGTAGCTAAGAAGTCTGGGTCTAGATTAGTGCAGTGTACCTGCCAATAGCAATCAAGTGTAAAGGAGATCTTCAGAGTAAAAGAAGAACAGGCTCTGGGTCATGTTCAGTTCTTTTCAGAACATTTACAGAACATTACAGAAACAGTTGCTGGAAGGTTTTATAGTGAAGAAAAACATGGTTTCTGCCTCTTTTTATGCTCTGAGGGCTGGATTAGACAGTGAAGTCATAGTAAAAAATGAACTAATAATATTAAGGTCATGTGAGATAATGAAAACTGAGCAACTGAAAGATCAAAGCTTTTTATTACTAAAACGAATTTAAAAATAAAATATTAAAATGAATTTAAATCGGTGTTAAATGCATCTCTGCTAATTATTCCTCCCCTGTTTGGTTGACATGTGTGAGCTTGGAATGTATATTTATGGAGACAGGTCCAGCAGCAAGACAGACCAGTCTTGATCGTCTTGATATACTACTTATCTGTTCAGAGAATATGGCATAGTATATATTCAAACAATACAAAATGCTTTAAACATTTGTTGGCTTTTAAAATTTTGTTCAGTTGTAAGGCAGGCAAAAATTGTAAGTTGTGAATTTTTCCCAAAGAAAAAAAATAATTATGTGCTGCAGTTTACCCTTTAACCTTTGTACTATACATATAAATATATGTATAATATGTGTATATATATTTATATACATACATATACATATATATATATATACACTTACATGCATGTGTTTATACACACAGAGATAAAGAATTTTTAAGGTAGTATCCCCAGCTCAGCAAGATACCTAGCTGTGATTCTGGATATTGTTATGGAAGACACCAAAATAAAACTTCTTGTTAGGCAGGTGCTCCTGTTCCTCGCTGACTCGGAGTTGTGTTGTGCAGTGGTGCTCACTGTCTAATTCGTCTCTGTTAGGAGATCTGTCGATAACCATCACTTTTGTTTAGTACAACACATGCACAGAAGCACTAAGACGTCTGGAAAATGCACTGGCTGCCATTGAAAGACAGGAATGTCAGTAAATGAGGGAGATTACGTTTGTATTTCTGTTCTGGTCAAAAAACTTGGAGTTGATTTGCCATCTTGATACTCTATACCATGCCCCCCATGCACAATACTTGTTTAACAAAGTCATTCTGTGTTGATCCTTTTTGATTTAGGTTGGTACATTAAGATTTTGTGGTACAACAGAGTTTGCCAGTGGCCAGTGGGCTGGCATAGAGCTGGATGAGCCCGAAGGGAAGAACAATGGAAGTGTTGGAAAAGTCCAGTACTTCAAGTGTGCGCCTAAACGCGGTACAACTCTTTTTTCTTACACTCTTTTAAAACCTGCATTTTAAGAAAAAGTCTTGGAAGATAGGAAACTTTTGGCAGAATAAAAACAGATAAGGAATTCTGTTGACTTACTTCTTAGTGCTTTGCTTGTTGATTCTTTTAACTGTTCTAGTGGCTTGGCCACAGCTATTTGCAAAACCATTGAAATAACCATTGAAAACTTTGGGTTGTTTCACTGAAACGGCAATAACTGTCTGTCTTGCTTCTCAAGCTATATTGTCAAAGCTATTTATCAGTATTGCAACAGTAAAAACCATGTTTCTTTACCTGCTTTTCCTCTTTAAGAGACTTATACCCACAGTTGTTTTCTCCCTTTCAGCTCGAGATATTTTAATTGATTTTTTCATCGACAGTCATGATGCACCAAGTCTTTTTTATAACAGTGGACACTGAATGTTACCATTAGGACAGAGATTCTACTGAATTCCTTAATTACTCCACTCAAGTTGCTGGATAAGCCTTTTGGTTTCACTGTTCATTTGAGCTAGTCCTTCCTCCCTGACAAGTGTTCGGATGGCATAGCAAGCCATGAAACTGACACCTAAATTAACTGATGTAAAACATAGTGGCAAGGAAGTTTTGTGGGATTAATATTGCTCCTTGTTCTCTTTTCGGTACATACAGGTATATTTGCACCTCTTTCTAGGATAAGCAAGGCTTCTGATAGCAAAAAAAGCTCTGTGCGGAGTTCTTCGATGCGGTCGTTACCTTTGGTCAAATCCAAGAGAATAGATGTGACGCACATAACTTCCAAAGTGAATTCTGGTGAGTAGTTTCTTTTATGTTGAGAAAGGATGGAGATACTGGTCTTTAGTAATTAACACCAGCAATGTAAATATTGATATTATAATATTTTTTTTTAATTAGCTCACCACTTGAGAAGGTGGTATTTATTAACTACATCTTCTCTTTAGATATTCAGTAACCTTTAAATTAGCCCTGGAAGGACATTGTGTGCAGTTGCTTAGTGATTATAGTGACCTGATGTACTAATAGAGGTCTTTATATTAGAAAAAAAAAAAAGTTCATCACAACATTAAATCTGGAGCCTTTAAAGCAATTTCTGTTTGGTTGTGATATCAGTTAAATGTCTAAACATCATGTGGTTTCTTTTGATAAGATCTTGCTGGGTAACTTGAAACATTTCACTGAAATCAGTGAAAATTCAGAAACTAATCTATATACACCTTTATATATAGAAATTCAAGAACTAATTAACTGTTTATCTGCTTGTTAAATTATCTGAGTAAAGCCACAGGCACATTAGAAGATAAAGGTTGTCCTTGTAATATGGCCTCAGTCTACTGGTTGAAGTTACAGGTTCAGTCCCTGGCTCTGGCTTAGTCTTTTAGTAATTTATGCAAATTACTTGAAGTTCTCTCCCTCCTTGTGAAGTAAGAATGATGCGTGTTTTCTTGCCTGTTCCTGTTCCAAGGTGTTTGGAGTAGAGACTCCCCCTGCTGTGTGCAGTGCCCACCATGCACAGCCTAGGCCCGTGTCCACCTGGCTGCATATTAACGTCATTAAATATATACATTTCTTTTGCCTTTCAAACCTGCTTTAGGCGACTCACGCTAAGGCAGCGCAGCTTAAGGGGTGGAAGACATGCGTTCTCATTGAACCTTGAATTCAAACAAACACCCTAACTCAGTAGTACACAACGTATAGAGACAAAGTGCCAGGCTGCTGGAAGGGATGCATTTTGGCAGCGTTTTGTATGACTTGCATAACTTCTCTGCATAGATTGAGGGGGGAAGTAAGCCCTAATTATGCGTATTTACAATTAGCGCAAGATTTAAGCTATTTATAAATAGACATCCTACACAAAAAGCTTCTCAGAATAATCGGTCTGTTGAGAGTATTGCTCAGGATCAGATCTAAGCTGAGCTTTCCTGTTAAATATTTTTCAGTGTTGGATTCAGTGTGTGGTGAACTCTTTGTAACTCATTAAGCGATAATGGAAAGCATTGTTCCCTTTGTCGCAGACGGTGCGTTTCAGACCGTTTAGTCATAAGCCCCCTTTCCTGTTGTAAAGGTGCATTTGTATCTTCGTAAATTTTAAACATTTGCTACTAGCTTGAGGTAAAAATCAGAGTGAGTTATGCATCATCTGCCTGGCAGAACTTACATCCACTAGCAGTAATTTGGAAGCTGCCGTTTGTAAGATGTTCCTGCCTTGAAAGGTCCATTAGAATTACTGTGCCTGGCTGATTTGCTGCCTGGAGTAGAGAAGCTTAAGCTGCAGAGGCAGAACTTTGTTTTGCTGTGGGTATGTGCATCACCAGATTACATTTCTTTCTCTTAAACTTTATTCTTGTAATACACTGGTTTGTAATCATCCCAAAAAAAAATTAATATGCTTTTTGTGGATACAGTTATAAGCTGCAGAGTAAGGTATAATACTGCATAGAGATTTTTGAGATTTTATTTGTTTATACCAGATTTGAATAATCCATTGGACTGATGATAATAGGTCTCTCCAGTTTCCAGAAAAAGGATTACTGTGGTTGAGAAATGTGTTATTGGTCACAAACACTATTAATTTTGTTTTTATTTGATGCCTTAAAGGCTATACCATAAAGTTTTGGAAAATACTGTACCTTTGCAAACTTGTTCAGTCCCTGAAGCTGAATTAAACCAAGAGATGTAGTTAAATAAAAAGGTGTGATTTCTTTTCATGACAGGGAGGGGCTAAATCATGGATGTGATTGGGTTTTTTGTCATCAAGGTAGGGTAGGCAACTGTTAGAAACGCAAAATGACTGTTCACAGATTGTAACTTTTGTGGCAGAAATGGTTCATGTGCATATCACAATGTCGCTGCTCTAAGAGTTAGGTTCTTGAAATCATGTTACCATACTTCTTTCAATCTGCAAATAATGAAGTAAGATTTGGTCGCAGATACCTCTCTCAAACCTTTATGTGTAATCTTCAGTGCAGAAATTGTGAAATTAGTACTAGTGAATAGCATACCTGAAGTACTATAAAAGTCAGTGGTGTGTTTATAATAGAAGTAAATGTTTGAAAGATTTAAGTGACACTCCTTCAATATAAACATTAATATTTTTCAGACTTTTTTTTTTTTTTGCAAGATAGTTTGGACTGTTTTACTGTGTTAAGGGGTTTAACATCTGTTCTTGTCCATCAAAACCACCCTGCAGTCTTGTTTTACTTATTTATCAAGAGTCTAAGGAACTGTACAGGTTTATCCCTTTTATCCATACATCCACCAATCTGCAAATCTCTCAAATTGTTTTTGTACATGACCTCCCTGTAACATTACTGATGCTTGTTAAGAAGTACATATATTTATATATTTATATATTTATATGTATATGTTTTACAGGCCTAAATATTGCAAAAAAAGATGGTGCTTCTGAAGCCAGCTTTGTGACTGCTAACAGGGGGAAAACCGTACCTGCAAAAGATGGTATGTCAATCTTTTCAAAAGTTTTTTTAACGTGTTGAGAAAAATTTTGTCACAGGTATAAGGCAGTAATACTACTTCCTCTACCTTATCCAGAGTCCTACAGGAAAATATTGCCTTGCCTGTCTGCATTCAGGTCCCAAGCAGGCTGTACAGCTTTAGTTTTATTGGGAGCAAGAGTAATTTGTGTGATGTTTGGCTGGCATTCTGTGGTGGTTTGGTAACAGCTGCGTGTCCCAAACACATGAACAAGAATATAAACAAGCCCTTAAACGCATCTCCTAGTGAGTGATCTAACAGAGGATCTGCAGAATTATCTTCTTAGGTTTCTGAGGGATCCCTGTGTCATTACTGCTCAGATTCTGACGGTGAACTGTGTGCGTGTTCCGCTGGGACTTTTATTGTCTCCTGTATCTGTACGTTCAAGCTTGTATAATGAAGCACGTGTTTAACAGTGCTTCACAGTCTTGGCATTGTGTCATAGTAACAAGCTTCAAATATGAAAAATGAAACTGTAGCTTAAAAATTTCCTTTTGCATGTGAATCATTCTCTGCAATTATCTAGTTTCAGAGCTGGATATTGACTCATACTGCATCAGCACTTTGTGTGGTGAACTTCAAACACAAAGGGACCTTGGTTTCAGGGGTGTCTTTAACAAGCTGTAAAAAAATCATGTCTCCATTGAGGTGTTTTTTTTTCTATAAAATCATATCTCAAGTGTTGGCAAAAGCAGTATTTCTTTGAGATAATTTGGATTGTAAATTTGAATATACCTTTATTGAGGAAAAGCATCTTTATTATATCCTGTGCCAGTGAACAGTAGTGAGGAGGAGGCTTGGGGAAGAGACTGTTTTAAGGTATTTAAGGTATAAATGTGCTAATGTTAATAATAAATAAGCTATAGGATATGTTTTAGAGATGAGCTACAAAACTGCAGACAGTGTTTTCCGACATTTTGCTCATGGAGGCACTTTTAAGTCTTGTTCTTCAAGTTCTGGTCAGACAGTGAAATTAATTGGCAGTACAGTGTCTCAGCCTGTGTGAATAGGACTCTTAACAGCTTTCCAGCCTCCAAGTAATGTAGATCCCACATGTTGGGATCCAGTGGTTTAGATGGTACTGCCACAGGGCAGGTGCAGAACCTCTAGGAAGACCCAACCTAGAACGTAGCTGTCAGTGGTTCGTTGTTGAACAGAAGGCTGTTGCACCTTCAGGTTTGTGCTGACTGGTAACTTTTTCCTGTGTTTTTTGAACACTGTGCATGGAGAGTCTGTTCATGAAATATGCAGGTGATGACTGGCAGACAGTTGATGGGTTTAACATTCTAAAAACCCCTACCTCACCCCAGAAAATCTTTGACAAATTGAAAAGAAGGTCTTTGGGTGGGGGACAGGACAGAGGTGGGAGAGAAGATGGAGAATTACAATGCTCTGTAGCAAAGCTGGAACAAACAACTGTATAAATATACCTTGGGAATGATCTGCCTAGTGGTAGTTTTGTAGAAAAGGACATGGGGCTATTGAGCATTACCAGGTAAATGGGAGTCATCAATGTCTTACTGTTGCAAAAGGGAAACATACTGCAGTGTATAAAAAGGAACATCAGCCATGAGCTACATGTTGTGACCTGGCCACTTGGTGCGGTGCAGGTTAAGGCAGCAGCTCATTTTAGATGCTGCACTTCAAAAAAAGATGTGAAGTGACTGGAGAGAATTGGGAGAAACCACCACAAAACCTGGAGGTACAACACTTGATGTAGGACAAAACACTGTTGTAGTATGTGTGATCAGAAAGACGGATGATGAAACGGATAAACCGGGATGCTTTCAAACCCAAAGAACAGTATAACCCTGCATGTGTAGGAAGTGTAAGAAATCTTGAGCTAAAACTTTGGTAATTTAGGTTTTGTGTTAGGAGGAACTCTTGTAAGTTCCACTGATAATGATGTGGCAAAATACATTGCTGAGCAAGTCCTGAGGTCTCCTGGGTGGGAGGTTTGTAAGACCAGGTCAAACACTCGCCTGTCAGGAGTGATCTAGTTGTTTTGCCTGATGGCAGAGGGTTATAGGATCCCTTACACTCTTCCTTCTCCTGCCCTGTGACTTCCCACAAAAATGAAGCACCTCAGTGACTGGTTTAGTTTCTGTACTGCTGCCTCAGCAGTTCTCATTGTGTTCATGTAAAAGTGGTCTGACCGCCAGGGAATCCATCACTGGGCTGTTGTCTCAGTACAGACTCGCAGTACGTGGTCACAAACACTTGTCTGTGTTTGTACCTTGGACTTGCAGGTGAAGGTTGTCTCTCCGGTCTCTTGCCCTTTCTTCACTGTAGCACAGCTGCAGGTCGTCTTCAGGCTTCTGTCCCCAGACACCTAAGTGTTTGCTCTGACCCACTGCATTTGCCTCTCTGCAGTTTTATTTTTTTACCAAATTGAATGATACTGAACACACTAACCCTGTGTTGATATTGCAGTGCTTTGTGAATGACACAGTGCTGAGAGGTTTAATTCATTAAAGTTTGCTAAGCAGCATTATCTTAATTTTTTCAGTTGAGAACCCAAGGTATTGCTGTACTCTGCCTCGTTTTTGGCCGAGTAAGTAGGAAAGCGTAGACCTGGGGAGAGCCTTGAGAAGGAAGGAGGGAAGCTGAACATAAGTCTTACCAGACAGTTTAGACATCGAGGTTTGCAAATGGAGATAAAATTGATTTATTTCCCATTCTTATTTCATAGTTTGTATTTTAATATTAATTCAGCATGTAATGGAACACAGTAGGCTTTAATACAGACAATAATTCACTCGTATGGGATCTCCTTCCTTCCACTTCTCATCATATCTTTAATAGGCTGGATGCTGGCAGTGTGATCCCTTATTCCTAATGTGTTCTGTTTAAATAAATGTGCTTGGGTCTGTTGGGAAGCACTTGCAAAGAGTTACTGCCACCCGTTTCCCAAGGCAGGGTCAGATGTACCCATATAATTCCTGACAGGTGTCTGTGTAAATGCCGCTTCGCAGCCTTGTAAGTTTGTCTCTTTACTTTGTATTCTGCCCACTGTGCAGAACAAGTAACTTCACTACCTGCTTCAGAAGCTTTCCCTTTTGCCCCTTTCTGAATATGAGCTCTGAGGGAACATTTCCATTTATATCTTTCAGGTCTTCCTGGGTACAGCAGCTCTTCCTCTTCTTCTACCTCCTTGGAAGGGAAACAGAATTACTCCAAGAAGCGGAACTCAACTAGCAGCAATAAAAAGGCAGCAACTCGAGTGTCTTCTGTCTCCTCTAAAATGAGTGCCGGTATGGTTGATTGCATTGAGCTGTGTTTTCACAGGTGGGAGGTTACTGAATATTGACGTAGGACTACTGCTCTTTCAGACTCCGAGGGGGTTCAAGACAGGTACTTGGGAAGTAGTTTAACCATAAACTGAAGTTTAGAAACTTTGTAAAAAGCTTTTAGAACAGCTTTTGTAGTAAAAGTGCTCTTACAGTTGGGCACTGTACCTTCTAACTGCAGAGGAAAGGCTGTAGTCCAGTTTTCATGTGGAAACAAAGATTCTTTGGCTAAACAAAACTTGCAGCCTGTGCCATGTGTTAAAGCTATGCTGTGTTAAAGATAGATGCTCTGTTTACCAATCATTTGTCTCACTGTTTAAGACTGACTTAAATTGTAAAGATATAATGGCACTAACTTTAGATCTTGTTTTTCTCTTGAACAGGGTTGTATAGTTCTCCAGCTACAAGGAAAAATGCTTTTGATGGAGAAATTCAGGTTGGAGACCGAGTACTGGTGGTAGGACAGAGGACGGGCACTGTTAGATTTTGTGGGACGACAAAATTTGCACCAGGTATTTGTGATAATTTCTCTGTGTGTTGTAAAATCAGCATGGAATAGTTTGCATGTGAGGATGTGAACATAGTGAGAGCTCCATCTTTTTCCTCACTCCCTCCAAAAAATTTGCTAAAGGTAGTGGTTCGTTTTAAACTTCATTCTCTTGTCTTCTCTCTCTGTCTCTCTCCCTCTCTTTCTCTCTCCCTCTCTCACCTGTGTTTCAGTCAATGTTTAATACAACTACCAAGGAAAATATGTTTTCAAATGACTTTTACTTGTCCACTAGCACGGAGTAATTGGAGGAAATATTTTGATGTTGGCATTGTAGGTGTTGTTATAGAGATTTCTGAAAATCCTCAGTGTTTTCTCCAGAGTGGTATGTAGTGTACTGAGGTGACATGCCTTGACTCCTTTTTGCCACAGCAAACTCTTGCAATGCTGATTGATAGTCTTACCACGTCATATACTTGACTCGTCATCTTGGCTTCTTTAAGAGGGTAATTATGAACATTTAAATCTTAACTAAGCAACCTGTAGGTCACAGAACAGATGAAGAGTTACAAGCATCTCCAAAAGCCCCTAACTCTATCCATTTTCTCATCCTTCTCCCTTTCATCTCCTCCCTCCCTTCCTCTTGCTAAAACCCACATGGAAGTGAATCCAGGTGTCTTCAAAGGGAGCAAGTCCTGAATTACGAAAACTAATTTCTGAACACTCATTCTGTGACCAGATTCTAGGTCCTTCTATGTTTGTAATCTAATTCTTGCAAGAACAATGCAAAAAAAGGTGCTAAGTGTTGGTGTGAGTACCTGATTTAAATAAGGTCCAGTTGATGGCTACGTAAGCAGCAGTATTCTGTCTTGACACTTGGTGGCATCAATATTTTAAAATCCCCAGACACATTAGAATGACAGAATGGGAGGTTGTGAAACAAGCTGTGTGCTGGCTTGGTCTCGCCCCTTTCCCCGGCGTTGCTGTGGGCAGTCCTTGGTTAAGGTACTGCACATAGCTGAGTCTGCGCTTGTTGCTCGCAGAGTAAACGGTGAGAGAAAGACTCATTTTCCAAAGGGTCTCTAACAAGGATAAAATCAGAGAGCTCTTTGACAGCGTAGGCGTGTGAAGTCTCCTCCCTACCTGCCTTCCCCCCCAAATTAGGGAACAGACTTGTTATGGAGAAAACCACGGTATTGTAAGATGTGAGGATAGAAAGACCACAGTCCCCAACACTTGCAGCCCCAGTAATTTGCAGAAAATGTAACAGGTGAATTTGGGATTTCAATCTCAACACGTATCAAGCTCTGGAAGTTCCTTCGCTGCAGTGCAGGTCTTTCTTTAATTCTATAACCAGGAAGGGCAGAACGTCTGAGGTACTGAGCCCTTGTAATTGGTAAGCTGTCAGTCCTCAGTTTCTTGAGCTGATAATTAGAATCACCATTTTATCTAGTGCCTTCATACCAAGCGACTTGAATTAAATTTTGAGTCTTTGGGGGATGGATAGTGTAAGGACAGCTAATGGAGTATGAAATTTAGCACCTTTACATAATTAGCTCACATTTATCAGAGGTTATGAACGATCAAGCTTATTAACATCTTGATGCCTGTTGAGTGTTCTGCACGAGATGAATTGCTGGCCAGTTCTGATTCTTGCCCCCCTTCTCTCAATATCATACAGCCAGCCTTGCAATTTGTATTAATTATGACTTGCTATATGAGAGAGGGAATGAATTAATGTAAAAACTTTAATTTTTACTGTTGATGATCTCAGCTGAGGCATAACCCGTGTGGTCAGAGGACCAGAGAGGCAGACTTGAACCCCCACCGCGCTTCTTTCCCATCTCCTTTCTGTCAAATAACCACTGTCATATTCAGTAACATTCTCTTTGACTCCAGTGTGTGTATGTCTGTCTCAAAGTTTGTTACCTTTTCTGTATTAAGAAGGCAGTATTAAAAAAAAAAAAAAAACACCACAAATTCTTGTCAACTGTGTTCTGATACACAATTTTGCAGAGCTACTTTGTATTTAGTATCACCGTATCTAGACAGTTTCTAACTAGAAACTCTTTTCCTTGCTGCCAGTGATTGCCAACTGTACCAACTGTCTAGATGAAGAAAAGCCTTTGGTGATTTGTTTGAGACAGTGTGATTTTGCTGTTTTGAAATGTAGGATTCTGGTGTGGAATTGAATTGGACAAGCCTCACGGGAAGAATGATGGTTCCGTGGGAGGTGTTCAGTACTTCAGTTGTCTTCCCAGATACGGTATATTTGCACCACCGTCTCGCGTACAGAGGTAGGCACCGAAGCTGCTGTAATGTTTGTGCTGCCAAACACTTGCTTAATACATCTACACTGGGTAACAAAGTTTTGGAGCAGATGCAGGAGAAATTAATGTTTTGTTCTGCTGATGGAAGTTTGTAATCTCCATTAAAAAGCTGGTGGGTTTTGCATTGGCTTTTTGAAAGCAGAGTATAAATTGCAAATGCAGCTCTCCCTGTTTCTCTTGCAGTCACTTCAAGTGTTTTCATTCCAGGGCTTCCATTTCTGTGACAGCCTGTGTTCATTAGACCTTGATTTCATAGCCTAATCCAGATGTGCTGAGCAAAATTTGGTTATGAAAGCAAGTTGCCCTTGAACATGACTGGAAATGTTGTTCTAATTCCATCTAATTGCAGGGTAACCAAAGCACCCACTGCTCTGTAGTCCCTTTGTTAGGTTTCAGGGAGCACATCCGAGGAGTACTGTGCTCTTTTGCCCTACATTTGTATCTAGTTACTCTGCTGGACCTGTTCTTGCTTTTCTTTCCTTGAGTATCCTAGCACAGGAAGACGACTGTAAAAAAAGCTTGCCTTAAAAATTACATGTTTTCTTGTTGAGTAAAAAGCAAGTAACTGGAACAAACTGGTTTGCTCCAGGTACCTCTTACATGTCAGCCTGACAACAACTGAAAAGTTGGTGTCTCTTGGGGGTGAACAGGGAAGGGAAAGAACCAGACCTTAATCATTTCCCAGGGGCTCTTGCAATAGATCTCTTCCGAGCTGACTTGACTACTTTGTGTTGCTGTTTTTCAGACTAACGGGTTCTCTGGATTCTCTCGCAGACACTTCGTTGGGTAAAAGGAACCACACTTTCCCAGGTAGGATGTAAGACGCTGTCATTTGGCTTAGGCAGCCTGCTGTGCTGCAACCAGAACCTACTGCACAAAGCTGACTTCTCTGAAAGCGCCAGAGGTTCTCAAGGAACACAAATGACACCTGATTGTCTGTCTGGTCCCTTCGGAAAAACGTCGCCCCCAGAAGGAACTGTGGTGTACTGTGTTGGTACTAACCCTACACCAGCAGAAACAACTGTGTCAGTTAACAGACACTCTTCCCCTGCTACTGTATTGTGATCTAATCAGGGTCAGCCTTGACTTCAACCTGCTCCTTAATCTAACATGACGTTAATGAAGGGACCAGTGTCAGGAGGGAGCTATATGAAATTACTACATCTTTTGTGAGATACTCAAAGTAGTTCTTTTTCCTTACCTAAGCTTTTTGGGAAAAGGCTGTTTAAAATTACTTGTTAAGTTTTCAGTGAGGGCAGAAATTAAAGCTAAGTTATAGATGGTTAATTTCATGACAAGCTTCATCACTTAATTTCTAAATTGGAGGGGAGAACATGTAGCAAATGTAGTGGAAGCAACATAAAAGAGCACAATGCGATTATGAGTTCATAAAGGTTTGGGTTTGGGTTTTGTTTTATTCACAGCCTGTTACCTTTCCTTTTAGGTTTTAGACGCAGTCTAAGCACCACTTCTGCATCTTCACAAAAGGAAATAAACAGAAGAAACTCCTTTGTTAGGTAGGTGTTTTGAGTTTAAAATGTTTGTGTGAGCTGGCTGTTATCTTAATTGTTTCTTGTTCAAAAGAAAATCTTTATGCTTGTTCAATATCTAGAGCTTTACATGCTCCTTTTTTTTTTTACCTCCTTACAAAATGGACCCCTAGTACATTGGTTTTCTGTGGGTACCCAGGAGTGCAGTCCTTGATTTCAGGTTGGCATTAAAATTGTTTTCAGTTGTTCAGCGCTGCAGCTTCCCTAAACTCTTGTGTTTTCATACAGCTGGGTGAAGTTCAGAGGGTCTTGTTAAAGGGCTTCACTTTGTCCTTCTGATCCAGACTGATGCTTGGACACCAGCAATTGTTTTGGCTAAACTCTTTCAGGTCCCAAATAACATGTTTTATATTGCTTAATTTACCAATACCGTCACTGACGGTAAATAGGCTACATCCTGGCATCAGATGAAAGGGAACTGATTTTCCAAGGACTTCAGAGTGCCACGTGCACCAGCCATTTAGTGTTATGACATGTTCTGCTTGTGACATGAGATCAAAGCCAACTTTTTTAAAAAAACAAGATTTGAGGGTTTTCCCCACAGGCTTCTCTGAGTTAGAACTTTGCCCTGGATGGTTCACAAGAATAAAACAAGTCTGTCCCTCCCTTTCCTTTGTTTTTTTCCACTAACTAGATCCAAGAGCTCAGTGTTCCAGCGCAGCTGGAGCAATACCACTACAGCTACCACTGAGAGACCAGTGAAGCTGCACGAAGGCTCTCAGGTTCTTCTGACCAGCTCCAATGAAATGGGGACGATCAGGTACATTGGTCCCACAGACTTTGCGCCGGGGATATGGCTTGGACTCGAGCTCAGAAGTGCCAAGGGGAAGAATGACGGCTCTGTGGGGGAAAAGCGCTATTTCACCTGCAAGCTGAACCACGGGGTGTTAGTCCGACCTAGCAGAGTAACCTATCGGGGGATTAACGGGGCAAAACTTGTAGATGATATTTGCTGAGCCAAAACGTGCTCATGCAACAGGAAATCAGGATTTTATAGCACGCAAGAACCCCATCTAGAATGCAAACTTAAATGATCAAATCTGCATTAAGATTTTACATATATGTAATTATGTGTGTGCATACATGTAATATATATTTTAATATATAAAAAAAAATGAGGGGGGAAAAAAAGTTTAGTGATGTGAAGAAAGTAAAACCACTGATATGGTTCCACTACTGAAGCAGCCCTTGCTTGGGAGGGTTACAGCATCAATTCAAATAATACAGCATCTCAACCCCAAGATCTCTTGGGGTTGAGATGCTGTATTATTTGAATTGATGCTGTAACCTTCTTGGGGTTGAGATACTGTATTATTTGAATAACCTTCCAGTTAGAGGATGCCAGTATCTTCACTGCTTTCTGAAGTTGCTCTGGCAGTATTTGAACGCTGTTCCTCCACATAGTAATGCACTGACAATGCTTTGCGCATTTCCCGCTTTTGGCAGAGGCGGCGGTTAATGGGCGATATTAGTCTGGTTACTGAGCACTCTGTCAATTCCAATACCAGCTGCTGGCGGTGAGAAAGCAAAGAACCCCACCCCCAGACCCCTTTCTCAAGCAGTTCTGAAGTATTTTTACATCTTAGCTCCCCTCCAGAACTGGAAAGGGCTGATAAATACAAGGATTTGCTGTTATCCTAGTGACCAGAAGCAATTAAATAAAAAGGCTCTAGAAAGCACAACTCTGCTGCTCGTCTGCTGTAGTTAGAAACACTGTTTGCACTTGTAGGAGGAGCTGTGTGTAAGAAGCGCTCTTTACAATATGCACTTTGCACTCTCCTGGAGAGTTTTCCTTCGTTTTTAAAGACACTTTTTCTTTGCTGTGCTGCAGACTATGAGTATTGCAGGTTTTAAATGCGAATAAATGCAGAGTGGTACTATATATAATAGCCCCATCATAAATCTGAAGTCTGTAGCAGTACAGTATGGTCAGTCCTGCCAGCACTATGGATTAAATGCAGGGTTTTCAAGCGAGCTATTAACGTCCTTTGAGTCATTGTGATATGTTCTTTTTGTTTCCTTTGGAACTGCTTCCATTATAAATTTCTTCTAAGAGTCTTAGATAAATTAAGGGTAGTTTTAAGTAAAGGACCTTGATATGACATTATTTGCATATCAGCCTTTTGAAACAGCTAATACTTTGCCCATGTTTTAAATATATGGTGTATTTTAATTGCTCAACATATGTAAACTTTAGCTTATCAGGATGGTTTTTGTGTTCTGGAACAGTCCTTTTATTCTTAAGTGCTCTGCTTGCTCTTACCTCCTTGAAGAAGTGACACTTTATATTGCATCATAACACCCTATTTTTAGACAGAATTCTGCTGCTGTTACCTTCCTTTAAATAGTACTGTAGCTATTTTTCCTGAGCTATATTTAAAATAATGCACACTGTATTCTAACTTATGTGAATTTTTAATTGAATATAAAAGCTGTACATTTTGAATGTAAAAAAAAAAAAAGCGCTTTATATTTGATGATGCAGATATTTAACAATGTACTGAACTTTACTTTGTCCAATCTCTGTTCCTTGCTGGTGTTTGCTAGTAAAATGAAATCTTGGTGGATAGTACTTCAGAAGGCATTTTCATTAGGTCGCTGCAGAATGTCCGTCCTCGGGTGTACGTTCTTATGTACAAACTGGGCCGACAGGGTAACAGCACGGAGCAGCAACTGTCGGGTCTCACCCAGAACCTGTTGTACCTTCTCCCTAGCTGAGGCAGAGCTGTCAGGTGTCAAACAGCATCTGTTGTTCATCTTGTTGGCTTGTCCCAGCCTCGTGCTCCTGCGTGGGCAGTTTAGTTTCTGCTTTTCGTGCCTGACACAATGGAAGGAACGTAAGTGCTTTAGCAGAGGTAGCTGGATTCTTTGGGAACTGGGCAGAGCAGTAAGTGTGTGGGGTAGGCAGCAACCTCGGGCAGTTCCTGCGTCATCAGTCCGTTTGTGGGGCCTGTCTCACACAGATAAGTAATATGTGGGAACACTCTGTTTGTAAGAGTTTACTTATGCACTGGTAACATTTTTTTTTTTCCCTGTCCAAGGGTGTCAGACTGGACCTTCCATAGCAATGTGGGTACAGCCCTTTGAGCTGTCCGTGCTGTGTCTTGGCTGACCAAGACTGCAGGACTTCACTGAATCCTGCCTGAGGGCACAGCTAGGTCTGAGCAGCGGGAATGTCCCTTCGGTTTCAGCTGCAGCTACCCGCATGCTTCTGAAAGCTCTGGCTGTAACAGTAGGTGAGAGGAGCAAGTCAGGACTGCTGTCAGTATGGAGCTGTTGCAGTTGGACTGAGAAGCTCCTGCAAGGGAGCATGATGCTCTGTCAGTTTATGCGGCCTGAAACCAAACTAAAGCAGTCCCTCCATTCCAGAAAGGATTAACAATGGCTGTCTTCAGGTTGGTGATGTGAAGGGACTTGTGCTTCCCTAAATCTAAGGTAAGTTGCCATAATCCTTTTCTCCCTCTTGCAGGAGGACACTTTGTGTCATTTGAAAAAAAAAAAAAAATATCTGAAAATAACTGTCAGTGAAGTTTGAAATTAGGTGCAGTGCTGAGGTCTGGGGCTGTGATCAGCCCCTTTGCTTGGAGAAAAGAGAAAGGATCCTTAATGCCCCTATTACCTGTATAAGTACTCTCTGCTTTATAAATAGATGGTCCCAGTAATTCTGTGCTCCCTGTGCGGACTTCAATCGTTGTCCTTGTTCCCCAGCATGGCTCAGGGCCTGGTTTCAGGAGACGTGCTTCTTCAGGGCTCCTGGCAATGAAATCTTCCAAGCATTGTAGGGCACTGGGTGGAAAGGAGAGGTTACAGGTGTGACAGGAGGAGAAATCTAAGTGTCCCAGGATGGGGAATTAATTTCTGGTGAGTTCAGTCCAGTTGGATTCAGTGATGGTTTCCGCAGAGGCTGGCAGTAGTGGCTTTCTGGGCATGGTGCCTGTGTGTTTGATCTGAGGCACACAGATTTGTAATTGGCACTGCAGACTTGCAAATCATAATCTACTTTCTCTGACGAGTTTGCTCTGCTACATCTGAAACTGTTGCACAGGTGGCAAGTCCAGCATTTACCTCATGGCTGTAACAGGTAAAGTTCTAGAGAAGCCTTGTAAAAACACCATGTGGGAACTGAAATCTTGCCATGAAAGCTGCAGAGCCAGGGTACCCACCTGCAGCCTTTTTCCTGCCTTGCTCCAGACAGAACTCTGGGAAAAAAATTAAGGCAAAGATTGTCAGCCAGAGCCAAAACAGGTTGGTGGTGGCTGGCTGTCCAGTGACCTGTGGTACTCCTAGAAGAGCACAGGAATGCTCCGTTCTCAGGGTAAGGAAGAACCAAAGTAGAGGTGAAATGGAGAAGTCTTGTTAACAGAACCACAGTCCTGTCCCAAGGGGACATGTGGGCAAGCAAGTGAAGGGGAGTAAGGTCTACAGATAAGTCAGTTCAAGGGCTGTTTCGTGAGAGAGTGGAGTTCTGTGGCATAGCAAGCAGTTCAGGGCAGGAGCTACCTCTTCCTATGTCTGCACAGCACTTGATACTGGTGCTCCACTGCATTAAAGTGTGGCTTACAACTAGATCTACTCCATGTCTAACTCAAAGAAAAATGCTGTCTTAGCATACAAACGTTTAGGGATGAAAACGCCCCCATCCTCTCCTTCTGGTCTTTCATGGGGGCCAGTTTCCTGTTGGTAGAAGCCAACTGTGGTGGTTAGTAATAGAAGGAACAGCACCTCTCAGGTGGAGGTATGACATCAAGTCTTAAACACGCTGTGGCCACCTGGGACAGCGGCTGTCTCAGATGAACACCACACCTGCTCTTGGTGGCCATACCTTAAACCTGTAGCTCTACCAAGAAAAAACCTACCACCCGGAGACCTCCCTTGGTTATTAGAGAGCTGATCTGACAGGGACAGAATCATTACACAGCCCAACACGGACAGCCAGCTACAGTCATTTTATTTGTCTTCATGCCTTGTGGTTCACTACACTTGTTTACAATACAAATACACTATTCAATACAAAATACTCAATGACCATATATTAGTATTTTTGTTCATAGTATCCCTGAAGTGCATAGGCCCTTCCTTTATCAACAATGTTGCATAAACTGCTGTACATGAGACAGACACTCGGATAATGAGGCTTTGTTACTGAAAGAAGCCAGATGCAGACACTTCGGACGCTTTCCTGTGATGGGTTTAACTTTGTGACAGACAAACGGTGATGTCGTCGCTGCTGGGAAAGGCTGTTTTATGCTATTCCTATGTCAAGGTTCTTGTCACCCAGAAGATAGGCTCAGTAACAGGAGCTGAGGAGCGAAGCGAAATCCTTCATAGCCTGTTTCAGCCCTCTTACATCACAGGTCAGAGTGTGTACAGGACTGTGCCCGGCAGTGCTGAGCCTGTGTCCTTTGGTTGAGCACAGAGGGAGGGAAGCTGGTGGATGCCCCACTACTACACGGGTGTGAAAGGCTGACTCAGCCAAATTAATGCAGCCCTCACACTTTCAGCCCCTGGTCCCTGTGCAAAGCCCCACTCCTCCCACTGCTCCTCCAGGAAGCAGAACCACCCCAACTTCTTGTCTTGCCTCATTTCCAGACATGTGATGGCGAAACAAGGTTCAGTAGCAAAAAGGCTGATGCAGGGACAACTGGGAATGCAGATGAACAAGCATCCCAACCTTGTTTACCTTCAAGTGGCATACAGGATCAGAAACCTACCTAAGAGCTATAGGAAATGGGGAACATCCACGTGGAGATAAGCCATGTTCAGAGGATGAGGGGGTAGCTCAGGAGTTTCCCCGTCATGCTTTACATCCCGTAGGTGATAGTTTCCCATGTTTCCACTGTAGAGAGAGGAAGACACATAAGACCAGAATGTAAATATCATCAATGAATTGATGATATTCATCAATGAGATTACCAAGTCTTGAAATCAAGTTCCTTTAAAAAAATTACATTGTCTCACAAAACTGTATTTTAAATATCATACCCACGTCTGCCTATGACAGTTAAAATAACTTAAACCTTTCCTTTTCCTATGACACTGTAACCCTGCCATGGAGGGGTTTAATAAGGTAATTTGGGATTTACATGTGCCAGGGTGCTTTAGTCAGGTGAGCTCATGGTGACTGCACCTCTGTTCCCTGCAGCTCTGAGAACCAAACAGGTGACTCTTTCTAGACACAGACATTAAAAGTTCCTAGTTCATGTCTGGATGAAACGCTCACAGCGCGCAGCTGTAGGAAATGTGCTGGAAACGGGAACGGAAGAAACATGAACACTAAACAATTCCAGATGTTGTAAGAGAAATGCTGAAATAAATTCTATGAATTGCCTTCTGGCACAGAATTTAAGTCCATCTCCTTACAACTGTGTCGAGTGAATTACTCAGCTCTTTACACACACACACTCACTCACTCTATAAACTCTTTACTGCAGTCTGTTGGTGTTAAGTTTCAGCCGTTTCCCTCTGCCCTGCTTGAACTGTCCTTTGGAAAGCCCTTGAGAAGTTTCTTTCCTACTTTGCCCAGCAAAGGTCTTCAGGACAATCCTGCATGACCACTGCAACCCTCCCGTGCTTAGGGGTTAAATGTCACGTGTTTCTGACAGCCCTTCTGCTGCCCTTCTGCTGCTGTGGAGTTGGTGTAGTAATTCACAGTGCTGGTGGGAGTTGTTACTTCAGGGACAGAGGAGATGGGTGCAATGATGGAGAGCTTTCTTTGCACCATCCCAGTGGTACAGTCTTGCACTGTCACTGAGCTCCTGGCACTGCTTTGGCACCAGGACAAGCGCTTAAGCAATGCCACTGCAGAATGACCAGGAAACTCTTCAACGCAGCTCACACACAAGCATCAGAGCAGCCTTGGGGCCAGCCAGTTAACTCAAGGAAATCATTTGTCACTGATAGTATTACCTGCTTTGTGAGAAGGGGAACAGGCAAATGCTCCAGCCCTTGTTTCTGAGTGGCACAATTTGATCAGCATCAGTGTTTACAGAACAGTTTTTGCAGACTGGGGCGCTGTGCTCGGCTGGAGAGCACCCGGGGTACCAAACTAAACGCTCACTGTGGGAGAGCTCGGACAGTACTGTTTTTTCCCATTAAAATAAGCCCAAACTTGATTTCTGAATTCCTCCAAATTCCAAGAGTTAGGAAGGAGGAATTTTAAACAAACCAACACCCACACAAAAAGCCCCAACACCACAACGAAGTATTTTACACTGTAATGGGTTACTGGAAGAGTAAGGGGTTTTATACTTAAAACCCAACTGCTGGTGCTGACAGTATTAATGCTCCGTACCCAGCAGACTGGAGAATTCCAGAATTCCAGAATTCCAATTCACCATATCCCCTTGCCAGAATTCTCTCTTCACCAACTTCACAGGCCAGGAGCAGCTGCGTGTTTAGCTCCTTTGGTGTTTACAACTCCCATTCTTGGAGCAATTCAGGTGAACTGCTGTGACACAGCAACCCCGCAGCCCAAGCTCTAGAGCAGTCATGGGCTCTCCCCATGGCTGGGGAAAGTCTGCCTTTCCCCCTTTCACACCCCACTCCCTTATAACCATCTCTTGCTGCTTCTGCTTTTAAAGCTTCTTTAGAAACACCATTTTTATCAACATAACCTGGCAGCGTACCTGCATTTGTGCAGCGCAGTCGGAGGTGCTGCCCCAGACCCAAGAATCAATCACTTCAGCTTCCCAATCATCACTAACTCGGCAAGTTTTTGGTGTTCTGTGTTACGAACACCCGTGGGTACACAGGGGAGAGACTTGGCCCTCGGTAACGTAAGAGGCAGGGCCCCCAAACCTCCTGTGTGGGCTCCTGTCCAATGGAGAGCTGCAGCCCTTTGAAAATGAGAAAGCTGGAGTATGTAAATGAAAATTGCTAATTTATATGTGGAAGCCTTCTCATTGTGCTTATCTGCTGAATTAATCGTCTTTCCCTAGTCTCTGGAAGACTACCCCATTGAGCTCACTGAGCTGGAAAGAGTGGACAGTGGGACACTAACACAGACCCCTAAGCTGGACAGAATCGCTCCCCAGTGGCTGGTTTTAATGAGGGCTGTAAGTGTAATAACCTCAAAGATCATAAATATTCTCTTAATTCACCTAACAAAGCCTGTGCACAGCCACAGGTCACCTGGAGTGGAACCCTTATTATCCCCACCAAGCCCACGCCACAGAGGTGCGATGGATCACCGGGAGACAAACGTGAAATTCAGAGCAGCTCCTGACAAGAGCACAGCCCCGTTACCCAACCACCACACATGGTCCTGGCATTTGCCTGAAAAAGGGCTTGAGTCCTGCGTGTCAGAGCTGTCAGACAGGTGGGACAGGAGACCACTCTACCTCCTCCCTGCCCCACGTTCTTTTACAAGGGTGGTGGCCCACCCTGGGCCTTCCAGCTGTCAGTATCTCAGGTTAGGAGTACGTCAATGCGGATTCGAGTTGGTTCCCCTCGGAAGACAGGAAACTTACCTCAGTGCTGGGATCCAGGACCAGACCGAGTCACTCCACGGAAGCTGAGTCTCGGACTGAAGAACACCTTCACATTCCTCGGCTGATGCTCCAGTACACCCATTTCTATGGAAACAGGCACCCCTGTTTTGGATAGCATTCATGCTAAAACAGCTCCTTGCAACCCTAAGTTGAAATTACTAATGCACATCTTTACACATGAATTATTTCCTACATCTATGTTTTGACAATACACTTAACTAGAATATTTTTCATGCACAAGGTGTACAAAATGAGTCAATGCAGTGTTTGTCTTTAAACCACTATGGTACACGTATTCCGTTAAAGTAACGAGGGCTCTCAAACCCTTTAAATACAGACAGTATCTGTGGCACGATATAGTCTTCAGCCTTTATGCTGTTGTTTGTACAGGGTACGTCAAGGGCTACTGTAAACCTCTGAGGTATGCAGGTGGCCATCCATTTTCAGGGCACGGTGAAGGTTTCCCGGTGAAGGTTTCTCTCATGACCATGGTCCCTTAAAACTTCACTTTGGTTCCACTTGACATGCACAAATTCCCGATGAAGGGCATTCCTACATTTGTAGGCCTGATGGAATCTGAAAGGGCCTTACTCAGTTTTAGTGTTTCAGCACAGGAAAAAGAAAAATAAAACCCTAGCCCCACCCAAACCCCCTCCCCAACCCAGAATTCCTCACAGCATCCACACGCATCCTCTGTGCTTCCTCTCCTCCCTCAAGCGATGCGGTATGACCAGTGTCTTTCTACTGCTCTGCCGACACCCCTGTAACCTCTGACTTTTGAAGACCGGACTGTAGCTGGAACACAACTCGTGAATGCGCCACCCCCTCCTCATTCAGCACTGTTGTGTCTTTTTTTGATCTGGATAGAGGATGCTCTCCCCAAACCCACTAGAACCTCTGCCAGCTGCAGATCTCCAGGTGTTCCACAGCAAGTACAGGTTTGGCAGGGAAAACCCCAGACATGAAACACTCAAGGCGATGAGCCGCAGCTTCACACGTAAGCAGAGAATGCACAACTGAGAGAAGCTCACAGGAAGGGCGTGACAACAACCATGCGTATGAGTTGATGCAACAGCAGCTGGGCCTTGCAGTTAACACTTGTCTCCTGCACCCTCCCTCCCCCTTGTTTCTGTACTGTATTGGCCCTCCGGTGACTTGAAGCCTCTCGGGTTAGTTGAAATTCAGCTTCGAGGGTGGCACTTTTGGAGCAAGTTGGCACAAAATGGAAGGTAACGCTGTCAGGTCCCTTGCTCATGGTGTATTGGGTAACAGGACATCTCTTCAAGGCTCAGGGGCCGCGGGGGGGACAAGTCACAAGGGTAGAGGGCTCTCACGGCCCCTGCTGGGTTATGTGGCTCTTGTTTCTAAGGATGGGGTCCTCATAACTGCCAGCGCAAGGTGGCGTGGAGGCTTCCAAGGGTAAGCCCTGCTGTTGGTATCCGTAGTTGACATTCCCACAGGGGAAGTGGCGGAGCCTAAAGAGAGGCACTTCTTTAACACTTGCTGTTAGGGACGATGGCTCTAAGAGCAGGGAGGAGCCTGGCAGCCTGCCAGTCACAATGTTGGGCCCCACAGTACAGTTTCCTTCCTGTCCCAAATTCTCCCTCTCGGGCACCTCCTTCTCCAGCAGAGAACTGTTTTTGCTGGCCTGCTTCTCTGCAAACCAGGAACCGTAGGTTGGGTTCCAGAGGTTGGTGGGCTTGTTTCTGGAGCCCCGGCTTTTGTGCAGCTCAGAAGGGGGATTAGACTGAGCGTAGGCCATATTGATATGTCCCCCCACTGAGGCTGACTGCACCTTTCCTGGGGCTGGTGGTTCCAGGGCTCCCACTTTCCCTAGAGGTTTTCCAGCAGGGACAGCTGGTGGCAGGGATGCTGGAGATGGCAGAGTTTGCTTGTCATCCTTTCTGTCTTGGTGCGTGGAGACCAAGAGAGGAGGAATTACTTCTGGATCATCAGGGCGCATCGCTACCTTCTCCTCCTCCTCAGCTGATGGGCCATATTCTACTGGCAAAGCAGTGTTGATGACATCTGGATCCTGCCGGAGAGAACAATGAGAAATTCTCAGTCTGCTACCATCGTGCATGCTCAGACTCGATTAAAAACACGACACATCTGACAGCTGCATGCTGTGATCACAGAGCATCCTTCCCTGAGCCCATCTTTCACAGCACCCACATCCCATGTGCAGAGGATGCTGACAAAACGCAGTTAGTTTTGAGATGCGATGGGACACCCTTAAAATCGAACTCTAAAAGAAAGCAACCCTAAAACTCACCACAGAACAGCAGAGGCACAAAAGCAATGAAAAACATTTTTTATGTCCAGCCAAATTTCCTGTGGGAATGTTGTTTTGGAATCTATATCATCTCGAAGTTCATAACATTCTCAGATAATATTGAGGAAGTTTCAGCCATGAAAATATTGCCTCCACACAGCAAGGGAGGAATGAGAATGCAGGCAGAAGGCAATACTGGCAGACCCCTTGAAGCCTGAATCCACAGGGACTGCAGTTCTGAGCTATTTAAGCAGTTCTGAAAATTAAACTGAGGGAAAATGTGGTGATCTGGGCAACCTTTAATTATTGCTAGATGCCACAGCAAGCTATAGATAGCAGAAAAAAACGCCTCCCAATCCCAGGATCCAAACACACATGAAAACCACACCAAGCCTCTTGAACAGGGAGTGAAAGCAAACTGAGGGAAGTAACTGTGTGAGGCCACACAGGAAGCCCACGCTGATGCAGGCGGCAAACATTTTCCAAATTACTCCACTCCTAAGCTAAACCTGAAATTGGTGGTAAAAATCAATCGATCAATTGATCGATCGATCAATCAATCATATTTCAGCCTAGAAAGCCAGCCACATCTTTCCCCTGTTGTTTAGCCTTGGAATCCCTACTCCCTCAGCATGGCTGTCCCCACCTGTCTTCTCCAGCACAGTGAGATCCAGAAAACTACAAACAGCTGCAGAAGCCACCTTGAAGGGTGCTCCGAGCAGGACTGTTTCTGCTCAGTGCCAATCAGGTCTTGAGGGTAAACACTGGGATGGAGTGGCTGACATGAAGCATATGACGTGTGTACGGGTGCCGGCCTGGCTTACCTCTTTTTCCTTGCTGGAATCTGCACCATTATAAGCAGAAGCAGAGCTCCAGGTCTGCTCTTTGTAAAGCTGTGTAGGATCGTGTAAGCCTGTGCCTTTCAGCAGTGAAAGACAAGAAGGATCAACCACCCAGTGAGTGCCAGGCTGACATCAGTCTCCCCAGACTGCTGACTGCAATAATACACTGCTGTCTTCTCATCTCATGTTCTGGCTCACCTAAACTGCTCCTCAACAGGAATGCTCTCTACCCCTTTCATGAGAGATGAGTGAACACTGATACCTGAGTGCAGTACTCGATCCTCTCCAAGATTATGGCAAAATTTGGCCGGTCTTCAGGCTGGTGCTGCCAACACTGGGTCATAATGCGGTAACTGAAAGAGCAGAATGGGAGATGCTCATAAATGGTAGGTCCCAGGGGTATATAACAGCTGGTTGTTGCAGCCTATAAACCATGAGCATGCATCATCACTCTGACTTACAATAACTGTAAGAGTGCTCTGCCTTCCCTGGAGTTAGACAACTGGTAACTGATGAGATATGGCCAATGGTGGGGTGATATCCACAGCACATGAGAGAAATAACCCACCCACCCAAAATCATGGAGGCAATTCACTCAAGGTAGGCAGGGCTACAGACAACAGAGCCCAGTCTTCCCTACCTTTGAACAGCCTCATGCACTTGCAGTGTCACAGCTAACCTAAGACACAGAAGTATTGCACCACTGCTGATCAAACAAGCAATGGCGAGTACTTCTCAAAGGGGTCTGGAATTATTCTCCAAATTAGAAAAATTAACTAGCAGAAAAATCACTGGCACTCAAGTCCAGTAAAGTAGATCTGCCAAGATAAGATCAACATCAGAAGTCATTAACTTTTGACTAGCAAGAGAATTCAAAACCTATTTGCATGAATACATAAAAGGTTAAATCTCATACACAGGTCCAGGGCAGTTTTTAGGTGGATCCATCCTTCCTCCATTGGTTACAAACTCCAGAACCTCCTGGTTACTTTTGCTAGGGTAGGGCATGTATCCCAAAGAGAGTATCTCCCACAGCAGCACGCCAAAGGACCTGAACACCAGAAGAGAAGGGAAACAAAGTGGAGGCTGTGGGAATGGCCACTGTGGAGGGGCAATGCCCCGAGCTGCGGTACCATCAGCTCTTTGCATCTCTCATCACTGCTCTTTGCAGCCTGTGCTCAGGCAGCTTGTGGAAATCACCGCTGCAGGATTCAGACACAAGGAAGCTGCACAGCTGTAATGATGGATTTTTAGTCATTAAATGAATGCTGGTAGTTGACTTAAGTGAGTGAAGTTCACAACATAGGTAGGTAAATCTGGTTTCTCTACCCTTAAACTCAGCACTGTTCAACTAGTTGTAAAAAATATGAAAGCTAGGATATGTTTTTCTGAACCATCAGCAACTGCTGGAGACAGGACTGAGGGGAACGGTGGCCTCGCAATTTTGACAAGGTTTTCCTCTTGAATAAGCTGCCTTGCATGAAACAACAAGCCAGTGAATCCCCGTTGATACTCTGAGCCCCACAGCCTTCACCTATAGCTTACAGTGCAATAAAGGCATTCCCTAGCTAACACCAACACCCTGGGCCTGTATAGTATCATCTGCCAAGCCCTGGGGACAATAACTGGGACAGGACCCCCTCCAAGGCATTCATAACTGGGCAGCTGCTTGGAAATCTTGTTGAATAAAATTGCAAAAGAGCTTTAGGCAACAGCAGGAATCTCTTCCACTTGGTGCTGAGACAGGCAGCAAGTTCAGCAGTACAAAGGCATGCACCTCCACTCCTCTGCTGGGGCTTACTCAGGAGCTGTCCTGACCACCAGCCCCTTCCCCTCCACACCTGCCCAGAGGTCTTGTCTCCTGCTCTCCCAAATTCCCTCCCCCTCCTCTGGCCACCGGCAACTCAGAGCTTACAGTGCTGCTGCAGGCCAGGACAAACATACGATGCTCTTCTCCCTCACTGTCAGGACAGACGCTGCATGTAGTGTCCCATCCTGCTTTCCTCTGCGTGGAACTAACACACTTTCCTCTCTGCTGCAGCAGAGCAGCACCTGCATCTGCCTCAACCTCCCTCCCCTGCCTGCTCACCTCCCAGCAGCACCCACATTTGCACAGGTCTGATCTTTCTGTCCCCTTGTCTTCTCCAAGATTACTGCCTCTGAAAGACCCAGCTTGCCTTTTTAGTAAAAGGGTAATGAAAAGAACATGTGTTTTTTACAGAATACTCACACTTTACAAAATGGGTTACAACAGACAGGATGGAGAAGGAAAGGAAGCATACCAGGTATCTGTTTTTGATGTAAATATCCCCTCCATGAAAGCCTCGGGAGGCATCCATTTGACAGGCAACATTGCACACCCGCCCTTCCGATAGTAGCTGGCTCTGAAAAGAGCAAAATGAAGTCAGCCAAGGATTCAGGAAATAGGATTTTTACAATTACAAGTATTACAACTATGAGCCAGAGGAGAGGCTAATTTAGGCAAAACAGCATGGCAAAGCAATGCTGAAGAGTTCCTTCTCAGAAAAATAGTGGAAATGGGAAGACCATGGAGGGACTACTAAAGCTCCTTTGCTTTAGGCCCGATCTGGTGAACCCAAGTCATCCTGACTTATCCTTACTTATAGGGAGCTACTCACATAGTCAATTGCTGCTGGCTGAACCATTCTCCTGAACTTTTCAGCCACAGCAACATCTCCACCTCACCTCTCGGGTGGCCACCTTGACCATCCCCACCCAAAATAAGCAAAGCCTGTCACAATGCACTCAGTGCAACATATCACAAGTGAAATCCAAAGCCCCCAGTGAGAACCAGGAGTTCCCATCTGACAGTGGGGCAGCGTGGGGCCTCTTTGTGAAGGGAAGAAGAGGTGGTGGGAGGGAAAGCAGCTCTGATATGTTTGGGTTTTTGCAGGTAGCACTCTGCATCACCTCAGGTTGGGATACCATTAGATCTCGAGCTAAGCAGAGCCAGGCCTGGTTTAGAGACTGCCCAGGAGAATCCCCAAGCAGGTTACAAAAAAGACAAGGTGCTGGAGTGAACAGTGCCGGTGACTGAGTACAAGGCATTCCTTCCTCCGAGTCAGAGGCAAGTCGATTCCTCAGCACAGCAGGACAAGGTACTGCACTTCTGGTGGTGCTATCTGGAAGATGAGATATCAAACTGCAGACCTGACTGCTTGTGGTCATTAAAGATTTCCTGGCACTTCTCGCAAGAGCAGAGTAGTTAACCCTGTGTCCTGGCTGAATTCCAGTTTGGGCGATTACATTTTCCTGACCTTCCTCTGCACCTTCCTCCTTTATCTGCAGTAAATTGAGGAGATTTACTGATGACACGAAACCAAAGGGGCAGGGGCAGTATCAAGGAGAGAGATTAAACTCAGAATGATTTCGGACCACAAAACAAAAGGGCACATCAATGCCATTCAGTGTGGAGAAAGTAAAGACAAGCAACTGAGGACAGAGTACATGAGGGAGGAAAAACGCCTCCCATGGCCATCAGACTTCATTACCCAGAAGAAAGCTGTAAGACATGGGAAGTCTCCTGAGCACAGTTAGCTACAGATGAAGGCAAACACTAGGAGTGTTCGCAGGGGTCTCTCCACTCTAGCCTCACTAGGGTTATGCAGCACAGCACATGAGCCTGCTATCCTGCTATCCTGCCCAAACACTGCTCCACCCTCATTTTAGCAAGGTTCCCCTTGCAGGTAGCCTGGGTTTAGCTCTGCTACCTGTATATATCCCGGGCCATTCCAAAGTCTCCAATTTTAGCCACTCTCCCAGGCCCTCGACAGGTAAGAAGGCAGTTCCTGGCAGCAATGTCCCTACAAGGAAAGGGAAGAAAAGCAACAAAAAGAACCACTTAGTCATTCAACATTTTTGCAAACCAAAAAGGAAACAAAGAATAGTACCTACTTTCCTGAGCTGCACAGAGCCCACAACAGCCAGAGAAGTCAGTGGTTGGGGGTAACTAGTGATGCTCCAAGTTCCAATCTACCCCAAGAGCAGGAGCAGTTCTGCTCTTTCAACTTCATGTTAACAACTTCCAGCTTGAAGGATGAATGTCCTGTGAGCCTCCCTTCGTGCCAAGAGCTATTTTAAGTGTCTAAGGAGCTGCATGCAGTGGGGCTGATTTCAGCAATGTGCTAGTCCCAACATGAAGGTGTCTGGGGAATGGTCCATTGACCTAGTGTGCTTTTTCAAGTATAGTCAATGGGTGTTGTACTGTCAGAGGCAGGAAGAACCACAACGTGTGGGTGCTGCTCTGGAGCCTGAATCCCAGGCTGAATCTGCACATGCCGGTAAAGCTCCAAGCTTCACCTCTGCTGTGCTGAGGTAAACATTGAGATTTGAGTAACATGGTGGCACACCTTGTGGGTAACTTTCAGAAAAGTGAACTACAATCTCTCTCCTTGTGTCTACCCAATGCCAGGGGAGAATTTTGGACACTTGCCAAATACCCAGTTCTGCAGGAGCAGGCAACAGTCACAAGGTGCTGCACTTCTGGCTGTACTTGTTATAGATATTCTTCAAGAGGGAGAAGAAAACTGTTCCAGAATGAGCAGAAAGGCACTATGCAAAATTTATGACGGGGAGAGCTTTGAAGACTTCTGTCAGAAGATTGAGTTTCCTTTGTAGAGTAGGCAAAAGGGGTGCACACGTGCAGGCACTGAGAGAGAGCTCAGGATCTGTGGTAAAACCACAGTCCTCTGCAACCTGTTTTATAGCAGCCCCTCTTAACTGATTTTATAATTCTATCAACCTTGTTTAAAGGTATCCAGCCACTAGAGTGCAGCAGGACATAAACCTATCAAGCAGGGCATTACAAGTCCATGCTGGCCTGTATGAGGGCCATGCCCATGCTGACGCAGATGAGTTCACCTACCTGTGAATGAAGTGGTTCTCCTCCAGGTACTGACACCCACAAGCAATGTCACGAGCCACATGGAGCAAGTCCAGCATGGAAAGGGAGGAGGGCTGATTCTACCAAAAGACAAGGGACAAACGTGGGTTAAAAGCAGAAACATGGCATGATTCATCGCTGATACCCCACTGGGAACTCTCCCAAGTGACATAGCTCAGATGTTAATACACAAAAGGATTGTAAAAATGTGCAAGAGAGTTCATAGCCACAAACTTTGCAAAGGATGTGCAGGCACAATGTCATAGAAACCCCAGGGACAGAGTCAGAACAGCTGGATCTGACTTGCCAGCTCTACTGAGATGGCCCATAAGCATTTACCCCAGTTCTCATGGGAGACGTTTCTGAGTTTTTCAGCATGATTTTTGAGGAGACCTGAACTGGTCCTCACTCAGTTTCTTTGTATTATTGCTAGCTCCTCTCTGAAGTCACCTTGAACAATAAGAATGACATTTTACATAATGGCATGAGTCACATTTGCTCTTTCCCTCCTCCACATCTGTGTAGGTTTTATTTTGCCCCTCAGAGCACTGACACAGGTTTGCATAGCCAATGGCTATGGAAGACTAAGGCTGCCAACTCCTTGTTCCTGCCCTGCTGCTGAAGTCTACAGCCCTTGCCGGCAGGAGACAGATGCTTTTTAGTGAAAAGGGCAGGCTCAGCACCAGTGCCCAGTTGCCTGCCTCTGAAGCCAAACCATCAGCTTCTGCACTAAGGTGTGAATCAGTGATCCCTGCGGCCAATCCTGTTGGGGAGGAGGAAATTACTGCAGCTAGTGGGAAGATGACAAAACAACTGAGTGGCAGTGACTCTTTACTCCACAGCAGTCATCTGCTAGCCAAGCATTTGTCTGTGGCCTTAACTGTTGGACCAAATCAGCCTATCCCACTGCCTAACTCTCTCATGACACCATTATCCCCAGTGCCCAAGAGGACCATCTGCCCATGGGTCTATCCCACTGATGCACAAAACAGCATGGGTTGTCCAGTGACAGGGAACTGCTAGTTCTACCAGTCCATCTGTTGTGATGAAACATATCTCCAACCTGATGCGATGCTGTGCTGGCCATCCCACCTGACCTAAACCACCGCCCACTGGGACTGGGAATAAGTTCAGGCTCTGCAGCAGGCAGCAGCCAGTAGTTAAACAGTGGACAGTGACCAAAATAAGTCTTAACATCTTCTGAAGAGGTTAGGAAAAACCTGTCCTCAATATCTGACTGATGAAATACTTGAAAAATGCTGCACCTCTGTGAGAACAAAACCTATTTTTTTTCAGTGCGGTGCCATAAACCACAGTTGTTTACGACTGTGTCACCTGCCTGTATTTTATTATTTACGCTATTTATGTTTATTATTTACATGATTTATTATTTATTATTATTTAGTACAGTTCACTGCATATGCATGTATATATTCTAAACTGATTTTTTAAAACATCAGACTGCATATCCTCCCAAACCTTCCTTTTTGTAGAGAAACCATTTCCTGAAAACATAAAATCTCTCCCTCCCACCCTTTGGGAAGGAGGAATAATGTGTTTTACCTCTGTGAGTTAAAGTGACTCACCAGCTACACAAGATGGCTACAGTAAGAAAGGATGCAGATGCCTTCTTTTTCCCTTTCAGGATGTAACCAAAGGGAAATGAATATCCTAATCTCCCCATTCCCTCCTCTTCTGAGCCCAATTCTTTACTGTGCAATTGATTCCAGACCTGAGCTATACTGCAAGGCAGTCAGTAGGCTGAAGCCACAAGCAGATTTGAACAGTGTTAGCTGTATTCTCTTTTTTCCTTCCCCTCCCTGGATGAATCCCTTCCACCTTTTATTTGGCTAAATACAGTCCTAAACCAGATGTGACTGCCCAGCCAAGGACAATTTAGCCATGTAATTTGTTTGAAAAACGGAGGTTTGGGATTCATTTTGCAAGGGGAGCAGCCTTGAGACACCAAAGGATTCATTACAGCTTTTGGTCCCCAGATGACTGGACATGCCAGCTGCAATGCACCACTGCTCTGAGCGGTGGGCAAGCTGGAGGCACTAGTGCAGCACCACCCTGGGTGAGGCAGAATCTTGCTAAAGGTGAAAGAAATTCTCTGTATTGTTCAGTGTAATCACTGCTCTGTACAACAGGCTGCACAACACAAAGGAGGGGAATAATTTATCTGTATATGATTTATCTTCCAGAGCTGTTCTTTGATTGCCCTGCCGTGTGCGAGAAAGATCAGCACTGAACTGCCCAGGACGTACAATTCTGCAACGCTCATAATGAGTAAAGACTTGAATTCCAGGCGTCTCTGCATCTACCAGACTGCCTCTCTCCAGACAAGGGGGAAGGGGTAATCCTGTAATAGATGTGAAACTTCATTAGAAATGGAACACAGAAACCCTTCAGGGCTGTAAATCCTGGACCCACGGAGAAGTATGAATATGAAGTGTATGGAGTAGACCTGGCTGACATAAACCGACAATATTCCAAAAGAATATTGTATCAGGGATGTTGGACAAACATTTGGCTTACACATATAGTCACTCTTGCTTGGAGTCCAGAAAAATCATTAGGTGTTGGTTGAATGTTGCTTTCACTATTTACATGAAGAGCAGAGATGAACAACAATAACCTGAACCGGCAGCACTGTGCTCTCCCACGAAGTTGGGTCTCATGTCCTGATACCTCCTGTGGTAGCTCTGGCTTCCCATTTCATGTCCCCTGAAATGCCTTAAGTTCCTCCATCCCTCACTACACATTCTCGTCCACCGTTCCCTTTGCTCCCTTCTACAGTTTTCATCAGCTGAGTGGCTGGCAGCATGCTCCATCCATGTGCCTTGCTTCAAGTCACACAGGTTCTCACTGGCCAGTGGCAAGCCAAACAGGACAGCTGTTCTGCTCAGTGGTCACTCTAGTATGGGGATTTCTTTCTCCTAAAGCCTTGGAATTAATGCCAAATTGATGCCCTTCATACCTCCATTGAATTTGACTGAAACTGGCAAATGAATTGGAAGTTACTTACAGGGAAGTGGGAAGAGCAACTGAGGAATGAAGGTAGAGAATGAACACATAAATCTCTTTTTTGCAATTAGGCTGAAAGCAAAAATAGGTGAGACAGACATGATAGTAAGGAAACCAGCTGGAAAATAGAAAAAACTGGAAACAAAACACAAGGGGAAATGACAAGAGTAACTCACGTGGTGCTTGCTGCACAGTAAGCAGCGCGCCTGCGCTACTGTCAGCCAGCGAGGTCTTGTGTGTACAATTAATGCCTGTTGCAAGCAAAGATCATCAAAGCCTGTTTACTCTGTGCTGTTCCTTGTCTTTCCTTTCCTTTGATGGGCCTGGAAAGGTAGACATCCAGCCTGCTATGACTACCTTCTGCCTGTCTTCCTTGAATGAGTAATAGGATGAACAAAGCAGCTCAGGGTCCATTAAGAGCAATGCAAAGATACATCCAGCAGTCCTGAGCAACACACTTAGGTACAGACCCTCTGTCACACAGCTCAAGTATATGCTCAGGGTAAATCCACTTCCACAGCTGGATCCCATACTTCACAGAGCACAATGCCCTGCACGCATCTCGTCTCTCATCAGTCTTCCAGCCTCACAGTTTCCAAGTCAGCAGTCAAACATATGCACCAGAGGCTGATTTCTCAGCACTCACTGATGCCATTAGCTCCTCAGAAGCTTCCCCAGAAGACAGACAATGAATTACCCTGTCACTCTCACCAGGCAGCTATCACACAGGATGGTAACAGAAGCAGGGAAAGGGGAAGGAAAGCTTTAGAAGTGGAGCAGAAACATGTGGATCTGTCTGCACACAGTAAGGCTGTCCACATGTACCCAACAGTTACAGCAGGAAAGAAAACTTTCTCTGAATCCTTTCCAGCTTCCAGTTGTCTATCTGCATTTGAGCCTTAACTTTCCTCGGGGGAGAGAGGAACAGAGCAGAAAATGGCAGCATCAGTCACAGCTCTGCTTCTGTCCTGAAAGGAAGTTAAATAGAGAAATAGGGGAGGATCTCTGATGTGCAGGTTAACAGCCCCTGTGTATAGCAGTAGTTATGGTCTCTCAGATAACCTCAAACAGGTCAGTAAAGACAAGGAAAAAAGAGGAAAGGAAGGAGAGTCTATGAGGGCAGAAAGAGAAATACCAAGCAAGTAATGTATACTCTGTCTGGAGTGACCCATCCACCCCCTCTGATGTTAGTTTTCACAGGGGTAGCACAGAGCTACCACTAACAGGGATGGAAGCCCTGACATGTAAGGACAAACAGAAATAAACCCATGACTGCATCCCATAAAGACTGGCACCTTTCATTCACAAAAGCAGATAGTTAATTTTACTGCAAGAAGGTAGAAATTCCTGCTGTTTGGAATAGCATTGTTGGTTCTTCCTCATGAGACCCTGATTGTTACTGAGATGGCTTCTGTTTTCTTTTTAATTTAACAAGCCAAAAAGATGCTACCACTGCAAAGTGATAGATGCTCTTGCCCTACAACATTCTGTTTCCCCTGCCACTTTGCACATCTAGCCCAGCCTGTCCTGGCAGTTTTGACCCAAGCACCTACCCGGCAGCATACCTAGTCCATGCTGATTCGGATCTGTGCTGGGTGAGCCTACAGTGTAAAACATGGGCTTTCCCGTTCACCCAGTTCAGCCCAATTGTGACAAAAGCATCTCTAGGTGTCACAGAAAACCAAACTCTATAAAGACTGCTTGCTCACATTTCAAACATTTTGACTTTCTGGGTGTTTAGCCTTCTTATCTAGGCAAGAGACACTTTATTGTAACTTATCCAAGACCGTGGAGCTCCTGAGCAAACAGACCATTTTTTATGTCTGAAAACCAGACTGCAAGGAAAAGATACTAAGTCAATCTGTTTCCAGACAGCTTGAGGAAGAATCTTATTTATATCTGTTAGGGCCAATTTGTGTTTCTCCTGTACTGATAAAATCCAGCATTTTACCCTGTGTCAAAGAAACGCAGAGTATGAAGCTGGGCCCTGCTGCTAAATTGCAACATTTGTGTGCCTTTCTGATCCAGGGATTTTACCAGAAATATTCTACTGAAATACCGATTCATCTCTAGAAGTTGTAATTTATTTCTCACATTTCTAACTGACATTTCCTACTGATGCTGACTTTAGTGGGAAAATATTTGAAGCTCTGGACTAAAGATATTTAAGTCAAAAGCTCCAGGCCGGATTCTCTCATTGCCTGTGTCAAACTTGCACTGACAGATATCCACAGAAATGCAGCTGATCAGCAGTTTAAAGAACGGATTTATCATTAATAGCTCAGCACTTCCCCCAACCCATCCCCAGCTGATGTGAGGAAGGCAGGAGTAGAGTTTACCTTTTTGGTTTTTTAAACGTTGTTTTTATTCTTTCTTTAGATAGTATCTGCAAAATCCAGAGATGAGGCCCCTCTGCCTAACCCCAGCAGCATCTTGTCCCTATAAATCTGTGTCCTGCTCCCACAGTGATCTTTCAGAAATGGAAATTTTCTGACCCCCAAAATGCTGGGAAATAGTAGATGCATGGATCAGCTCTTTTGTAGTTATGTATTTGCCTTGTGGCAGCAGCTTACTAAATAAAATTCAATTTTCTCTTTTCTTACCGGTCTAGGCCGTGTCTCTCTCAGGAATGATTTCAGGTCACCTCCAGCCATAAGCTCTAGCAGGATGAAACGGGGCAGTGCCTGCAAGCTCACCCCAATGCAGCGCACAATATTCTGGTGGTTGAACTTGCTGTGGAGAAAGGGTGACTCAATTAAGGATCAACTTTGATCCAGAAAGTACAAGAAAACATTTTGCTGTGGGGAATGTTTTCTTCTTTTTTTCATTTTTTTTTTCCCAGAAAGTAACAGATCTCAAAGGTAGGGTAACTGGATAAAGCTAAAGTGCTACCTCTGCACTCTGTATCTGTCTGCATAGTGCAGAAACAGAGGTGAGAAAGGAGTGGCTTTTTGCTGCCTTTTCCCTTCACAGCATCACAGAATGTCAGGAGTTGGAAGGGACCTCAAAAGATCATCTAGTCCAACCCCCTGCGTGAGCAGGATCACCTAGATTAAATCATACGGAACGTGTCCAGGCTGGTCATGGGAAGAGATCATCTGATAATAGAGAAAAGTCTGCTCCTAATCTCCTTATCCAAGAGTCAGAAGATGGGCTAGGGCAGAGTTGTTCCAAATACCATAACGACACAGGGATCTGCTTGTGTAGGGGATATTCCTCAAGATCTAGTCTCTAATACTTCCCTGTTTCTCCAGACCTCAATGTGATGGAAAGCTCCTTCCATGGATTCTAGGGCTCAGTCACTGACATGGGACATGACAGCAGCATTAAATCAATGCCACCTGTTCAGTTTGATTAGTCAAACTCAAACTCTAGGGGTTTGTTTCTATCTCATGTTCTGATCTCTAAGAAAAATCAAAGGATTCTATTATCAATTCTAAAAACTGTGTCTAAAGATATTTACTTTGGATAATGAAAACCAGTGTGGATCCTCTTGAAAATTTACCCTTTAATCATCTGGTGCCTCTGCATTTTTAAGAACAGGAAATGACAGCAATGCCTACCCACATACAGACAGACATGTGCTACAACTAAACGTGTTCCATGAATGTCACCTCTCTAAGCACCTTTTTCTCATTACATTGCAGGGCTTTGCAAACCCACACATGTGCTGTTCATCTTATTCATACACACCTAATAATGAGGGCTTCCATGAGGAAGTCCAGCTCATCTTGCTCCGAACACACTTCTGGCAATGTCTGGAAAAGAAAGAACAGGTTGACAAGTAGAAGATATTTACACTTACAGGTGTGAAACATCTCAACACAATCAAAAGCACTAACATAGTCTGCAGCACTCCTTGTTTTTCTAGAAGAAGAAACTCTAATTATCTCACTCTAAGATAATAGCTAGACCATTACTGAACTAGACTGTGAAACCTGTTGAAAGGTAAAAGATCAGAACACATGGCCCACCAATGCCACTGTCATCCACCTCCCAGCAAAGGAAATAGCCCAGCGTGCACAGGGAACAATGCTCAATATATAGTGCTCTGCTGTACAGAAGATGAGGAATGAGACCACAGTTCCTGAGCTCTCTGACAGTTCAATACTCCTACCTGCCAGCAAGGCTATGAACTATAACCAGTAGCAGGACTACGCTGCTGTGTGACCTCGAGGAGACAAGCCAGCAAGGCTGCTGAAGGCCTGGAGAACCCTACCAGGGTCTCTTAGGATTTAGCTTCACATCCAGGCCATCTCCACCCTGTAATGGAGGCTGTTACCTGGAAAGCCAGCCATCTCTTGCCTGCAGGCTCGTTGACGTATGTGCCCTGTTCTTGGTCCTGTGAAGTCTTTAGGCCTCTGATTTGAAGGCCTTGGACAGACTAACACACCAGGTGTAGCATGTGGAGGATGGACAGAGGATGAATTTTTCATACCTGCAGTCTTCTGCAGCTATATAGGAAATCTTTGCCTATTTACTACTTACAGACCTCTTTTAACAGTCTCAGGAGCCCATGTGCTACAAGTTGTACTACTGCTACGATGGATTAAGGTGTTGCAACAGAGCAGCAACCTTTCTAGGCACATCCTTCAGTACTACAGCAACGTTTAATTCATCTTCATTTTTATAATGCATTGGGACTCTTGGGTGAAAGGTGCATGAAACCATCATAACTCATACACTGTCACTTACTTTCACAGCCACCTGCAAGGGAGTGGGGTCGCTGGGGATCCCTGTCACCTGACCTTCATATACCTCACCAAAGGCTCCATGGCCCAAACCCCTGGACAGACCAGAGAAGACAAGAAGGTTTTACTACAGAGAACACACATTAAAACACTGTGGTCACAGCTCACAGAATGGGCTCACATTTTTATGGTAGTGAAACGGGGAGAACTGGATATTGACACTGCTGGTACTGCTACTCACACTATGTAAGGGGATCAGACCTTGATGTGATCCTTCCCATAACTACAGTGTATCTAATTGGTAGGGAAAGCAACGCTCAACAGCAAACAGTGTCCAGTGAAATCAAGCTGCTGGCACTGCAGTTTGCAATGGACATTACTCTTCCTTGGTGCCAGTGCTGTAGTAGTGGGTGCTCCAGAACAGGTCAATAAAGATATGTCTTAAGTCCTGGTGTTCCCACACTCCGAACACATTAGTGAGTTCCCATAACGTTTATGTGTCATTACTAAAGAAAACACTGAACAAGAAACTAGAAAACACAATGCTTCTTAAAGGACCTGAATTCTAAACCAAATATCTCTTCCTGATTTATTCTGTGATTCTGAGTAAGTAGCTTAGACAGTAAATGGTGATAGCAGTGCTTCATAAAGCATTTGGCTCTAGAAATTTGCACTGAGAATAATTTCTGGCAAATATGAAATTTACTATTTTAGTTTCAATAAGGGTACAAAAAGAAAAAAGAATTAATCACAGAACAGAGCCTGTCATACGTCCTTGTGATACAGACTTTGCATACCTCTCTTCAATCTTCACTCAATGTTAAATAATAATAATAATAATAATAATAATAATAATAATAATGCTATCATAATAGCTATACCACTTAGATAGTATGTGATAATGACATAGTAAACTCTGGCAGAGAATGAGGCTGCATCCCAGATTTTGAGCCTCTCTTAACTGTGAGTGTTCTGGACATCGAGCAGTGCAGTCGCAGTTTGAGCCTCCAAGAGAAATTCCTGCATCTCAGTCCAGCTAAACCAGCTCCAATAAGGCTCTCTTTTACATCACGCACTTTCCTGGCAGAGCCAGGTCTTCACTGACAGCTGCACTGATTTGGTTCTCTGGTCTACTGTCAGACTGGTTTTGCATGGGCTGTTGTCCTCCTGTCCATTCAAAGAGGTGCTGCTAAGGATAATCTGCACTGCTGTTGCATAAGCTCTGTCTGTAGTTTTGCCAGGATAAGACCAGTCCAGATAATGAAGCCACAGCAAGGACTTGTGTTGCCTGTGACTCAATCATTTCTTTTAATAACATTTTGCAGCTTGAGACACTTTTCTTAGCTATGCCTGATCAAATTACTACAAACCGAGGTATAAAATAGATCTCCACAGCTCATAAATCTCACTCTTCCCAAAAATCCCACCTTCCCTGCCCTTTCCTTTGCTCTCTGCTGCATGTCACACTTTAAAAATCCTTTCAGAGCCCAAGTGACAAAGGCAGCATCACAGGGTACACTGGAAACTTCCAGATGCAATCCAGCAAACTGTGCAGGTAAGGGGGGAATGAGATAAGAGACAGCAGAGCAAAACTGCTCTGAGCATCCTATTTTTTAGCACTATAAGCTCCCTAGTCTTCCAAGTTCTCCTGCTTCCACTTTTTTGTTTTTTGTTTTTGGTTTTTTTTTTGAAAAAAACTGCAAAGTACTGAAGTAATATCACATTCACAAGCAGCATGTGCTGTTACCTTGCAGTAAAGCAAGGTGGGAAAGAACTCTGAATTTTCAAGCTTTTCTTAAGAAACTATTTTGAACTTTCCAGAAGTTCTGATCTAGAAATGACTACCTTGCTGCTTTTATATTCATCTTTTTAATACTGTCTGGCGGTCTCAATCCCATTGCCTTTTCTGCTATTGTACTTAAGGATGCTGTCGTCTTTACCAAAGATCTCAATCAGACTTTAAAAGAGCCTCCTACAAGCCTCAGCCTTCCTAGAATTTCATCTTTTAATACAGTCTGCAAAAGTGTGCTTGAATTACCAGTGATGACTCTTCAGTTCCTCTCATAATCCCAGAAGATTAACACTGCACCTGTAAAAGGTCAAGGAGACTCCACATAAACCTAACTACTGCAGCTTTACATCTGTCTAATGAAAAGGGGCAGGAGTCTAAAAGTGCATGGGAATCCATAAGTGCCTGCATGAAGACATGAGTTCATATCTACATAAGAGAGACAGTCTATGTGAAAGTACAGTGTGAAGCAAGGGGAAGGCAAAGATGGATTTACCGGATGAGGGAGATGTTTTTTCGAGGCACCTCTTTGAGGTCACTAATGGATGTAGTCTTTCCTGCAAAGCAGTAGTTGGGATTGTAGTCTGTCATGATAGTGGAGGTACGCAGCTTGCTCAGTTTATATTCTGGACTCTGTAACTCCATCTGCATGGCTTGCAGCTCCTGGTGCTTCCGGCGATACACTGAATATGGAGAACACAGTAAACCAGAGAGCACTGCTTTAGGAACAGGACAGCAGCCACATGGCACATCTCACTGGAATTCGCTGTTTGGCCAGATTTCAGCAAATCAAACCAGACAGTGACACGGTCATACTTCTACATGTCAAGTAATTACAGACAGAAAATGGAACTGAAGTTATCCAGGAGCCTTTGGTTTACGTATCTTAGCAAGAAACAGGCTTGCTCACAAACTGCTGGAAAGAAGTAAAATGATCTCACTTGCAGAGATTTTCCACTTCTGAGTTTTTTGTTTTGTTCTATTTAGTTTAGTTGGACCTTCCAAGTATGAATCCAGTTCCAAAGTTGAAGGAGTCTGAGTATAACCAGCCTTCCTAAATTACACAGAAGTGACTGAAGTCTGAAATTAATTATTGCATCATATTATTCAAAACAGACAGACTAAACTGTTACCTCAGAATAACACCCTGTAGATAAAATTAGCTCATTTTGCAGAACTTCCTCTCTTTCTAAACACCATAGTTGGATTAAAGTTTAAATCAGTTTACATCAGCATTATATTCCTTGAAGCATTTCAAACATACTTCTGAACTGTCATTTGAAATCACACCCTGAAAGAAGACATCCTGTGGATAATTCCTTGGAATAGTAATTGATATTGCAGTATTTTTTCAAAGGAAGATGCCAATCATGAGCAGGTTAAATCACTATTACCCTTATTAGTGATTTCTGAGGGAGCTGGATTGAGCCCAAAGAGTGGTGGTAATAGCTATTACACCTTCTTCAGCAGATGTTGCTCGCTGGAAGAATTTAAGGGGTAAACATGCACTCACAAAGGCAGAGGAATATAATGACCTATACCCAAACTCTTCCTGTTCTCCATTTTCCTCTTCATTGATTTTGCTTTCATTTTTTAAATCGCTGCTCTTTCCTGAGATGGCAATGATAGGCTGGTTGGATGGAAAGAGGATTACTCTTCCACTCCCTGAGAAGTAATTAGTGATTTTAAAGGGGTACTGTCAGGCCAGAAATCATACATGTAGGACCATATGTGTGCAACTGATAACTCTTGAAATTCTGAAAACTGAAACAGCTGCACAAATCTAATTGAAAGTTGCCATTTGCTGCTCTGGGTACATCCTTCCCCTCCCACAGACTATACACGGTGTGGATAAAGAAAGGTGGCAGAGCTGTGGTTTGAATCCCTGGCTGCTTTTCACTGATTCAAATATATTCTTTTGCAAACAAATGCAGGAGACAAATCGTTTAAAATAAAAAAAAAATGAAAGGGTGTAAAGTATCTTTTAGAATTTCAATAAAGATGCCAAGAATGGCCATATCCTACTAAGGAGCCGTTTGTACAAGGGCGATTTTAAAGCTTAAATGTCATACATTAAGAGTCTAAATCTGTATATAGGCAAGCAAATAAAGAAGCTTGCTTTTATAAGCACCAACAGCTCTCTCAAAACCAGTGGCAGCTGTGTTCTGCAGGTTTACACTATGACACAAGCAATAACGTCTCCTTCTGACATACAGTCAGTAACTGAAACATCCTCAAATTGGTCACTGCGGTAGAAACAACTACTGAAATCTGAAGGTAAGACGTGTGTGGGGAGGTGTCATTAAATACAGCAGTAGCTAAAAACCTGAATCCTTTTGCCTCCCAAGGCCCAATTATCCCTGGCTCAGATCCAGCCCTCATATGAAAATATCTTTTGCAGAGAAACACTCACCTATCATGATTCCTGAAAAAGCCAAAATTAAAGCAGCTACCAATGCTGAAGTCACTACAGACAAGACCAAGGAGAGGGGGAGATGAACCACTGGCTCAGCTGTAACAGAGGCAGAAGAAGGAGAAATTACATGTCTGAAATGATCTACCAGCAGCCACTTTATTCCAGACAGATTTTTCTGGTCTTCTTTCTATTTACTCATCTGCTGCCCCTACAGTGTAGGAGCAACTTCTGATATGATCAGTTGTCAGGATCCATAACCTCTAATATCTCATTGTTTCATTTTCCTCAATTAGCATCAAGTTACTAATATAGATGGTTTTCTATCAAGGAATTAACATGTGCACTCCCTGGGTATGAAAACAAGACCATAAAAACCAGGGGCTGAGGGGGTGGAAGGAGTGTTGTCTTGCCAGGGTTAAAGTACTGCTATCAGTGCCACATCGCAGCAGAAGCAGAAGGAGAACTGCAGTGTATCACCTCCCAAAATGTATCTAATCCAGGCAGAAAAATCTGGTAACAGTCAGAGTAGTACAAATCTGCATCCTCACATGTAATTACAAGGAATTCAATTACCATCTATTAAGGTTTACCTCACCCTGGCAAAATGGCCATGCTTTCTATCCATTTTACAGATGAGAATTGCAAAAGTACAGAACAATTTTCCTACACTAGTGGCAAAGCTGAAAGCAGGATCCCAAAAGCCTGGAGTCAACTGCTCTATCTGCTGGGCAAGAATATGAAGGAAAACTAGTAAGGGAGCTTAGAGCACTTAAGTTTTTAAGCAAGGCACATACATGCACTGTTTTTAGTTTTCCTCAGAGATCACTCATGCAGAATTTCTTACAGATTCTGGGCCAGCACCTTTAATGCCCAAACCCACAGGAAGAAGATTCTTTGTCACCTTGTGCATTTTTTTGAAGGACTGACCTGGAATTTGAGCTGGAAAATTCCTTCAGTGAGCAAGCTTTTATGAAATCAGAGCAGAGTGTGAGCATCACTGTGACAAAATCTGACTCAATCAGCGCTGCCCAGTATGCCAAACACATTACCATAAAACAAACCAGTGATGCTGCTCTCTGCACCATTCACCAGCTCTGATGTCTCTAGTTCCCAGTAAATAACTGCAGCATATACCAGCACAGACCAGCAGGGAAGAAGGCAGCACTCAACAGAAGCCAGTTTCAAGAAAGACTAGATAAATATCAGGATACGTCTTGCCAGCCAAACTACAGATTTTTGCCATGCAGTTTTGTTTCACACTCTAGCAGCCTACACCATACTACTACTTACCTATGCAAGACACACCATCCTCAGCCAACTCTGTGCCTGGCTCACAAAAGCAAATTACTTTTTGAGTCTCAAGATCAACACGGCATTCGTCCATCTCACAGTGACTGCAGTTAAGATGCAGCCGAATATCCACCTCTCCGTGCCCCTCTGTCACTAGGGAGTGGATGAAAGAAGAGGAGTTAATTACTGTAAAGATCATTCCTATTGTTCCCTTGGGCTCTGACAGAAACAGGGGATGTGGTGGGCATGGTTGGCAGATGTGGCAGTGTGGGTCCCATCTGAGAAATCAATTTCTCCCCACCTTCCACAGCTCCTGCCATTTCTTATGTAGAAAATAACATCCAGGTAAATCAGCCCCACTGCAGCTGTGGTGCACTAGCTCTCTCTGAGCAGATAGCCCAACCAGGTTAGTAAGGAGGCTGCTGTCAAGGACAAGGGAAATCTAGCCTTTCAGCAGTTTGTGGGGCTCACCCTTTTCTTTCCAGGCCTTTACTCCCTCTGAGATCAAACACTGTAGTGTTTTCAAGACTTTCTGGCTAAATCCATCAGGCCAGAGTGCAACAGTATATTTCTGGCTGTTCTAAAGCAAACTTTTTTTTTTTTTTAGCAAACAGATATTTTTGTGTTTTCTGAACACATAGCAAACATATTCAAGACACTGGCTTCTGGGCAAACACAGGCTGGAGTGGCAGTATTTATCACTCCCACGCATTGCTGGGCAGCACTGCTCTGTTTTTTCCATTTCTCCCTGGTACCCCCAGACACTGTGCTGAGGGATTCTCTAAGAAAAATATTTGTTCATGAACAGCCAGGTGCTTTGTTTCTTTTCTAAATTAGCTGTTCTGTTACCACTTTCCTTGGCCAAAATTATTCTACAGAGTGGTAGGCTATGTTGTTGAGAAGTGTTTTCCAATAGCCCTGATAATCTCTCCACTTGCTGTCTTCCTCCTCCCTCCATTTATTCTCCACTGGACTTATGCTATCCTTCTGCCTCCTTGTGTTCATGACACTGTGCTATACTGAAAGACACATGAAGTGTCCTACAGACACAAAATATTGTTAACATGAAAAGAAACCCACTAGAAGATTTCTGACCAATGTGAATACCTTTAAGCGCTGGAGTGTACAAAGTACCAATTGGATTAATAAAGGACACACCATCCTTCCCATCCATCTCTGGGTCATTGTCCACTGCAGCATTGCCACCTACATCAAACCAGAAGTTACCTTAACAGACAGAGGCTTGCTAGCACTAAAATACAGATAAACACTGCAACATGCATTACTTCAGTGTATTTAGGGAGACATCTAAATGAGAAAAGAGAATAAATCAAAGGGAACAGTTAGTAAACTGTGACATGAACCACTGGTCTTTCATCTCTAGGGCTTCAATTTAATTGCAGCAGCTTGTGAGAATCAATTTCTTAGTTCTGTTTTAGGCAGACCTTTGCAAACTAAGGCACACCTAAAGCACAGACTTCATCTTTAACTCTTTGGATGCTGTGAAAACAAAGAAGCCATTATTCATATTAATGTGTCCAAGAGACTGGAAGACACCAGTGCTCAAGGGCTAAGTACAGTAACCCTGCTGATCAAGGTAAGTACTGTGTCAGCATCTGAGATTTGAAACCTGGAAGCAGGGTGGCCCACCATGAGTGGAGACTGAAAGAATTTATGAGTTGCTAATTTGTGCTTATGCATAGAGAACATATTGGGAGCAAAGTATGGGCAACACATAAGAACATATTAGAAGCACAGTATGGGCCATAAATTCAGTACTACAAGCATGCAATGATTCCCCCAGCCCACCCAAAAATGGCCTTTCCTCTTTAACCATCGCCAATGAAATCAAGATTATGTCATGTGAGGCATTCTGTTGAAAAAAAGTAACATTGTACAATAACCACAGGAACATTGGTACAAAGCATGCAATTAATCATTTAATCTCATTACTTCCTCTCGGGATTTCTCATTTATCACAGACTTGATTTAAGCTGTGGAGAACCAGGGGTTAAGAAGTCCACCACAGTGCAGATGGCTGAAGAAACTATGTGGCCCGGAGCATTATGGGTTAGTAGAGAGATCTTGAATCTGGTCCACACCAGTTATAATCAACATAATGCCATCTGACAGCTGTCCTGAGACTCACAGCACATGAAATTAGCTCCTTGTTGACTCTAGTCAACACCACTGTCCTTATTAAGAAGGGTCCTGGCTGGCAGCCTGAGCCTCTGTCCCCAGAGACCACCTGTGCAGGACCAAGGCCCACCCACAGCAGGGCAGGGTAGAAGTAATTTTGTCTTTCCCCTGGCATAAAGCCTGGCTGCCAGCTCCAGGACCAAGGTACTCAGAACACAGGTGCTGGAGCATATAGCCTGTGGCTCCTCCTTGTTCAGCACTATAACCCCAGAAGGGAAGGCTAAGAATCACAGCAGGGTCTTGATGGCACATTTTGCAGAGTGCAAAGCCAGGATCACAGCTGAAGGACTGACACCTGGCTGTTTGCTCAAAGACAGAATGCCATTCGTTCCTCTACTGCTGAAAAGGCAACACACAAACATACTAGTACATCACAGTCAAATGTGCTAGCTACAGGAGAATTATCTACCAGCACTTTGCTGATCATTAGCACTAAAGGAGTGGAAGGGACACCTTGAACACGAAGTCACTTTACCTATATATCCTCCGCCTCCTCCACCTGAGGAGCACCCCCCTCCACCCCCTCCGAAACCCCCTCTTGTCTCCCACCCCCACTTCTTCATGGCCTGGGGGCAGGATCTTCCTCCAGTTGCACCTTCCAACAAGGATTTTCCTGACCACAGGAAGGAAGTGTTATCATTCCAGCCACCTCCACCACCTGCAGTGAAGAGAAGACAAAAGGCACAGGTAGGGGTTATTTTTTGAGTGAAAACACTGCAGGGAACTGCAGAATGAGCACTCCTTCAGAGCACCTCAGCTGGAAGAAAGAATCTCATGCCTTGGTTAGAAAGAGGGGATGTGCTTGCTACACAGTGTTACAGAGATCTTTCTGTAGGGCTTTTGACCACGATAATCACCTGCACTTCTCACCTACCATACAATGACAAGTGTTTTCTATGGAAAATGTAAAAAAAAAAATAAAAAAAAAATCCCTGTCTATTCCCCAACCCCTTGTTTCTGGCTTACAAAGACTTCCCCTTCTCTTTGCAAAAAATACTTTTGAAAAACCTCTATGTCAGCTCTGAAGTCGAACAAAAGGAATTTAGTGAAAGGGATGTGAAAACATGTCCCAGCCCCACTCTAAATGCAATATACTCACCAGTGACTCACTTTCAGCTCTGCTGGTTGTTCAGTCCAAGGTCTCTTCATAGAGACTTCTAGCTAGGGTGCAATTATGCTCTTTCTGCATAAGTCAGGGAAACTGTGAGTATGTCTACACAGCACAAAACAGTGCAGGGAGTAGGATGGCCACTTCAGCACTGCAAACTACCACAGTGAAAATCAAACAATTTTACTTATCAGAGGCACTAAGGTATTTTTGGGAGAATGTTGCCATTGCTATGGCTATACCATCTCTGATACTCCTATTTAGGCCAAGTATCCTGTACTGTGGGTATATCCTACATACATCTGTCATACTTCCATATTCCTCCTGAATTGTGTTTTCATTAACTTCCCCTCATTTCGTTGTGAGGAATCTGGGCATCTTGTGGAATCTGGTGTGTGAAGACTCTAGGAGTATCACATATTCACAAAGGTTTTCTTAAGAAGAAACTTTCCTTACCTGCAGCTCCTGAATTTCCATTCAGCCCTGGAATAGAGGAATCATTCTCTAGTCTTTCTGGATGAAATGTGTCTGTTTTGGCCCTATAGGCCCTGCCACCACCTCCTGCTGCAATTATCAAGGGGACTGGCTCTCCATTCTCCATCTTAACAGATTAAAAAATAAAAGCAATGTTCAAACTGAACTAGACAAGCAAATAGTAAAGTAACCACACGCTAGTTACTGCTCAGCAGTACAAATTACCACTGCATTATTTAATGCATCCACATCCACAAGATTAATGAATAGCACTGGTACTACCAAGTTCTGCAACAGAGAACAGTGGCATCAGCAGCTCTATGAATTGTACCTACAGTGCTGATGGCTCTTAAAAAGGTTGTTATGTTACTTCATGATGAGTTTCATCAAATGAAACAGCTCAGGAGCACTGCTCTGTATATTGCAATATAATGTCTCCACTGGTAAGGGACTGCTATGCTGGAAACCATCTGAGCATGAAGAGCTATGCAGAATTATGTACAAGCTGGGTCAGCTAAATATATTGTTAAAACCTAAAAACAGTACTTGGAATGAGCACTGTCTCAGCTAGTACATGACAGGAAAGATCAGCAGCCCCTAGCTATAGGGTTGCCAACAGAAAACATACAGACTACTCTCAACTTCTCTTGTCATTGCACTGTATAGGCTAAACGTGTAGCTGAAGCCTAATGTTCTACAGTGACAGATTTGAATAAAGTCCTGTGGAATTGCCCTTTGCTGTAGAATTACACTTCAGCCTCTCAGCTTGCATGGAAGAAATCCAGTTCCAACTACTATTTTTGCAAAGGAAATTAAGACACTGAAGCAAGTGTGCTCATGTTGCATAGCAGTTCTTAGACACGTGAAGGGCCAACTCAACTCACTACAGCTATCAACTAGAAATGAAGGATGCCTGGAGCTCACACTAGGGACACTTCCCCAGAGGTGTATAAAGGGTTTTCAGGCATTTCAAGCTGCAGTACTAGAGGCAAGGGGCAAGATATGTTCATGCTGAAGATGCATGGGGACTTCGTTTCCATACCTTAAATATGTAAGTTGCACCTCCCCCGCCTCCACCTCCTCCTGCCCATTCATTGACACTTCTGTTCACACGGATCTCCTCTTCAATCACATTGTTCTCTCCAATGCAGACTTTCTGTATAACATCATTAGTCTGAAAACAAAAGACCAGGTCTGAATTCTGGTAAGAAATCTCCATGTCCTTGTTCATGGCCTTGTGGACCATTCATCCACCCAAACCTCCAGTGAAACTACGTAAGCAGAAGCAAGTAAATGCTCTTCTAGATGAACCTTGGTTTTTGCTTCAACATTTGTCAGAAGAATTTGCTGCCATCACTGAGTGCTGATATCTATTGCCATGTAAAACAGCTCCGTAATCTTTTAACACACAAGATGCAGCAGAATTTACTGCAAATACTTCCCAGCATCAACAATTGTTGGGACCAGGCAGTCAGTATGTATCTATCCAGATCTCAGGTGTAGTGGTGCCTCACAGGGATGTACCAGAGCTAGCTTTAACTTAGGTAGTCACAGAATGGACAATAGCAATGAGCTCAGTATGAACCAGCCACTTAATCCTGATCTAGAGTTCCAAGCAAGTTCTGATATTTGCACACATCTGATGCTTGTGCTGTAGCAGACAGTGCTAGCCTTCTGAAATACCTGCAATCCTATCTCTGATTACAATGCTTACATGATATTAAAGAAAATCCCTTCCTAAAAAGCCTCTGTATTTCCTACTTAGCATTTTTTTCTCCTCCACCAATTAGCACCAGATGTAATGACCCTTCTGTGTTAGGCAAATCACTGAATTCATGGATTTCAAATACATCAATCCATGATTTATAAGTACTTCTGGACTATGACCTAAGAGAGGTAACTGTTCTCCAATTTTAAATTGCAGCACTAAAGTGCATGACAAGCAGGACTTCACTGTATTTTTAAGTTGCAAGCTTTGCTTCTAGCTTATTTTACTTTATATGTTTCACCTCAGTAACACTATCTTGTTAATGTACACTGAACTAAGTCAACAGCAGTTTAAGAGAAAAATGCACAAACAGTTGTTACAGTAGGATTGATCTGTTTCTTTCTACTTTCATGTAAGTGTTTTCTTTTGGAAGAGGAATCCAATAAAAGTTACAAATTATTCTGTTGACCACACAATGTATCCTAAGTTGAGGCAGAGAATGAATGGCATCCATTTTCAGTGTGCAGACTTGCCTATGGAACTAAACAATCACCCTTTCCCCAGGCTTCCCTCTCCTTAATTGATCTGGAGTTGGGTGGGGATGATTAATAAAATGACAAAGCCAATGATCCAAAGGAACCATTTGATTACAATTGAATTTAAAAAAAAATCCTTCATGGCAAAGACATAACTGATTACAATACAATCTAGTAAAAGTCCCTTCTACAAGTCAATGCAATCTCTTTGCCTCAATGAAAGAATTACATTAGCACTCAATAAATTCTCACTAAGATTACAGTGGCCTGCTATTTAATGGCTTCATATGGAACATCCTAGCTAGAGATGCTAGATGGAAGTTTGAGTTAGGGCATTTCTCATTTCAAAGAGGCTTCATATTAATGGTTTGTTTGCAGATATGTATAACTCCAGTTTTAACATTATTTACTTCAGCACCCAGCTTTGAGAACCCCTCTTTCTTGACTAAAACCTTCATTGTGTCTCTGCTGTAACAGACTGCTAAGCTCTCATCCATTACATCTCAATATTAACACTTGAGAAATGGAAAGGAGTTGAATGTGCAGCTCAAACTCGTAGGTGAAATTTCATAAGGTAATGCTTAGTTTCCTCTGTAAGAATCTCCTATGCCCTCATCCTCCAAAGATGGTAAATGATTAACAGATTATTGTGCCTGAAAATGGTAGAAATTGCACATTTCTGTCAAGGCATTTGCAGCAGCAATTAGTAACACAAAAATCAGGAATGACCCAGCAGTGATTAATTTGCCTCTCCCATTCCCATACAGAGAATAACCAAAAAAAGCCCTGTGAAATGGGTGTCTCCAGAGTTACAGGTTATTATGATGTCAGGGGTGGGCTCAACAGCAGATTCACCCTTGAAGACTGATCTCCAGACAAAAGGAAGGCAAATACTCTGAGATATGCAGATCAGTCAGGAACCTGTAGTGTATTAATGCTAAACGTTGAAGATAAAGGTAAGCACAGTGACAAGGTAGTTCATCCTGTTACACTCATGCCCTCCCAGTAAAACCGTGGCTGTGCCTTGAGCCATATAACCCCAAGCCCCTAAAGGACAATGGTTTTCTCTGTAAACAGACAAAGCTCCATGGATTTGTGGAAGGCAATAAGGCAAAAGAGGGTGAGCACTTACACTAGGACAAGCATCTTCTCCTTGCTGTCCCACCAAGATATACAAAGTATCATCCTTCTGGAGGTCAAAAATTCCCAGTACAGACACGCCGTGGGACCGTACCATGGTGTTCTTCCCTCCTTTCCCACCAGCAGCTCCATAGCCTGAGATGCTGCAGAAAAAAGAAAACAAGGGCCTGCACCTGAGTTGTCCCAGACAGGTGAGAGGTAGTACAAACCAATTCTGGGTACTGAGCATTCTGCACACCTGAACTGTTCTGAGACTTTAAATAAATCTAAACCCAAAGCCTGAAGACTGATGTTCTCTGCTCTGCATCAACCTGTGAACTTGTGAACTTGGGTAGCTACAAAACAGTTGCTTTCATGTTGGTTCTTGTGCAAACACTCAGTGAGGACAGAGTAAGTTCCCGTAGTTTCAAACTTTAGTATATGAAATACATGTGTTTCCCAGAAGAGAAACCCTTGGGAGGTTTTGCCGCAAGGAAGAGAAAGAACAGAAGCAGGAGAACCGATAAGCGCAGCACATATGGCTAAAGAGAACATTAAGTACGAGACTGACAGGGAGAGATTTGAGAAAGCAGACAGCGTAACTGGTCCTGGGAGCATGGACCAGATGGGAAACAGCTCTCTTATTCCCAGGACCAAAGGAATATAGAGGAGTAGATGGACACAATACTACCTGCAATAAACAAGGACGGCAGAGCCCCTTGGCTAAACTCACAGTCACCACCAACACCTCAGTGTCTCCAGCCAGGAGTGTCTAGGTTGCACAAAAAGGCTGCTGCAGTCTCAACTGAAGCTCTGGGACTTCTATTTCAAGCATTCAAGATTCACATGTCCTTGATGATGTAACCAAGGATTTGGTTGCACCACTGTAGTTCTCAGCTTCTCCCTCTCCTTAATTACATAAACAATTTACATAGTTAAAGTACCTTTTCACAGAATCACAGAATATCAGGAGTTGGAAGGGACTTTGAAAGATCATCTAGTCCAACCCCCCCTGCCCAAGCAGGATCACCTCGATTAAATCACACAGGAACTTGTCCAAATTGGTCTTGGATGAACCCAGAGAAGGAGACTCCACAACCTCTCTGGGCAGCCTGTTCCAGTGCTCCGTCACCCTCAGGGTGAAAAAGTTCTTTCTTGTATTCACATGGAATTTCCTATGTTCCAGCTTGGACCCATTGCCCCTTGTCCTATCACTGGCCATCACTGAGAAGAGCCTGGCTCTATCCTCCTGACACTCACCCTGTACATATTTATAGACATTAATGAGGTCACCCCTCAGTCTCCTCTTCTTTTACCAAAGGATTTCAAAGCACTTTATAAAAATAATGATAAAATACACCTCTCTGCTGCAACAAAAGGCTGAATCACTCCACCTTCCAACCAAATGAGAAGTGGTGCAGCTGCTCAATTTAGATCTGAAATAAAGAGGTGATTCTCCACTGACTTTAGTAACTTTGCAGCTATTTTCATTACAGCAAAATTCAACTTGGAGTGTATAAACAGTGGCTGCAGGGCTGAGAATAAAAATACTTCCTCTTGGCTTCCTACCAGTTACAGTATAGGCACCCTACTTCAACATCTTTCTTCTAGCACCTGGTTGGTCTTTGTCCAGCACAGTCCTGCAAGCAAACAGGCTACAAGCAGAATGGATCATCAGGGCCAGCAACTTGCCTTAGAGATTAATATGAAGAACTTACCTTATGATACTGCTCTGAGGCAGCCAGCATGGAACAGTTCTGATGTCAAAGCAACTGTGGATCATCAAGTGCCTCATAAAGCACATTAGACCCTTGTAATGTGACAAGATTATGCTCATGCCACTGTCAATAACCAAAGCAATCATTCCTCAGTAAGGTTGCACTGGAACCAGCAGAAAAAAAGTGATGGACACAGCACTGGGTTATCCTGAACAGATGCTGCATGAATCTGAAGACTTGAGTTGATTTGCTATAGCTTTTTGTAATGGCTAATGAGATACACTATCAGGGACAGCAAGCTGGCATGGCTAATCAGCTGCAATTAGGGGCCATATTTTTCTGTGTATGAACAGATTTTGCACGCACATAATGATGTCAGGAAGTTCAGGAGAACCATTTTGACCTCATTCAAAGGCTGCAGACAAATAAAACCCCGGTATATTCAGATGGCAGTCATTCCCTATTCAAAATGGGTGCCACTATTTAATCAGATAGGTTATCTTGACTTCAAGTTTTATCAGAATCCCTTTCCTTAGGCCCAAAGTTGGGAAAGAGGAATCCATTTAACCATACTTGCCTTGAAGAAAATTTGAGAGTACCCTGAGCTAGAATAACTAGAAGAACTAGAATGCAGAATACCTTCCTCCTTTTCTTTTTCTATGAGGTTTGTAGGAACTGAAAAAGCAAACTGTCTTCCAAAAGGATTGGGATGAGCAGCATTCACTGGGTGTCCAAACCAGGGCTGGAGAAAAAAGTAAAATCCACCAGGTCATGGGACACGCTGAAGCTGGTTTTGAGAATATGAGAAAAATGCTGTGACTGGGCTGATCAACTTAGAAGAACACTGTTTTTGCATTCCACTGTGCTATGTTCTTATGCTTCCTAGCAAGAACGGACCAGAGAAAAGAGAGGACAGTGAATGTGACAACAAACGAGGCACTCAGAAAAATAGACCAAAGACTCTTGCTTTAAAAATTGAAAGAATTCATATAATGAGTTCTCTCATACTTTATCAAAAGTCTAGATATAGGATGACAAGAATTTCTGAATGAGTAGAAGAAAATATTAAAAGAAGAATTTTGTTTTACTTTGCCTAACTTTACTGTTATACAACGTGGGAGTCAGATGTATTTGTCCATACCAGCACTGCAGCATGTAGGACTCCAGTCCTCAAATGAAGCTGCCTACAGTGTGTAGCAGCTTACCCAGATCCACACATGGAGGGGTTTTCTGACTGTGCTTAGCTTGTGCTGGTAGCTTTGTGCCATGTTGAGCTCTCTGTCTTTGCCCTTTAATAAGGCATATCCTGCCTCGTGTTCAGAAATCTGTATTCTTAGGCGATTATCAGGAAGGTAACTCACCGCTCGACATTACGCGATGTAAAAGGCACTGATAGGGCATAACAACAGCTTTCTTAGGAGCCTGAGAGCCAGATCAGGGATTTTATCTCCGGGTTGATGGCTATCAGATGAACTTACAGAGCCCAGAGTGCAGCTGGCCTGCAGCAGAGAGCTAAATACAGTCAGTCTACAGACAGCCCTAGAACTGATACTGCAACTCAACAATGTCCTAGGGCTATGCTATAGCGGGGGACTCTGCTTCCCCTTCAGCAGCCCAGAGTCAGGAAGACATCAAGTTAATTTAAGCCCACAATTCCTTTCACTAGGCTGCCAATTCTCTACTAGAGCCTTTAGAGGTACAGAAGAGAATGTCATCCATTTATATATAGGTTACCAATGACATTAGCCATTTATTCTATAAAGAACCTAAAAGTCTGTTAGGTCATTTATAGGATTTAAATCATAGAATCATATAATGTTTTGGGCTGGAAAGGACCTTAAAGATCATCAAGTTCCGAGCCCCCTGCCATGGGCAGGGACACTTCTCACTACACCAGGCTGCTCAACATCCCATCCAACCTGGCCTTGAGCACTTCCAGGTCCTCCCTGCAGCACCTGTGGCTTGTATTGTGTAGCAAAAATCTGTCTATAGTTGCACTGGAATTCTGGCTCTTACTGGGATGGGATATTAAAGAAATAACAATGTTGCCTCTTTTCCTTAGTGCTATACTTTAAAACCATATTTACTGAATGGTGGTCCTGAAAAAAGTTCTATTCGCCTCAGGCAACAATTTTTGATATCTGAGTAAAATATCATTAATGCTTTTTTGATTACCATCAATCTTTGTGGTAATAGGCACTCAGGCAGAACTTGAGTCTAGTCTAGCCAGTTTATTGAAACTGCTTTGCAGTAGACTTCTGTTAGAGACTGACATCTACCCTCAATATCCTTTTTCAATAAAAAGGAAAAAAAAAAAGGAAGGTGTCAGTAAGTTTTAGTTGAAATTTGTTCAAAGCATTCAGTGGAATGTTCTGCTTTGAAATCCACGATACCATCATCGATTCAAATAGGGAATATTGCATAATACCCCACCACTAGACAGCTATTGATTCAAACAGACAATTCTGCTTACAAACTGATGCAAACCAATAATGGTTTGATGTTGCCATTCAGACACAGTGAACTAAACTTCAATTGTACTTTTTTTCCCCAGCCAAGCAAAAAGAAAAAACGATTGGTAAAAGTCTGATTAAGTGGCACTGAACCCTATCTAATCACCTCCTTTAGAAAATAACTCCACAGATGGCTTTACACGTTAGAACCCTTAGTATCATGGAACGTAACTTTTATGTGTCTGGTTTCCAAAATCAATCCTACAATGGCCATGCCCAGGTTATGAACAGTCAAGAGGCTGAGCACAGCCTGATGTAAGCTGTCCCATAAGAAATGCTGACACTCATTCTGATCCCAGAATTTAATGGATACCATACAGGATACATCTGCCCCTTGGCCCGTGGAGGTCAAAACACTTGACTTTCAGTTAATTATAAAGCTCTCCCAACCTGTAACAATTTAGGCTAAAGATATGTCTGCCTCAGACTGCTGTTTCTCTCAGCAAAAAGTTGCATCTTCAATACCTCATATATGCATAGCATGTATCTGCAGGTTGGAAATTTTCAAACATAAAGTTGTATCATGTCAGGTGGAGTTGGTTCCCTTACCTGTAGGTGTTGGTTGCTGGCACTCTCCAGATCTGAATGCCCTGGAGAATCCCTTCAGCTCCTACAATCACACTGAGGTTGGAGGTTCTGTAGGCATCATTGCATTGGCTCTGTGTGGGGCCATAGGGTCCGCTGGCACCACATGTTGTGAATAACCAGTGATCTGAAACGAGGACACATAGAAAGCATAACCCAAACATCCAAAGATCAAGCAGCTGGTCTGCTCTTTATTCACTCTCTCATGTTGGACCAAGAGAAGAACCTGACCCCTGAGGTTTAGCCAGAACAGATACAGAATTCTTTTCTAACACTCATAGTGTTGTGTATCTCAGTATCTGACAGCTTTTCATCTACACCTCCTGAAAGATATCACAACTATGAACATAGCTTTACTTTTTATATGGCTCAGAAAGACAAAGATCACAGAGCAGAGTAAAATGCAACACAGACCACCCAGCTCTCCAGGCTGTTAAAGTGCACACTCATAACCTCATTACTGGTGCATTTTAGCCCTTTCAGTTTCTACAGACATTTAATTATTCAATATATATTATGTGGGAAAGCAGCTCTTAATTATATAAAAACCTGTAAATACAACATCATCTCGGTGATTAAAACATAATAATAAACTGATTGCATTTCTAGTAATTATTTGCTTGCAAGAGATTCAAGTTAAGCTGCACAGGGCAAAATACCTGAGGCCTGTAAAACATGCATTAAGCTTTGTATATTCTAGGCCAGATCTGCAGGTGTAAATCAATGCATCCCCACTGCAGACCAATGCTACATACATTTCATGCTACCTACTCGAAGCAATAGTCCCACACAGATTTCTAGAACAAAGCTTTGCCAATTGTGCCTAAAAAAATCTGATATTTTAATTTGAATACATCATGGTGAAAACACGATCTTTTTTACTTAAAGGTTCATAATTAGGGCCAGCACAGTTGCAAGACCACAATGCCCTTGTAAACACCCATTCTAATAGTTTTGCTAGTATATCAGGAAATATTTCATCTAGATGGAGAACAGACTGAGCATTTTTGGTGTAAATTACAAGATTTATCATTCATACTTAAACATATTTAACAACTTAATGCACACAATCCAATTAACTCCGTTGGTTAATTCTACTGCCATTAAATACAAAAGACTTGAAATACATCTGAAGAACATTATTTCTACAAAGAATGTTGGGCCAGCCAGCCCTCTTTATGGCATTCTCAAAGGGCAGCATTTCACTAATGCATTACAACATATGCAGACTCTTTCAGCAATGGTACAAATTAGTTTAGATAGAGCATTAGCTTGATCTGCTTCTTGGAATTTGGAGCTATTGTCTAAGCAGATCTGGCCTAGGAATCATGGTCTGCACATGTCTGGATGAGAGAGGCCACCACTTTTACCATTACTGTCACTGGAGGGATTCACCCACCTGAAACACAAGGAAACATATTAGTTTAGCCAGACTCAAGGTCTGAATTGCCTCCTCACAAACTAAAGTTGAGCTAAGCTGAAGTTCAGCTAAATTCCTTCTTATAAAAAAAGTTCAGTGCATGAACTAGATCAAATAATTTGACAGGACTTCAAGAAATAAAGATGCTGGTATTTCTGAAAAAACCTTTGTAACAGTCTTGGCCATTCCAAGAAACAATGCAGAACTATTACTTTAGGGAAGGGTCCCAGTCTAAGTACTGCTGAGAGAGTATCTATTCCTTCTTAGTGCAAAATCTACACCACTCCTCAAAACTCCCTTGGATGGGTCTTTAGAAACTTTGCTACCATTACATTTTTAATATGGATACTCACATAGTTGCTTGACTTAGTTCTTAAATCCTTCTGCAATGGCTGCAGTATAAAGTAGAAGATTTCTGCTTCCCTCCTCTGCCTCTAATGCACCCCCCCAAAAAAAAAACAAAACCTCAATAACAACAGCTAAGAGGGGGAAAGCACTAAAGAAAGCAATTTCTGAGAGTTCCTGAACAAAATGCTTCAGTAGCTCTGATATCGACAGTCTTGCACCAGATGTTACTTATGTTTATTTTTGAAAGAAAACCCTAAACCAAAGCAAAATCTCACACAAAATGTTAGATGAGAGACTCATTCTGTCAGCTATCACAGTGATTTAACATTGCAGTATCCCAGTGGGCTAAGCCACCTGCACTGAAACGTATGTTTAGTATAGCAGGCAGGTAAGTGTCTTCGTTTGGGACAAGAAGCAGCCATTTGGATGTCTCTGGTGAAACATCAAACATGTTCTCAAAGGTAGAAGCAGGTGACCTTCAAGGGGACAATAAGCCTGAAACACGAAAGAATCAAAATTGAAAACTGCAAGTGATAAAACCTATGACAGATCACAGCATATGCATATTGCTGGTCTGGTTAAGCTGTACATTCACGATTTACTCCCTTCAAATAAATCTCATTCTTAGGTATCTGCTAACCTGGCCTTGGCAAAAGTATCTCTAGAATACCACAAATGGAATATGAAGCACAGCTGGACATGAAACTGGCAGCTCTTGACTCCCACTGGGTTCCAGGGACAGGGGATCAACAAACTATGTCTTATTCCAAAATGCTTTTTTATGGCCCTCTTTCCTTTCCTTAAAAGCTCAATGCTCCGCTGCAACCATTACACCTCCAGTCTCGGAGAAGAAGCAACCAGAACAACTTTTGGATTTTGTGCCTTCCAGGGCGTGCATTTCCAGTGCAGGGGCAGTACCAGTACCAGGGAAAGCACAAACAGTGCTGGTAATCTGAGATTACTCAATGTGCACCTAAACTCTTAGAATCTGGCTTTTAAGATGGAGTATGGCAAGTTTGGGGAATGAAAAACCACCAAAATATTGTGCCAAGGAGTGTGATATAAGGAATCTGAAGATGACTGAGCACAAGAGGTGCTATCTCATATTTCAGAAGTGGTCCTGCTATAATTGATACAGAGATACAAGATCACATGTCAAGCCTCCCAGTTTCTGCTGCAGTCAGTGCTAGAAAACATTTTTACTTTCTCTTTTCAGGTAAAATATAGACAGGAATGGAAGTAACCATGTTTCAGAAGTAGCAGAGCTGGAAGTGACCTTTGTCCCAAACCTCGGAGGTGGAAGTCTGTCCCAAGTGAAGTCCATGTGGAGACTGTACCTGCTTTCAACCTGCAAGGATTTCAGTAAAACATACAGCTGGGTGTTGCCCAATCTCCTCATTTGTCACTGTGCTGTTGACTTGAAAACAGTCCTGTTTATGCATGCTTTCATATTTGATACTGGAAGCCCATCAAACATGTAACAGCTTTGTTGCTAAATTAAACAGGACAGAGTATGGCATGGGAAGAAGATGCCCCTCATTTCACCATAATTAGGACAGATGGGTCATATTCTGGATGCAGAGTAAAAACCTTGTGCTTCCCTCCCTCTGCTCTCTGAAGCATTTCGCACCGCCAGCCCTCAATCTGCAGATGTAACTGTAGCCAAAGATCTTAAGCACTAACCCAGTATCAAAACAGATCACTGCCTATATTAGACAACCCTCTACTTTTCTGAAGTAAGACTAACTATGAGCTCCCTGTAAAGTATTGACTTTCTCTGGATTCTAGAAATGACTGCAGGGTGTCTCATGAGCTCACAGAAAGCATTTCTACAGGTTGCTGCATGCCACGGCCATTTACAGTAATTCAATTTGAAACATTATTTTAATCTCTGAAGACTAAAGCAGCAGCACTGAATCGAAACTCCTTAAGCAGCTAGGTGAGAAGCATAGATTTTATTTTTTTTTCTATCAGTGCACAACTGTGGTCTTTGCATAGCACACAGAATAACCCTCTCCTTCCTTCTGCAGTGTGTGGCCAGGCTAATGCTGACTGCACTTTACGCTCACGCAATGAGGAAAAGAATAAAAGGGCAGGACTCTGTGGTCTCAAGCCTTCCTAACAACTAGCAGATTTTGGAATTTTGCCCAGCATCATGCAAGATGCAGATGCCTGGTTTCCAGAAACACCTGAGCATTCCCATGATGAAAACTAATAGGTGTAGCTAAATGTAAGGTCCCTACATATTCTGTCATTTGGCAGTTGCAAGGCGCAAAATGGTTTTCGAAACTGGCAATTCATGTTTAAGGTGACAGAAAAAGAAGTGAAGATTACACTGAGATTCAGAAATGGAGTACTACATTTCAGTGAGTAACTTATAGATCAGTTCATTTGATGGAATCTCCACTTTCACAGGAAATGTGGCAGAAGGAACATTTGGCCATCTGCCCGTTCACTCCCACACCTACCCACCTCAAGCAGCCTAGCAATCTCCACAACACATTGCAAAGGTCCCAGCAACATCTTGCAAGAAATGCTATCACAACACTTTTAAAGCAAATTTTAAAAATCCTTCTTCCCAAATTTTCTTTCCAAATTAAATTTACTGATATATTTACAGGCACCGTCCCTCGTGTTTATTTTCTTTTTGCAAAGCAGAAATTCTATTTTTCACACAGCATGACTTCATAAGTAAAATGCATGGCAAGCAGGGCACTGGATGTCAGCCACAGCAAAGGGGAGTCCTACTTTTGGAAAGCAAAAAGACTAAAACCCCACAAGATTTAAAATGAGTAATTCATTTGAAGCGCTGATACTACTCGCAGCCCAAGGCAGCTCTGCTGCAGGCACTGCTGCAAATAACAACCAGCAACAATGAAAAGAAAACAGTGGAGCAAAGCCTAAAGCACATTTGTACTTCTAACATAGAAAGCAATTTCACTGGTGCACACAGCACATAAACTCCATATCACAAAACAGACAAAGGCATTTTAGCTAACCCTCAAGGGTCTCAATGTACTAACTGGCACTTGTTAAACTAAACTGTTTTGAACTGAGGTTTAACTTGTTCCAACCCAAAAGTTTACTGTGATTTGAAAAATTACCCACCAAGCACTGTGGCACTTGGCTTATTTTGGAACCTAGAGTAATGCACTCGTGAAAAGCATTAGTGCTTTCAAACAAAGTGTAGGCACCACGGTATGTGTGGAGGGATGTTCCTTGGTGCATGAGCAGTGGTGCAATGAGCAATTTACTTGGTGCATGAGCAATTTAAGTCATGCATTATGGTAATTCCAGAGTTGGAGTGTGCTTAAAGTCTATAGGCAAAATATACTACAAGCCTACATAAGAAACAAGTTCAGTGATGTCACAAAGGAGAAACCTTTCAATTTTTCTTTGGGTTCTGTTGTTTAACAGAACAGTAATGAAATTATTATGTAATGAGATTATTACCTGTGAGCAGTAATTTGAGATTGTTACCTTTTCCAGGACTAAATTTACCAGAGATTAATGAGGCAGGAAGGGAGGGTTGAAAGATGATGGTAAGCAGTAGAAATAAGTTGTGCTCACAATCAGAGTCCCTGAACTGTTACATGTGTCTACACAGTGACATTAATGGGATATAAAACGATCATAGAAATTAGTGAGTCTTGCCAGCAATACCAGAACCAGTTACACAGGTACAGTTTTGAGTTACCATTTCTACCTCTGTCTTTCCATTATCTAAATGAGGGTGGTAAGGCTTGGACATGTTTTTCAGTTCAGCAAGAAGAGCAGCTACAACTGGTTGATCCTGAGTATCATTTCAAAGAAATACTCAAAGCTTGATTCACGCTTTAGATTTTTCTTAAGTGGCACATAAAGGGAACAGGGCATCCTCGTAGGAAATTATCTGTGGTCAGTTTAACAGGGCGAGGGCATGGCTGACTTTGAACAGCTATGAGAATGGCTTGTTTCTTGCTACCTTCTGGAACCAGAAACTAACAAAACAGCATGAAGATAATTAATTTCTTGTCTCTTGTATATTCCACTTAAAGAGGCAGCAGGAGTCTTCCATAAAGGGTGTTAGGTGAGACATGCCACTAATCTTTTGGAATTTGCTTGTTCGCAGTTACAAAGCATAGCAGAAATGCATGTTGGCTAACAAAGACCAAATTGGGTGGAGGTGGAAAATTATTTCAAAACCTTACTTGGGATTTATAGCTGTTTCTGCACAATTTAAACTGCTGTTCTGAAGAGTGGGCAGCTTATAAATTAAGGCATAAAATGTGTGAAATGCCCTGTTAATTTCAATTCTATGATTAACTCTGGAGAGCATTTATGCCAATTTAATTTTTCTATGTTGGGATCTGGCTGTATGTTGATTTTCAGTATTGCACCTTTGCTATTTTCAATCCTAAAGAGAAAAGAAGTGCAAACATTGCAATAAAGAAATTCATGCCTACATAATCTGAGATCCCACCATTTGTCTCTGAACATTTTCTATCACTGTTAAGGATGCTACTTTTGTTGAGGGGAGGGCACCAAGCTGTTATTCACTGTGTTAATTGATGCTTAATACAAAAATACAATTCTGCAGATACCTTTATTGCATTATGGCAACAGTTCAGTTAGTATAATTGCACACAAAGAGCAACCAAATGTAATTTTCTTTCACTTAATACTCACTCCACTGTTCCTTTCAGCTTCTTCATCTGATTACACTAATGTGACTCAGAGTTCTTCCGAGAAGCAGCCATGTAAGTACTCGTAACAGGACTCTCCCTGATGCAAAAGACAAAAATCTGTGCAACCACTAAGTGTTGTGAGGAAGAGCCTAGAGCTCAAGGAAAACAGCAATGCAGTCCAGATGAGAAAAAGATTTGATGATGGTTTCCATGCAAGAAACCGTGTTCCCACAATGGCTCCTGGCTATGCAAATCAGATGGGACAGAACAATGCAAGACTTGAGGGGAAAAAGGTTACATTTTTTGTACATTTTCCAACACACCATTTTTGTACAGTCTGCCCTGACATAAGTAACTTGTGAGTGGGACAGATGAGAAGCTGAAACATCAAAAGAGAGGATATCCTCATGAGATTTACAGACTATTCAGAAGCACCAGGAATCTTTAATTAAAGCCTGATTGCTCTGTGTCTTGTTATCTTCTTTTGCCTACTGAGAATCCTATTTCTTCTCCTTCAGTTTCCATGATAGTAATTTGTTTACATAGAGTTCCTCATTATTGCTCGCTGTATCTTTATACGCCTGAATTTCCCATATTCTGGCCTTGTCTATAAAAGGAAATTGCACTGGTTTGATATAAATTGGCTTTTTAATTGGTAGTTAAACTCCCTGTAGAGAAATGCTATGGTTTGAGTTGCTTTCAGTTTAACTTCAACTAATACCTAATCAATTTAAAAACAAAGCCGAAGTAAGTTAGGTTTAAATCACAATAAGCAGTGCACAGATTTAACCATTTCAATCAAAAATCCTAGTCCCACTTATATTGTTTCAATCTTCTGGTTATGCAGGTTTTCTTACAACTTTTTCCTGGCTTCTTTTAGAATCAAGTTTCACTTGCAACCTTTCAGCAAGAAGCTGGCATGTCAGCAAATAGCATATCATGAATTAATTACAAATGAAAGTATTTGCTTGGTCATCATCCATCTAGTGGCCACCTTGCACTGCAAGTAACTGTGTGACTTGAAACCTACAGGAATTTTTCTATGTTGGTGTGATGATTTGACCCTGGCTGGAGGCCAGATGCCCACCAAAGTTGCTCTATCACTCCCCTTTTCAGCTGGACAGGGAGAAAATATGTGTCAAGAGGCTTGGGAGTTGAGACAAGGACAGGGAGAGATCATTTTGCAATTGGCCTCATGGGCAAAACAGACTCAGCCAGAATCAAGGAGAGAAAACTATCTAATTTATGACACTACACTCTCTCTCTGCAGTGGGTCTGACTTTGAGTCCAACTGGTATTTACTCTGTCAGGNACAGTTGGTCCTGCTCATGATTGAGAAACTCAAGAGCAACACCACCACAGTAATTGTGACAATTTGGGATCCTATTCTCCACACAGCCCATTTGGCATCCCATGTGTGCACACAACTGTGGTTAACAGACCTCTGGAAGCTTTAGGATCTTTGAGAGCATTGCTGTGTTGTGTGTTTTGAACCTTCTATGTACAGATCCTGTAGACATGACAAGCCGTGATAAGCAATGGCAAGGCTGAAGCAGCAATTAACTAGGTATGGGGCCTGAGAACAGACAGGATGATAGAAACTGAGCAGCGTTGTCTAGTGAGAGGTGTCCCTGCCCAAGGAGAGTTGGAACTTGATGATCTTTAAGGTCCCTTCCAGCCCAAACCATTCTATGATTCTATGGGCTTGGTGGTGATGACTATGGCTTCTTCTGAAACTGGATTTCCCAGAACAGGCAAAACTGTGCATGTAAGAGATTGTTCTCAATCACAAAGGTGCAAAAGGAGACAATTACCCTCGAAAGCAATGGAACCTCTTTGAATTTATTGTAAACAATGCAATACCTGCCTTTCAGATTGTACTTCCTGCTGTGTACACTGAGCTGGCATGGGAACTAGGGGAGGTCATTTGATTATCCTGTTGTCCCCTCAGCTATAGGTACACAGATCTTTGTTTAATATGCTATCTTAAGAAGGAAATATTAACCCTGCATGTCCATCACACAAGCCAATGATTACATTAGCTGTAATTATTTTTGGCTGAGCTCATACTGGTCAATGCAGTCTTCGGGACTTCAGGGTGGCACTGATGTTGTTGATTCGCTCCCACAACAGTAAATATGTGACCATCAAACTAAAGGCCTTGAGAGATTCAGCCAGAGGTTTCTCAAATGTATTAAAAGATGCAGAAAGAAACAAGATTAAAGCTGAGTAAAACACATAGTCCAGGGACCAAACAAGCATCTCCAGTGTTTACTGAGAGGAGGGACTCAGCAACACAAAGGAAATAGCTGATTTGATGCTGTGGAGACCCTCAGAAATGCAATGACTTCCCACTGCAAGAAGCTGCAACTCGGCTTCTCTGCTTTCTGCCTTGCCTACACATAGGGCACAAAGGGGAGAAAACTCATGTAGGAGTTATTTCAAACCTCAGGGGCTCAAGACAAACCACGTCTTGTTCATGTTCTTGTTCAGATTACATCTTGTTCAGAACATGAACAAGACCAAGGATAAAGCCCAGAAATTAGGCAAGCTGTGTTATATACTACTGATAGTAGTACAAGGATAGGTAGATATTGAAAGATACAAAGAACTACCTTTAATTTTCACCTCAAGGTCTTAACAAATTATTTGAATTGTTCCAAGTACCTTGGTGAACTTCTACCCCCATGCAGCCTGACTTCCATTATTTCTACTGCTCAAGGATTTCTTTAAATAGCATTCCTCAGACAGGACAGGGAGCAGAAGAGCTGGAAGATGCTCCATCCCTTCAGGTCTAATGAGAAGTAGCAAGTAATATAATTCTTGAAGAAATCTACAGCCATGAGGTTTCTAGTCTAACACCCACAACACCACTTGACATTAACTTTGCATCCAAACTTCAGGCCACACTCCAATCTGAACCTGGCATCTAGTGGCTTCTGTGTTACTGAAACAGTAGGTACCCTGGAAGGAAATGTCCAGCTTCCAATGGAACTATGGTACCACCTAAGCATTGACATTCCTATGGAAAGTCAGCCAGTCATCTACACCTGTGTACAGACCCTGCCACAAGATAAATGACCTATGAGCAATACTGAAAGCACTTCAAAGTAAAACGTACCTCCACTTACAGGCAGAAAATGAAGATACAGATATGGAAGGGATCACTTCAAAGGAACTTTAAAGAGGACATAAAGGTCTTTTGGTAAGTTGTAACTTTGTGACCAGCCCAAGCTCACACATGACATCTGTAACAGAGCTATACACAACATTCATGGCTAAAAGCACAACCCACCATCCTCTCACATGGCCTCATGGTCTCATTCTCCTGAGACTTCTGTCAGTGCTCCTGCACTTGCTATATGTAGCTCAGTACACAAAATATCAATAAAATCCACCTGACAGCAGCTCTTGGCATATACCACAGACTATCATCAGCCTCCAGTGCCAGAGCTTACATGAGAAGATAGTTCAGGTACCAGCAGCTGCGCTGCTGCAGCACCACAGAGTGGACAAACACATCCCGATTTTTCAACAGGTTCTGAAGGTGGTGTGGGGCTTTTGAGCACATGATTGCTGTTGGCATCAGAGATATCATCACCAGTCCAGGTACTGCAGGTAGCAAAGCATACATAACCTAGAACAGAAGAGCCTCAAAGAAGTCTTTCTAAGAGGAAGAGGTGAGAGAGGAGGCAGCAGGAACAAATCCCCAGTTGATGAAGTAAAGGAAGCATATACCAACTACATTACTCCTGTTCTCTACCTTGAGAGGGGTGGTGTTTCAAATTATTGGGTAGGTAGCTAGTCCTAAGTGAGGAGAAACAGCTGCACACAATGTTGAAGGCTGCAGTTACAGCTAGGGGCTCATCTCTCCTGTAGTCAGCCCTGCTACCCCAGGTAGGCTGGGGGTTTGGCCCACATGAATAAAGATCAGGAAGAAAAGCTCATATGGAAGAGGTAAGGAAGCAGATTGGAATAGAAATGCACATGTAGAGCCTAAAACAGATATTGTGAATGTGTGGGTCAAGCCTGGGAGAGGGAGGAGACAAACATTTTGGAGACACTGATGGTAGTGGAAGGGAAACCTTCCATCTCTTTGACCCATGCCAGTATGGTTAAGCTGGAAAGAGGAACTGGAGGACACAGGAGAACAAATAACATTCATAGAATCACAGAATCATAGAATGGCTAGAGTTGGAAGGGACTCCCAGAGGTCATCTAGTCCAACCCCCCTGCAAGAAGCAGGGACACCCCCAACTAGATCAGGTTGCTCAGGGCCTCATCCAACCTGGCCTTGAAAGTCTCCAGGGTTGGGGCATCCACCACCTCCTTGGGCAACCTGTTCCAGTGCTCCACCACTCTTACAGTAAAGAACTGTAAATCTAAATCTACCTCCCTCTATTTTAAAACTGTTACCCCTTGTCCTACCACACTGACCATACAAGACTGAACTTTCCAGATAACTACAAGTTATGTTTTTAAAACAATGTCCAAAGCTATACTCTTTCAAATGAGAAGTGAAACTACTACTGAAAAAACAAAGCTGCATTACTTCAAACTGAGTCAATATTGACTAGAGATGGGTGTTGATGTTACAACATGCTGGACTCAGTCAATTTGGACATTCTGCTTTGATTCCTGCCTATGTTTACAAGTCCACAACACCAAACAAACCTGTCTTACAGTTTAAAAGCATTTTACTTTACAAAGTGGTTCCCTTTGGTTCTCTTTCACCAACTTCCAATGAAAATCCAAGGGACAGTTAGCAGCTAAAGGTAACTGCTTTCTAGAGCTTGTTTTGTTTGCAAGAGACTTGGGAAAAGCTCTGAGCTAAGGCTCTGGTAAACAAACAAACAAGCAAAAACCCAAACAAATAAATAAATAAACAAAGGAATCATATTGCATGTAGTCACATCTAGCTGAAATCTGTACTAGCCTGGAAGCTCTGCTGCCTGAAGAGGTCTGATTCTCAGACCAGACAATTACCTGCTGGACCAGAAATGGGAGCAGTGTTGAGTTGGAGATTTCCCAGAAGTTTTTGTTCCCATCCAAATGTCTTCTGACCACCTCTACTGGTGAGCAAATTGCTTGAGTCTGGAGCAGTACTTCGAGGTGGCTTCTCTCCACTGACTAGAAAATAAGAAGTCACAGACTGGTTTGTCACTGAGGGTGGCTGAGTCAGTATGGAATATAAAACTGATTCTAAACTGAGAGATACAGTCTTCTCTGTTGAGAATAAGAGCCTGCAGTCACAGGATATGACACTACTTAAAAGGAAAGGGCAGATTGATTTTCCACTGCTGTTATGGGAACTGTGACAAAAGGGAATGAGCGGTGGGCAAAACATCAAGTAAATGAAGACACAAAGCAGAAATGCAGAATACGATCTTTAGAAACCATCAGAAACTTTCTGGTTTAGCCAGTAAAATATGTGCAATCTTTTATAATTACAGCCCAATTCTAAAATGTCTTTGCAACAATTTGGAACCTGAGGTACATTGTACTTATGCACAGAAACCAAGGAGTACTACTGCATAAATACGAAGACTCATATCCCAGCCAACACAAATTAACATAACATAAAGCAGATGAAACATTTTGACTGGTGTTGAATGAGAAAGGGACTTAGAGGTTTTCAGCCTGAACAGGGCTACATGGGTTGTAGCTTCAAATCTAGGAGATGAAAGAACACACTTAAATTCTACTGCTCAACTGAAGGCAGAAGTTTCATGTGTTCAGGGCAGCAATCCTCCAGTCCTCATACAAATTGTTGGTCTGAAGTACAAAGTGACAGACCATTGAACACATATACAAATTAAGCAATTCACTATGCATGAGATTATGAAGGATGAGCCAGACACAAATGTTCGATAAAAATTTAACCAGGGTGAAATCTGGCAGCAGAGGTATAGACTGGGCAGATTCCAGAGGCTAGTCAATCACTAAGTCTGGATCAGAATCCAAATTTTTCCCAAGAGTAGGAGAGAGTGAAGATCCTAGTTTCTGATTCAGACTTAAATGAATGTCAGTCCAAATAAAATAACCTTGTTCTAATTTAACTGGGGTACTGTGCCTAATGCTATTGCAAAGTTAGTGTCAATCACAGGATGTCTGTCTTTTCCTAGCCTGAGTCCAACTGTCATTCATTCTGATAACTGTCACACAGCAAACCAGGTCATGTGGAACTCTATCACCACAGATTGGCTTCTGCATTGGCCTGGGTGGATAGGTGATGCTACTGTCTCAGCTGGAAGCTGATTCTCCCACACCATATGTCTAACTACCTATTTACTGCCAGATTTGGAGTCCATTTCCTGATCACCTCCACTAACAAGGTATGCACCTGAACAGCCTCCTCCACCTAAGCACAGTTACTTCTGAAACATAACTTTACATTGAAATCTTTTGAAGACACCCAATCCCTTTCCCAGATTCAACCCCTTTCCAAACTTCAATTACATGGCAAATAAAAGACAAGTCATTTGCACATAAAAGAAAAACTTACTTGTTAAGTAACAGTCGAGACTGAGGGAGACATTGTCAAAAGCAATAATGGCATCAGATCCTTCTTCCCATGAAGCAATGAACTGAAACCAAAACCTGCACAGATTGTAAGAACAGGGATTAAATTCTGTTAAAGAGATGAAACTCAGAGCTTTTTGTAATTAAAGCAGTTTTAGGATGCGGGAAAAAAAGAGGTTTGGGGTTTTTTTTAGACATATAAAAACGTTACATTGACAGAGAAAGTAACCTCCCCCCTAAGAAGCAAAGATGATCCGAGAGGGGAGCTGTACATTAATATAGGCAGACAGAAAACGGAATACAGCCTCTGTTCTCCACAGAAGCAAACAACCTGAAGCAGATGTAAGTATATACATATATTTGTGTGTGCGTGTATGTATCAGGACAGAAAATAAAGTCCCCTGGCTTCTGACACACCCCTGAAAAAAAAATAAAGAATTGGACACCTAAGTGATATCATTCTCACAAATGATTTACACCCTAAAGTGTTAGGAAAACGATGTAGACTGGGGCTCCTGAAGTCATCTGGAGTTTCTAAAAGGAACTGGCAATCAAAGGCTAAAACCAATTTAAAAAGCATTTGGTGCTGATCCACCCTCTAGGAAGCAAAGGATATCTAACAGTTCTGGCAACCACAAAAGACAGGAAGTGACACTGGGTAGTCCATAGAAGAACAGAACCCATTATCTCCTTGTAGAAGCAGAACAGGTTTGCCTTAAATCACTTCCATGGTCTCACTGGCTTTTGCCAGAGAAATTCTGCCACTCCTACATTACCAGAACAAAGATCACTGTAAATTCAACCTCAGCAATATTAGAAGTCAACAGGAAGAATAAAAATAACCCATAACCAAATACTTAAAAACTGATAGTATATTGACCATGCATTAATTTAGTGCACCCATGGATTTAGATTTTCTTTTAGCATAGCAAGTTCATGTTCTCCCAACACACATCAGCCATGAAAATCGTACTACTCCTCACAGGAGGAGTATTCCTATAAGCAGCTGACCATGGCCTAGAAGTCAGACAGAATGCTGAGAGGTTGCATCAGGACTGTAACAACATGAAACAAGCTGCAAGAGAATAGAAAATATTCCTTAAATCTCATTCACTATTGTATTTTGATGTTTTACACTGGCAGAAGTCAACCCATTCCTGGGTCTCTTTAATGCAGATCTATTGCTGATGGTTCCCGCTCTTTCAGGTGCAAGCATTTAGGCAGAACATGAATCCTCCTAGGTGTTCCAGTTTACATGGAAACTGATAACAGAACAAGGCACTTTTGAGAAGCAGTCCCATTTATTTAAAAGGCTGTAAAAATCCTGTCTCCTCACTGCAGCATGAACCTAAACACCAAGAGAAATTTCTTTATTCTCACAGACTCCAGTCCCTAATGCATAGTATTATTTTCTCTCGGCTTTTGTCTGCTATCAGTATTCTTAGGTTAGTATTGTTGACTCCTACTGTTTTAAAATCTACCCCTCCTTTACCAATAAAGCAACCTCACAAAATTCACGTGAAGATTCTCCACTCGTGTACTTTGGGACAGTGTGTTCCTGGTGTTTTGAATGAGGGTTTTGACTGTTAGAATCTCCTGATTCTATCAACAACGTGAGCAACTTCCAAGTTGTCCCCAATCCAGCACAGCTTTCACCATCAGAGATGACAGAGAGGTCTGGTGTGAGCTAAACCAGACCCCAGGGATATATGTGCCTTTTGAGGATATCTAGAGATTTTGTTGTCTTCTGCACGTGGTGTTCTTGCTAAGCTACATAGGGGGACACAGTCAGAAAAGGCAATCCAATCAAAGCAAAAACTTCAAAGAGAAAAGAATTCTGGCAGGCCCTGAAAGGTGCAAAGTGTTTAGAAGGGAACACAGTCCTTTAACAACAGAAAAGAGTTTATATAGTTACTGTGTTCCTCCTTGTTTCTGGTAAAACAAAATGATGCTTCAATACTGAAATTTCTCTCTCCTTGGAGGTGTACACTAGACATGGGGAGAAACTCTTCTAAGATGGACTTTTTATGAGCAGCTGCTACGAAAGAGCAGGTGATTGCCACAATAAGGATAAGTGGATAAGGGGAAGGAAGAGTTTACTTAGCATCGAAGGAACCACCAAAGAGCAAGACATACTTTTCCTTGCTAAATGATTCATCTTTACCAGCTCAAAAGGTGGCAGTTCCATCTAAACAAGTCTGAAGACTACAAAAGTATATTTTTTTCCTTCCCAATTGATACAAAGTGTAACTGCAGTCTGGCATTGTCAGAAGTCTCAGTTTTTAGTTGGTACACCTGAAGCCCATTGTGGGTATATCTAGGAGAACTAGAAGAAACATAAAATTTGTGGATATTAAACTCCCTTCCAACTACATCAGCTGTTCTCTTGCACGCCCTCCCTGTTTGCTACACAGCTGACATCTCACAACACTTTGAATTAATTACAAGTTCTAGCACAGACAGCTATTCATTTCAAGACATGCCATGTGAATCTTAAAGCTGTCAGACAGACAAAGCAGGCTCTGATCTACTTTTTCCTGTAGGTTACCGTCCCATCAGCAGAGATGGCTGAACTATATGTGACACAGGTCCTGAAGCACCAGAGGTCACAGTCTGGTATGTTATCACAGAATCACAGTATCACAGATTCACAGAATTGTAGGGGTTGGAAGGGACCTCAAGAGATCATTGAGTCCAACCCCCTGCCAAAGCAGGTTCCCTAGAGCAGGTCGCACAGGTCGTCATCCAGATGGGTCTTGAATGTCTCCAGAGAAGGAGACTCCACAACCCCCCTGGGCAGCCTGTTCCAGTGCTCTGTCACCCTCTCTGTTTATCTCCCACACTTCAGATATGTACAAACATTGATGAGATCCCCTCTGTCTTCTCTTCTCAAGGCTGAACAGCCCCAGCTCACTCAGCCTTTCTTCAGGGGAGATGTCTCAGCCCCTTAATCATCCTTGTGGTCTCTGCTGGACTTTCTCCAGAAGATCCCAATGGTTATGGGGAACCAGAACCTACCTTGAGCTGTAAACTACAGGCAATAGCTCAGCAGAAACTTCTCACTCCCTGTTCCATGCTGTTGAAACCTTCAGGAAGAGCTAAGGTAGAAACAGATCCAGCCACACATCTCTCAGCTCTCTGTGTCTGAAAATCAATGCTTTCCACACAGTGAACCTTGGTGCCGCATTGAAGGGATGACTGGAACTACATCTCTGATGCATTCGTTCTTTGGCCTGTTTCTTGGGGGTGCACACTAAATTCCACTTGCAGAGTTGGCTGTTTTGATGTACATTTATGTTTATATGGAGATAAATGAAGGTATAAAATTAATTGTGAAGACAAACAAGCAGTTATTTGATGTCAGCTTTCCCCTCTACTTCTGCGGGCTTTAGCTCAGGTTGCATAAGAGAAGAGACATATTTCTGCAAAGACAGCTATGAACCTTCTTTGTACCTCCAGGCAACAAAATACTTCAGAAAACAGCTTCAAGTAACCTCTGTGGCAGAATTTAAGCTTCATGCCCTAAGGTGTTATCATTTGATGCACTGTTCATGTCATGCCTCTTCAGATACTAAAGGGTTCTTCAGAGAATTGCCAAATGTTCAGCCCCTCACAACAGGAAGGCATGATATAAACCAGTATTTCTGTCACTGAAGGGAGTGCAATTGAATGTGCCCATGTAAGAAAGCAATAGGTTGCTTTTTACTTCTATTTACAGCTTATTCAAGACAAGAGACAGCCTTGCTGAATTCACCTGCAGGAGCACCGGGGCCAAAACACTTGAGATGTTTCCTGAAGCTCACTAGGGATGAAAACAAAGACAGAAATGCCTCCAAAATGCAAAAATCACGTGAATGTTAAACACTGTTAGAACCATCAGTGCTTCTCTGGTTGCCTATTAATTGGATCTTTTTTTCTAACATGAATGCAGTTTCAGTACAAACCTCCTGAGACCAGCATTTCTGCAACAAATAGTTCATCTTTTTATCTTCCCCAGTTTAATGCCACTATTAATTTAGAAATATGATGTCTTTCAAATTCCACTGAAATAAGATCATCAGTTAACCAACATTTCAATCATTAGCTTTGGCGGTTTTAGCTTAATGGGCTAATTAAAGGAAATTTAATCAAAACTGAAGATTGAAATGTCACACATTAGTGAAATGGAAAAAAAAATCCCACAGACAATCTTGTTCCCTTGCTCCCCCTTCTTTTTTGTTTTTTTTTTCTTTTTCTTTCTTACTGTTTGATCCCTGAAATCAATGAAAAACTCCCTCTGACTTTTGGTGTAAGCTGATACTGAAACACCAGAAGCATAAGTTATTGCAGCGACTCAGAGTACTGCTGGAGGTGACAATGTCTCACTGCTATTTTTTGCACAGATCTAAGTGGGGTGTGCTGACTGTGCACCCAGTACTTCAGCTGGCACCTCTACAGCACAGTTACTGTTCCACAGCACTCCGTACACTGCAAATACAGATGTTGTGGTAGATGGTCATGAAAGAGTATTCCAGAAGGCAGCAAAATGATCGCTCGCACGTTTGTCATGACTTTATTGCTCAATGAAATCCAACAACTTCTTCACATGGAATCCAAATACTCATCAAAGTTTGTATCTGTAAGCTAGATTTCTTCACAGGAATTAAACTATGGCTGCTATGAAAGTCTCTAATGAGTTGGATATTAGAAAAAACATTACTTGAGGACTGGTGGAAGTGACCTCTTATCTGTCTCTTCTTTTGCTCTACTTGACCCCAACAGCACAGCTAGGAAAAAAGTTCCTTAGATGAATGACAATTGTGAAGTACAAGTTATGTCCAGAAGAGCTGAGTGTCAGCTGAGCTGTGAATACAACTCATGAGAAGGCTTTTATTTTTTTCAAAATCTGTTTGAAGCAGATGAGAAATGCTGTACCAGGTGGACAATACCCCACCCCCTCCCCAATTCAGCTCGGCTGTCTGAAGGGTAGAAGTTTTATATAAATTCAAAACCCACTCAAGGGTGACTACTGATGAAGTGTTTCAGTCACAGATAAGAAATGGCAACTAAGGTATAACAAATAAGCTTTTTTTGGTTTGTTTCTTTGGACCAACCTATGACAAATGAACCCACATGAACAGTTCCTTGCCAGGTAGGACCAAGAACATTCCAACTCAGTTAAATCTGACAGGAACAGAACACCAAAGCTTCTGGGCTGCAATCTTGCCCATTCCTTGGGATCTTTGAAACTTGGGTTTTATTTCAGTGCGGTCAGTATTTGAGCTTCATCACACCACTCTGGATTTTCTGTTCAGTTGTTTCTTTTTGCTTACTTTATTGTTTAATCCTTTTTTACCCTGAGAGGAAGACTGGTTCTCCCNTACAGAGGGAAATATAGAGCTAAAAATATGAAAATACATCAATAGTTATGTTGGTATGGCCTCCATGAGGACACACTGCTTTGCTTACGACCCCTGCCCTTAGATCTTCATTGCAGAGAAAGGCTAGCTTTTGGGTTTATTATATCCTCTTCTGTTTGAAGGGAGATAAAAACATTCTCCTTAAAGACCTCAGAAAACTCATTTTGTGCAAATTTGGCATCTCCCTCCATCCAGCAACAACTCTGAATTCTACCTAAATATTGTCCCTGGCTCATACAGACCATTCAGGTTTCCATAAGCCAGAAGCAAGCAGCTGTCTTCATGCCATTATTGTAGAAAGGCTCGTAATCTTTAGGTGTTTTCTTTTTACCATAAAGATAGGAATTATTAACCAAGATTGAATGTTAATCTCCTCTGTTTTCAATCCCCCATGCAGTGACACAACAGCACACCTCTATGTACAAATCCTGTTTCATAACCTGTAATGTTTTGCCTCTGAAGGAGCTGATTTCTCTATCTATCTAGCTAAAATAATTATGGCTGAAGCTGCTGGAGCCCAAGGTACTTACAGAATGGAGAAGTTTCAGGTCACTAACCCTTATTACGTTCAGATTCCCATTAACTTCTCTGTTACAAATGATGCATTGTTAGCTCACTTCACAAAGGAATACTCACTATTTGGGATAAAAGACACACTTAGGTGGAATGAGATTATTTGGAGAAATGTAAGCATGTTAACCAAACTCAGTTACAGTGACAGAACTGCCATGCAGGAAGTTACTTAATAGCCAGTAATAAAAGTTGAGATTCAAAGGTGTTATTAAAGGCAACCATGCTGAATACAGACATGCACATGCAGGCACTCTGCACACACTGTCACCAAACCCCCATTTTTCAGATGCCCAGAACAGCCACACGTGGAAAAGTATTTCAAAGGACGACAGCAGACGATCTAGTTAATGCTACAGAGCAGAAAAGCAGCTATATAGGCATTGAAGTCTCACTCTGTTTTTAACGAAGTAATATGGGACCACACTGGAGGAACAGAAGCTGGGAATGCTGGATGGATATAAGAAGAAAGAGTAAAGAGATCTGGGTACAGATGAGATTAATGATTTTCTATGTGATAATGTGTAGGTAGACATATAGATTGTATGGATGGTCCTCGTTTCTTCAAAACGGAATTGGAAGGAAGTCAGGAACAAGAGGCAAGCATGTCTCTGGGCACAAAAATGTTGGCAAGAACATTCCGTTTCTTCTTCTTCCTTGATGCAAAATCTGATGCCCAGAAACTTAATAGAAAGAAAATCCAAAAGAACTGTGAGGGAGAAGGGGCACAACAAGAAGACATTATTAGACAAGAAGAGTGTTTAGTCAAAGCTGATAGAAATAGAGGAGTGGTATGACTATGAGACAACTTCTTTTGTCTGCTCTTTTTACTGCAGCAATGAGTGAGAGGCTCCCCAGCTGCCTTGGCTGCCATTGGTATCAGAGCTGCTGAAGGAGCCAGACAGAACAAAGGCTCTCACTCCTGAGAACGGAAAGGGAATCCCATTCTGATATGTACACAAAAAACCTGATGAGCCCTAGTGTCCATAAAAATCCAGTGAGCCAGCAAGACTGGAACAGGTAAGGAAGCTAGTTTAAAGAAACAAAGTATAATCATCTGGAATGAATTTTGACTTGTTGCAACAGAATATCCCCTTCTTGGGTTACGCAGTTTGTAGACCATTTTCTTCATCATGAAGGTCACATCCACACCTAGCCTTCCAGGTTAAGTCACATTTTTCTCTTCGAACACAGTAAAATTCCTCTGTGTTTCAGAGGAGGTCATCAGCAAGAAAATAATTGTGAAGCCCTCTGAACATTTAAAGGACAGAGTGCCTAGTCTTGGTATCAGTTACAAGGCAAATGGTGCTGATACTTAAGAGTAAAAATTTAGTTTCTAAGGACCTCAAGCCCATTGTACTCAGCTCTGGTGAGGCCACACCTCGAGTGCTGTGTGCAGTTCTGGGCTCCTCACTACAGGAAGGACGTTCAGAAGCTGGAGTGTGTCCAGAGAATGGAGTCGAAGCTGGTGAAGGGTCTGGAGCACAAGTCCTACGAGGAGCAGCTGAGGGAGCTGGGGCTCTTTAGTCTGGAGAGAAGGAGGCTGAGGGGAGACCTTCTCGCTCTCTACAAGTACCTGCAGGGAGGGTGGAGAGAGGTGGGGGCTGGTCTCATCCTATCTCAAGCGATAGGATGAGAGGAGATGGTTACAAACTGCACCAGGGGAGATTTAGGTTTGACATCAGGAAGAATTTATTTACTGAAAGGATTGTGAGGCATTGGAACAGGCTGCCCAGGGAAGTGATGGAGTCACCATCCCTGGAGGGATTTAAAAGGCAAATAGATGACGTGCTGAAGGACATGATCTAGAGGTGGCCTAGGCAGGGTTAGGCTGTGGTTGGACTCGATGATCTTGAATGTCTCTTCCAACCCAAGTGATTCTACAATACTATGAAACTCCTTCTCTCACTCCCCCTTCCACCCTCGGGCCATTACTACATAAGACTGTCTACAAATTTAAACTTCATTATGCATCACAAAAAATATCTTAAGGAGGAAGTAAGCCAAGGAAACCTTTGGTACCAGCAGACACATTCCTGTTATATTTCTATACAACCTTCCTCTATCGGAAGACAGTACTGAGGTTGGACAGGCTGCCATTAATATTTGCCATTTGTAAAAGTATTCCTCTCACAGAAGTTACAGCCAAATCTTTACAGGAAACAGCAGATTTTGTAGAGAATTGGGGCCTTAAAAGACCAGAGCTGGGCTGGCTCATGTGGATTTACAGGCAACTCCAGCCAGGTGATAGACCCACAGAACATTTAGCCTGCATGTCACTCCACAAAACTCCATTTGTTTCTTAAAGCATTATTTCCAGACAGGCTTCAGCCTATTGTAGCTAATCTTTTCCCACCTTTTACACTTCCTAGCAAAACAGACGCTAGGCAAGTTGGTGATAATAAGCATCAGCCTACAGCAAGCTCCAGAGAATCACTGTTACATGTGCTTGTATTTTATCTGTGTGATATACCTTAACCATGATGTTAAACTAACAGAATGTCTAATTATTAGCTACACACATCACTCATCTTTATTTACATCAGGCTTCTGTTTGCTGTTGCTGTCACATTTGCATGACTATATTATTATTAAAATTTAAACTCACATTTACTTACTAACTAAAACCAAATGTACAAAAAAGCAAGCCCAAAACTACCAACTGTGACAGAGCATTAAAGAATTTTTTCCTACTTGCATTTTTGTAAAGTTAAAAAAGGACAATTCTCAACAGACTCACCATTTATCCTTGGAAAACAAACAGTAATTTTCTTCCAAATATTTTTTAATAATAATACAGTTCTCTACTCTCAACACAAATATCTTAGCACTAATTTAATGTGTAAATTCCAGTAAGTAAAAACTACCAATTCTCCAGTTTTCACTAGTCTGTGCAGATAACATGTCCTTCAGGGAGGGGAAGGAGGCTCCCTGGGGATCAAATGAAGTATAGTAAGGACTGTTAGTTTGTATTTAAGTGGCAAGCTAAAGTACAGCGCCTCTGGAGACTTTGCCTTCTGTCTCTGGTAAGAACAATCTGTTCATCCAACAGTTCAGGGAGCTCTTGCCCACAACTGGTTTCTTTAACTGTAGCTGCTTTGATGTCATATCCTTCCATCAGTCCCTTTGCCCTTCCTCCTTGACACACAGAAGATCCTGAGCATCTGAAATTGAGTTACAGCTCTATTAACCTCCACACCATGTGAACTGACTCTCAAGACTCTTTTGACCACACCTCCAAAACAAGGAAGGATAACTAACTTTGGGAAGATGCAAAAAGCCAGGACTGTAGCATCTTTGAAGTCTACACAGAAAAGGTAACACCATATACAGGATGAGTGTTCAACTGGATGCTTTCCTAAAGGTCAAATGGGAAGAAAGAAGACAATCTCTCCTCCTTGTACTCTTGGAAATCAAGCATGTGTCCAGCATTGCCCAGACTAATGCAGTGCTAGTAATCTAACATCCCTCAGTCCTAATTTAGCATCTTTGTTGTACTCCTCCCTACCTTCTGTTTCTGCCAAATCACCTGAAATGTTCTAGCTGTGATTTTCTGCCAAAATGTAATTTCTCCCAACAGCCCGAGGGGTATCAAACATCTAAGAAGTGCCTGTTCCTAAGGATAGAGCTGATCTAATTTCTTGGAAGTCTTCCTAATGATTCTTTGAAGTGCTATAAGCCAAACATGGAAATTATAGCTAAGCAGCTTTTGAACAAGCCTGCTCTTGAGTAGTTTTAGAGCATTTTATTTTTTTTTTTATTAATAACACTTTTCATTCAGTTTCCCAATCACAGTGGAATGTGCTTTAATTTTGTGTGGACCTGATACACTGGTGTGCTTTATTCAAAAGCTTTATTTCTGTGAGGTGATTTAAAGTTTCAGCTTTTTCTGTTGGAATACCTGCAATATAATGCTTCTTCTAATGCAGACCCTCATAGCTACTGACACAAAAACCAATTAGAAAAAGACAGACACAGCACACTTTCAGCGACACTAGCATTGCATTCATATCAATTAAATACTTCCTACAGTTCAATAAAACTGTCGTTTACCTCCTAAGTATATACACTGCAGTCTCCCAAGTACCACTGTAGGTACTCCACACATCCATGAAGTTCCTTCCTAATTTGTACAGTAGTCCAGATTTTCTAAGGAATGGGTTTCAAGTGGTGAGAAAGAAGGCCTACAGTATTTCTAAGTCTTACAGTAGAGTTGGTTCTGGTTTCAGCTAAATCAATCTTAGGAAAAATTAAAATAGAGTATTTTCTGTGAATAAATAAGGACACAAATTTTCAAGAGCTACCAAGACTTCAAAATATTCCTTGCTTCTGTCTTCGGCTCCAACAAACTCCTTTACCTCAGTGAACCCAGCTGCCTTTCACTGTAAATAATGGGGGAGTAAGGGTGTCAGCACCTTATACATAATAGTCAGCACCATGTATCAGTTGGATTCCACATCAACCACTGCTACTTTGGCTCCTAAGATCAAAGTAATCTCTGCCTGACTGTGCAACCAGAGAGAATTTAAAGGAAAGCAATAGCATAAGAGTACAGAATAATTCAGGTGCAAAACATTCCCCTGGCAACATTAGAAAATAAGTCACATAAATAATAATAGCAAAATATACCATTCTTCAAAGGAAATGCAGCTGAAGGGAATGAAGCAACCAGGTATTTTTACAAATGGTGCTTCAGAAGTGACTGCACCATAAGCCTAATGCTGATATTTTTTAAATCTTTGACGCACATGTATTAATTATACATTCAGGACCAAAGCATCGGAAGTGTCCTTGTTGTATTTGCAGCCTACGTGCATCCCCAGGAGCCAGGAAGATAAAAGAAATATTCATACAATGTTTGTTCAAACTTCTTATCTGTTAATGAAATCCATTATTTTTAGGGCACAGATTTCCAAAAAGACAAAGGATACCAGTGCTCATGACACAGACTGTATATGTATTTAACAGCCTAAGGGCCAGGGCAGCAGGAGGTGAAGTATGTCTGTGTTTTCCCTATAAACAGCACAAACCAGAGCACACACAAAAGTAAACAATGCACAACAGAGTGTTCCCTTAAAGCTGACTTGTAAGAAACAGCTAAAATAACACTCTTTAAATAAACATATGCTACCAGATTAAGCATATGCTTCCAAATAAACCTTTTATGCTTAAAGCCAGAATGCAGAAGCTGAACCTCCTGTTACAGCTAACACAAAGGTGTTCAGATACATCCTTGCCTGATTGCCAGCAGGTTCTTCTCCCATCTCTTTCATCCTCAGATCTAGGTGCATTGAACACTGGACATTTTGATAGCCAGGAAAAAAAAAAAAATTGACTACGGAGCTCACACTCAACTCCAGCAAACTACATGAGAGTATCAAACATACTACATGAAACAGTATGTGAGAGGAATGTCTGTTTTCAGCAAAGGAAATGGAGACACAGCACCTTAAGGACATTGCTGTAGAGCACCCAGTGACCCGAGTTGTGAACTCGGGAGTTCTAACATTGGGTGTGCATTGCTTTCACTACTCAGTTTTCTCACTTGCTGCCTGTAACAGAAGATACCTCTGGGGACAAAGGGTTCCTCTTCCCAAGGGAACTACTTCCAGGAGCGATGCTGGCCGTTTCCATTACCAGGTTGCTAGAGATGAAATGCCTGATCACCGTGAAGGAGAATGCTGAGGAGACTCATACCTATCCAGTATTTCTGGGAGAGGTAAGACCATCCACTGCCACAGTCCCAAACCTTCACTATGATCTGAATGCCAGAATAGCCGGCTCTGTTCCTTTCCTGTCTTGTTCTCGACCAGCACCAGGGATACATTTCCCAGCAAGAAACCGTGGATGAGCCATGACATTCGTAGCTAGAAGAAAGAGAACATGAGAGTTTAAATATCATAAATATTATCGAAAAGTTAACAAAATTCGCCACTGTTCCTATTTCTTTTTTTTTTTTTTTCTAATCACCGAAAGGTCACCTTTCCCTCACTTACTCCCATGTAATTCCCTCTGAGAACTCCACAGCTGTGGAAGCCTGTAGTATTTAGTATATCTTATTTAATACTGGAACTACTGGACTTTCTTTTTGGTAAAGATGTGTCAAACATATCTCTATTTTGACTTTCACATATGTGTCTGTTATTTTAAAGGGATAAACTAACACCTCTATTATCTGTAGTACAAAGATCACACTCCCCTAAGGTGCCACGTAAGAGGTTCAAGTTAAGACTAACAACTATTTCAGCAACGAATTTTTTTTGCAGTAGCAAAAAAACATGGTGAATGGCTGCAATAAGCAAGCATTAAGTAATAAGTAATATTATAACTAATATAATAAGTAATCACATCCTCATCCCCCAGATACTCTTTATAAAAATAAGTTTTTCTTTACCTCTTTCCAAGTTTCTACAGACTTTCTAATTAAAGTTCAGTAATAATTGTGGGGGATGGGTTGGGGTGGGGGAGAGTCTTATTAATTAAAAGACCTTAGGATACTAATTTCCTAACATTTCCATTATGTTTAATCTAATCGAGTCCATTTCTATGCATTTAGACCCATATGTAAAATTATTTCATGTAGTTTTCCATTTTATGACTTTTCCTCACTGCATAAGAAATAAAAAAACCCCCACCTCTACATCAGGCTAGTCTCAGAATCCATATTATATAAAGATAGTCTTCTAATTTTCTTGTGAAAAAGAAGGGCTAACTTTTTGTTGATAAAAAGCACATGTAAAATATGTCTGTATTATGTGCAGGAGCTGAGGCTCATCTCAATAATGAATAGAGATGAGAATGTTAATGGAATAAGTTTATTAAATCTATGTTAATGATAGACTTTTGTGTCCCAAAGTTCATGTATTTAGCACAGCACCTAGTGTTCAAGAATGTTAAAAACAGCTCTCTGGTTTTTAACACTCCAAAGTCGACACCTAAGTCAGGAGGCTAGGAACTAAATTTATATTTTACACGGGAATATCTGACAACATTACTTGCTTGCTTGCTTTGATAGCATACAACATTCACATCCAGTTCTCCACATAAAACATAACTACTAGATTTTGCTGGCTGTTCCTATCTCACAGTCTATGTCTGTCCTGGCAGACAAGTCAGACTTAGGGTTTGAAAGAACAGAAGTGTTGATATCATTCCTAGCTGATGCTTACAATTTTTGGGGGTAGGGTGGGTGAAATAAAATTCTGGCTACACGCTGTATTAATGATCAGAACTGAATTTAGCTAAACAGGGAAGTTCACCTGCCTGCCTTCCAAGTTAGAACAGTAGTGACTTTGACTACATTGCAAAACCGTGTCAGAGACCAAAAATTTAAATGTGATGATTATCTCTCCCTTGTCCAAAACTCACTGCATTTTGCCTGGAATCACCCCTGGGTCTGCTGCTTGTACATATGACATGAGCATGGATGAGCTGTACAAAGTGACATGCAGGTATGGGTCTGTGAATACATCCACCCTTCAAACTTGGTATCTGTGTAGCTACTCCTAACTTCTAGCACATACTGGGTTTTAATATCATGTGACAATCATGAGTGAATAACCTGTTGGAGATTTAATACTTTTACGTGCCTATGAAGTGAGACTACTGAAATTATAGTGAACATTGCTCTCCCTTAGATACAATTAGAATGCCTTTCAGATCCACTTAAATAATTTTCTTTAAGAAAACTGATCAGGACAAAACCTTTTTGTTTGTTTTTGAAAATAACTTTGTAATGCCAGTGGACATTTAAAGCACTCAACCTATAGCAGGGAAAGTAATTCCTCTGAGTCCACATGTAAAGCACTTTTAGGACCCTAATGCCAAGTCTATGGTAATGCACTGTGTGAAATTTCTAACACAGATAAGTTGGAGCAGCTTCAGTGAGCCATTTTCACAGATCAAAATTTGAGATGTAAGACTCTGAAGCTTCAACTATGCAGGAGCTTTCAGACCTCTTTCTCTCCTGGAGACCTGCCAGACACTAAGACACAACATCTACATGGTCAGAAATGAGAAAAGAGCAAGGCTTTGATAGCTAATAACATAACACCAGAGCAAAAGCTGAAGTGAATGATGAATTGGAATAGATGCCTTTGCACACATGTCAGCTGTTTGAAGGACAGACATAGTTGGCATTAGATGTGGAAGATCAGCTTGTTGGCAAAGTGCAATAAACAGACTCTAATGAACTGGCTCTGAGTGAACTGACTGGCACTGTGTCCAAATGGGCATTTTTGGCTGTGATTTCCATGGTTTCTAAGCTTCACAGCAGGGCAGACCAGGTCTTTTCACACCTGCTGAAGTGAACCATAGAAATGATGAGCTGGATGCCACAGTAAAGACTTCCGAATGGAGCTGGCATTCATTCTACAGAATATGGCATCAATGATGGCAGATGGTACTACACACATGACGCCTCCTGTAAGTATTGCAGTGGCACATTTGGAAAAATCTGAATCTGGGCTGTTGGTGGCATATCCCTAACATGATATATCAAGCATCTCCCTCTGTGTTAAACTGGCAGCAAAATATTCAGAAGCTAGAAACATCACTGAGAAATTAATTGAGCACTGTAGGTAGACATTGGCTCACTGGCACCTCGTTTTTCAGCTTTAGAACCCACCATAGCTGATGATAAGCTGTTCATATGCAAACCCACTGACTCAAACTTCTCTAAACTGATTAGGACAAAATAAAAGGGAGAATGAGCCCACGGTAAACACAGAGCATATTGAGGCAAAACTTGGGTCAGATGGCCACATGCGCTCTACTGCAAACACCATCTGGAAAGATGCCTTCTGAGAATCCCATTAGCCTCTGAATTTGTGAAATTTCTGAACTGACAATCAGGATATTCAATTCATTCAAGAAAGAATAAAAACCTAATCCTTATCAATATTAAGTAGGTTTGGCAGAGAGGTGAAGAGAAATAAGGAGGGTGGATTTTCTAGAACAAGATGTGTAATTTCAAAACCACTGAGAACTGAGACTGCATTTTACTTCCTTATGCACAAAAGAAATAAAATACTGAGAACTGTTTGGTTGAAGTTTGGGCCTGCTTAGACCTGTGAGTCTACTTTAATAGCTAGAAACATTCCAGGATGAATTAGTGCTTAGATGTCTGACTGAGGACCAATGGCACACACTCATGGCAGCATAAATAAAACACTCCCTAGTGGCCCTCCAGAATTGCTGCTTATTTTTCCTCCCTTTCTGAGAGGTAATGCCCCTGACTATCAGCATTATGGTCCTGCCTGGCAGGAAAAGCTAGTTGTCTGTCTTTGGCACACGTAACCAAATTAAAAGGAAAAGATGAACATTCTTCCAATGGGACTTGGAGTAAGGTATTTTCAAGTAGATGTAGAAAAGCCAATAGACATCCTTCTCCCTAGGAACTGCAGTAGTTGGATCCCACTGGTAGCTATCTTGGTACCTACATCTCAACTCTGCACCACAGGCTTGTATCTTGTGAGAAAGCACATTACTTAGATCTCATACTCCAAATCCTTGCCAAACACCTATAATACTTTCTCAAGGGAACTGCTCAGAATTTTCCTGACCAGGAACTGTAGATTCTTGAAACACAGATATTCCTTTTGACGAAAAACATAACTCCTGTCTTGCATCTCCTTCACTGGTCTGGAGGCAGTAGAGGTTGTTTTCAGATGTGAATGCACTGACCCAGTAAATCTAAGTCAGGCATTAAAGAAGCATGGAGAACACCTCATTGCTGAATAGAAACTGATGCTGCAAGTTGGAATGTGTTTGCACAGGGTTAGACATTAGCTGTTGACATCTTTGCCAAGACTCAGCAAGTTTTGTGCATGGCTATGAATTATGTTCAAGGCATGAAGTTTCTCACATTTGCAATATTGTTTTTCTTACTAGAAATGACAAATAGGAACACATAACAGTAGAACACAGACACGTTCATAATTTTTCTTCCAGAGTACTGAGGAGTGGCCAGGGTTTTAAGAAATTTCAGATACTATAGAGCCTCCAATCCAGTGCCACCAAAGCCAGGTGGCAAAGGAAGCAAGAAAACATAAAAGACAGATAACAGTGAGTAAGATCCACAGATTTTAAAAACAACACTTTAAAATAAAAAGGGATGCTAACACATTCTGCAAAGTAAAGCATGTGGAAGGCTGTGCTAGAGGCATATCTACATTGCATTTTTCATGCTCATAAATGTTCTGAGTCAGTGTTATTACCACGTACCCTTCTAAGTTATTTAAAGCTCAAGGAATAGAGGAGAAAGAGAAACACTCTGCAGGTGTCAGCACAAGGCTCAATGCACTCAAGGAATTATTGATATTATTAATTTACAAACTTAAAAAACAAAACCCCCTCAACACTTCTGCATAAAAGAGAAAGGAGAACTGAATTAATAACCACAGAGAATGAAAACATTCTTATTTCTCTCAACCCAAGTTAGAGGGGAAGCTTCAATTATACTATTTTATATCAACCCATCATATTTATTTTCTAGAGAAAGTATTTCTGCATTCAGAAAGTAATTTCACCCTTAAAAGAAGTTTGGCTCAGTTTAGTACCAACATAACATAATGGTGGCTTTCAAGAAATAGCTAGTTGAAATGTCAAAATAGTATAAAAAAAAATTATTATTTTAACACAGCCAAAAGCACAAATTCCTCTTATTATCACAGGAATCTGTCTTCATAGTTTCCCAGCTCAACTATACCTTTAAAATTTTTGACCCAGGATTTAACAGAAAAATGAAATAGTCTAGTTCCCAATAACAGTGCAGTTCCTCTTACAAAGAGTCACCTTTTTTTTCTGGAGATGCATATGATAAACATTGAAGGCTAATTTCAATTTCATCACCACACAGGCAACACCACCTCTGGTGTTATTCTCTTTCTCTATTACAGCCTACACCAAAACTGTCTGAACAGTTTTTACTTCTCAGATAATGCACTAAGGTCTATCACAGTCTCCCTTGTGCTGAGCAAAGCATGGCCCTTCTAAAACATCAGTCTCAAGTGCTTGTGGTTCTGCAGCAAATTTCAAACAGAAGTAATAGTTATAAAGCACCACAAAACAAATTCTCACAGGACAGATGTAACTACTGCTGCCCAGGCAGGACACACTATACCAAGCTCTCACAGAATGCAGTAGTCTTGGACCTGGTCTTACATCTTTTTATGACAGAAAGCCAAACACTTAGGGAATACACAGATATGGCTCTCATGATCTACATGCACTGCAACACTCTTCAAAACTTGAGGGTGCAGATGGCAGGGAGCATCTTGGAAAAACGGGATGAAAAGTGAGTCCATGTACGTGACTGCACTTGTTCAGCAACAATGCGGAGACCAAGGGAGATGGGATTGCCTTGTTGTCCAGACACAGGGGTCCAGACCTGAGTCTCCAGCTTTCACATGAAGGTGAGCACTGCGTGGATATGTGCAGCATTTGTGACAGCTCTCTGACATCTTTCCAAAGTACTGAGTAGGTGGCCATTACAGCCTGGAAACTCTGCATGCCTAGAGGCTATCAGCTGTGGCAAAACAATTTAGTTTTGTCATGGGTGGTATCTGATGACAGCACTTCCTTTAGACTTTAATTGCAATGTGGTTTCCCAGATTCCCACACAAGTGGTACTGCTACTGATGACATACATACTAATCACTTTCCTCAAAACAAGGAGATGAACCTCTTTTGCCCTGTTGCTCTTGGGCAGGCTAAGTGATTTCCACTCAGAGGAGGAGAATTACAATGTGAAGGACAAATAATGCTGTGTTTTATTGCTCAAGTTCTATAAATTCTGCCTTTAAATCAGGCCACTGTTTGGATTAATTCTTTGTGCTTTATATGCATTCCTCTGCTCAGTTACACATACTTTGTTTCCAATAAACTTTTTACATGTGGGTTAAATGATTTTCACTCAGGTTACTACAGCATTTCCTGAATTTTGGTCACGTGTCTCCTTTCTGGCTACTTCAGAGTAATGGAGCAACTCTTCATGGACTATGTGTACCACTTCCTGCATGCCCACAAGATTTAGTAGAAATGCCACAATTTCCCTCTATCACACAAATTGGGTTTTAAATGCACAGTTAAAGGGGTCAATAGGCAAAGGACTCTACCAAATGTGCAAGATGAAAAAGCTAACAAAGACTGTCTGGACTGCAAACAAGATTCTTTGAAGCCACGATTCTCTAGCTAAGATTTAGTAAAACAACAAAAAGAAAAGAAAAACTGAAGCAAGAACAAAGGACAGAATCACAAACTAACCACTCTGATCTGCCAAAAGCACTGAAGAACAAAGAAAATAAAAACATAAAGCTGCTCAAAACAAACAGGAGCAAAGAACAATACAAAGCTATACACAAAGTTCAAGATGCGTTAGGGACAATCCCAAGCATGTGTGGGAAAGTATAGGCTGTGCTTACAACTATCTCCTGGATGCATTTTTGCCCTCTTATCTTTTGCTACATGTGGGGCAGTACAGAGCAGGTCAGCCTGATTTTTGCCTTTCTGAGCAAATGAGGAGCCTCCCATAGAGCATGGCAAATGCTAGGGGAGCACAGCCTCAAAGAAGCCCAGAACACTCCTGGCCACTGATCTCCAGTTGGGGAGAGCAGAAAGATGCAGTGTCAGACTTATCCTGCAGTTAAGCAGCGATATTCGTGCCAAAGATCACCCAGGTTCCAGAGTCTCCAAGTGCTAGTGCACTACTACAAACAGCTGCCCATAATCTCAGCAGAGAAGGTGTCTGGACCAGGCCACCCTACAGTTCTACAGGGTGTCAGCTGTCATCTTTCTCAGGTTGCTGAGTTGTCTCTGTTGCTAGTCTATCACAGTGGAAGGTTAAACAGCCATGCTGAGGGGAGAAAAAACAAGCCTGAAGCATCAGCAAACTCTTTGTGGCTGGCACCTGCTGTGGACTGCTTGACTGTTTCGTTATCAGCATTGAGTCCTGGTTCCATGGACATTCTGGCTAAAAACTAGAATCCTTCAGCCCAGTAAACAACACTGCAGCAGGTAATGCTTCTCATGCTGAGGGTGAAGTACTTAATTCCAATGAACACCTCAGGTTAAAAAGCAGGGTGTCAGCATTTGCTGTGGTGGGTATAATTGTCTAACATGGCTGGATAAAAAAAAATGCAAATTAAGTGATAAGAGAAAAATATAGTAGCTTCAGTAAACAGTAGGTTTAGCAGTGCCCCAGAACTTCCACACAGCAGGGAAAGAAGAGAGGGGAGGCAAAATCTGCAAACAAGGAACATCTGCTGGCCTCCTTGTTGCTCTCAGGGCTTGCAGCATATGGGCTTTGATAAATTTGGGTGCATGGAACAGGTAACCTCTGCTCTCCCCGGAGATGTAAGTGAACTGGCTAGGTGGAGCAGCACACTCAGTCTCACATCCAGGAGTTCAGCTGAGCTGGCTATGCTGATATTGGGCTAGATATCACATACAAGCAGGAGGAAAGATGATGAGGCTTAAGGAGAGTCTCTGTTGTGAATATATATTGGTGCAGCATGGAAATCTGAGCCAAGTCTCTCTGGGGTACTGGAACCAGCTGTCAGAACAAGCCATTCTGTAAGTGAACATACAAGGAGAGCAAGCTGATATCTAAAGGATCATGTGAGCTGGATCAAACACAAGAGGGAGGGCAGGTTTATGGCTTGCTCTGACTACAGAAGAATAAATGGGTCTAATTCACACACACTTGATGTGATCCCTTTGCCACATGAATGATGAGTGAGTTTTGTCAGTGGGAATTCAGTTGCCAGAGAATCTGTCCTGGTTGTGACATGCCAGGTGGAGCTGTCAGCAGTGACAGGTAGAAGAAAAGTCATCTCTGTGCCTGAACTTGAGCCAGTTCAGTCAGGAAGTGATTGAGGATGAATAAATACAGGACAGAATTAAGGTATTTTCACAAACTCTTTTCTCACTATAATTTCACTATAAGGAAGTTTGTTGGCACCTATTGGAGGAATAAGTGCGTAGGGGGGGAATATCTCCTTTCTCCTCTTGTATTGTGCAGAAAAGTGGAATTAAATTATTCTGTTCACAGACAGATTGTTCCAGTAAAATAGAATTTGAAGCCACCAGGGGCTCATTGAGTAGAGAAGCTTTTACACTATATGAAAAGGCAAGAGACAAAACCCTTGCCAAACTCCTTCACTCTTTATTACCGACAGCTGCAACGCTGGATGCGTCCGGATGCCTTTTAAGTGCCAAGGGGAGTGACGGAGGTGGGATGGCGTGTGAGCAGATGAAATACATGTCAGCTTCTCCCCTGACGGCAAGTTTAATTATTTGCACCGTTGTATACACAAGAAAAAATATATACACATATTGGGAAATCATTCACTCGAGTTCCTGTGTCAGGTGGATTATGAAAAACTCTTGCTCTTGCTGGTCCATGGCAGAATAGGGTCTTAAAATATTCAGAGCCTGCATATGCCTTTGTCACAGAAGGGAGGAAAAACAAGGTAGAACGTATTTCCTAAAGAAGGATATGAATACATCAAGTGAGCAAAAACAGATGTGCTTTGCTACATGAACTGCAATATCCAGCAGAAGTGAATGAAACCAAAATTTAAACCTAAGAAACCTCTATGCACTTTCATTCCAAAGAACTTTTTAACGTACCCCTTCTTGTCCTGTCTGTATTTTAAGATCAGTAGAAGAGGGATAACCTGATTCTTCTGTTTGTTCAGCGCTCAACCAAACACCACCAAACTGTTCTGTTAAGATCAATTTTCCCAAATTCTTCTGCTCCAAGATCCAGGAACTTGTGTGGTTATTTCAGGGTGGCCATTCAAGACGTGAAATGCTCTAAGACACTAGACATGGTTAAAAGTCCTAAGCCATTAATAAATCCTAATAGTGCTAATAGAATTTGCGAGGCTACAGACTAGGTTAAAAAGATGCAGCCAGGTCATCTTTCTGTAATCTGCAGTTTAAGGTTTGAATACAACTGACTCAGAAATTATAACCATTTGCGATTATGTCTTATGATTGTCAACAGCTCTTCTGCTTGAGTAAGAACTTGTTTCCATTCTACATTAATTCTCTCAGCTGCTGCAAACTTCAGCCCAGCTATGAACAAGGCTGGACTGAAGACTGGCAGACCTGAGGTACAGCTTGATGAAGACCTCTCGGCAAAAATCCCAGCTGTACTAGAGGAAGCAGGCACCGTATTTTCTGAGCAGTGCAGGGGCAGCCCCAAAAGCTATTCTTTCTCAGATCTTGCAAATACAGTGTTTGGTCATGCAGTAAGCTTCTTCCTCTTTGCATTTACATAATGCTGGCTGCCCTATCCTTACAGAACACACATGTAATTGCAAAGTTTGTAATACATCACGTGAGGCCATACAATGAGGACAAGAAATGCCAAGCTTTTCACAGCGTAGTTTGTGGCACTTCAAGCAGCTAACCATATCTTTTCCCTGCATACAGGGGCATTAAACAAGTATATTTTATAGATAAGCCATCAGAGAAAGTGGTTGCTGTGCTACTGACCTAGTGCCTATATTTGAAAACTAGAGTGAGACACACAAAAAAGCTGTGTAAATTACAAAAGAAAAGGGAACATTAGGACTTGCCTCACAGGGGGAATTCCTCAAAGGAGACGGAAATGCAGTGCTGGTCATGACAGCGTTGGCTACTGCTGGTCCTTTGCTGGTGTTAAGTAGAAGTGCACAACCTGGATAAAAGCAGGAAGAAGGTCAAACTGCAGCACCCACCTTCTAGTTTCAGGGTTTATGAAACCTATACAGAAGTTTTGTTAGCTGGCTCCAACTACCAGAGAATGCCAGAGATCTGAAGGTCTTTTCAGTTTATTAAGTATGCAGCTTCACCCAACAAATATAGGAAATAATTTAAGAAATCTGTCTACCTTCCCTCTACAGATATCTTCTGTTCCTCCATGACTTCAGATTCATTCTCCTGGCAAGGCTGAATAATAATTTGTATCTTTTATGAATAAAAAGTAACCTGGGAGAGAATACTTACCTTGTCCAATCCCAAACCAAAATAAAACCATAACAAAATAGCACCAGAGTAATTAATATTAATGCAGCTGGAGGCCTCTTTGCTCCTTCAATCATTTGTTGTAACTAGAAAAATGAGAGTGCTATAACAGGGGTTTCTCTTGGCAGCTGTGCATGAGAAGGTGTGTATTCGCACTATTTCAGCTCTGCCCTTCAGCTCAGGAGGGTACCACAACTGAAGAGCTTAGTGGACGAGGGTAAAGCTGTTGTCTATCTGGACTTTATAGAAAAGCTTTTGACACTGTTTCCCACCACATTCTCCTAGAAAAACTGGCTGCTCTTGGCTTGGATGGGTGTACTTTTTCTGGGTAAAAAAAAATGGCTGGATGGCCAGGCCCAAAGAGTGTTGGAGGAGTTAAATCCAGTTGGCCAGTCACCAGTGGTGTTCCTCAGGGCTCTGTGCTGGGGACAGTTCTTATTAATATCTTTATTAATGACCTGGACAAGGGGATTAAGTGCACCCTCAGTAAGTCTGGAGATGACACTAAGTTAGGCAGGAGTGTTCATCTGCTTGAGGGTAGGAAGGCCCTAAGAGGGATCTGGACAGGCTGGATGGATGGACCAAGGCCAATGGCATGAGGTCCAACAAAGCCAAGTGCTGGGTCTTGCACTTGGGTCATAATGCCAAAGCTGTGATGCAGGCTTGTGGCAGAGTGGCTGGAAAGCTGCCTGGAAGAGAAGGAGCTGGGAGTGTTGATTGACAGCTGGCTGAACTTGAGCCAGCTGTATGCTTGGGTGCAAGAAGGCCAATGGCATCCTGGCTTGTTTCAGGAATAGTGTAGTGAGTAGGATTGGGGAAGCAATTGTACCCCTGTACTCAGCACTGGTGAGGCCCCACCTGGAGTCCTGCACTCAGTTTTGGGCCCCTCACTACAGAAAAGACATTGAGGTGCTGGAGCACATCCAGAGAAGGGCAATGAGGTTGGCGAGAGGGCTGGAGAATAAATGTTATGTGGAGAGGCTGAGAGAACTGGAGCTGTTGAGTCTGGAGAAGAGAAGGTTGAGGGGTGACCTAATTGCTCTTTACAACTATCTGAAAGGAGATTGTGTAGAGGTGGGGGCTGACCTATTATTCCCAGTGACAAGCAATATGACAAGATGGTATCTCATTAAGTTACTCCAGGGGAGGTTTAGACTGGATATTAGGAAAAAGTTCTTCAGAGAGTGGGCTGTTCGGCATTGGAACAGGCAGCCAAGGGAAGTGCAGAATTATCCATCCCTTGAGGTATTTAAAAGACAGCTTGATGTGGGGCTGAGGGACATGGTTTAGTGGTGGTTGGCAGGTTAGGGTGATGGTTTTACTTGGTGATCTAGAGGGTCCCTTCCAACCAAGGCAATTCTACGATTCAATGATTCTATTTGGGCTTTCATTGAAACTGCCACTATAGCACAGGCAAATCACCAATCATTAGTCCTTTATTGCCAGTCATGTGTCATGGATGTTCCCCTTCCCCCCACCCCACACCTCTTTTTGGCTCTTTGCCTTCATCTTTACCTATGCCTCCATCACTGTGGTCTGTAATGCTGGGGGCTGAGTCATCAGATGGCAAAAATGCATTGTAGCCTATACCGGTGTAAGTAGAGTGTAAGTATAAGCCTACACCACGAAAGGAGAGAATCTTACTCTTCACTTTTACCTCTGGATCTAACTTTCTAAAGCAACGTTGGGACTATATACCATTAACTCTGCTGTTGTTATTGCATCCCTTTAGATGCTCTGCGCCTCACTGTACATTAGGAAAAGCTTATTCTAGCAGCCAGTAAATTTGCCAAAAACTCAACCAGGAGTTCAACAGATCAAAAACTAAACCAGTTCAATGCCCGAGGTGCAAACCTTCGAAGGTTTGTATGAAAAGGATTAGAAATAAAGAACTGGGATTTGGCTAGAGGAGCCAGGTACACAGCAATTATACACAGAAGTGGAACTCAAGGGCCAAAGAAAAGAAAAAAAGGAAATGGGAAGGGGGAAAAAGAAGTAGAACAGAGAAACAGATGAAGAAAATAGCAAAATCTGAAAGAAAAAAAAAACAGGCCAGTATGGAAGAAGGTTATGCAGATGAATACTCAGTGTGAAATTCTTTAAAAAGGGTCAAGATTAGTATCTGGTGTCAGTTGTCAAGACCTGAAGTACTAGTCTATACCCTCAAGACAGTGAGGACAGTCTTTAGCTCAAAGCTCTTAGAGTAGAAAGGTAGTTATTGTTTCACTGGCAGCTGAAGATGTAAGAACACAGGAAATGTGCCTTGTCTTTTCTCCCCTCCCCCCACCATTTGTGTACCTTTTTTAGCCTCTGATGTTCATTCTCTGCACTTACTATTTACTCACACACACCTTCTGTCGAAGAGAAGTGGTTGTGCTCCAGGCTTCCGATCCGCCATGGAGAGGGATGGGATGCAGAGGAGCCCTGCATCCAGCCACAGTCCCCTTCTTCAAACGAACAGTAAAACCCCGAGGGAAGCTTTTCTGAAAGAGGGAAAGACACACACACACACATACAGAAGAACCCAGGTGAGCTGGGGAGGAGACTCCTGGACACACAGAGACGCTGCAGTTTTCCGGGGCATGCGGGACCCCCCGCAGCTACTCAGTCCTTTTGTGTGGAGTCATGCAGACCGTGACTCATCACCCCACCTACACACTTTGGCAAACCCGAGTGAAAGGTCACATCTCAGTGTACAATATGGGGTCTCCTAAATACCTGGTCTCTACAGCCCCACGGATATAAACCCACTCAAGATTGCATCTCGGAGATAGCTTTCCTTTGGAGATAGCTTTCCTAACCACTCCTTCTGCAGCCCCACAGAAGAAAAACTTGGAGAGGGATAATTTCTTAACAGGATTCCCTGCCCTTACAGTTTAGGTCTCTAGCCAACCCAGCTCAGCAACATGATCTCTTCTCTCTGTGGGCACTGACATGGTCTCAGGTAAAGCACTGAATCCCTTTGTGCCTCAGTTTTTGCACCTGTGAATCTGTTTGGTGAGATGATAAAAAGAGAATAGTTTATTTTAAGCTGTAATTTCAGCCTCTGAAGCCCACTCATTCTGTCACTGGCTTAGGAAGTCAGGCAAGATTCCAGATCGAAATAATAAAGATACACTAGCTTTTTGCCTTTAAGTTTGCCAGATTTTGAAATAATAGTCTTCTCACTCAAAGCAGAAAATAACTTCTTGCCTTCCATCTCCTTCTCTACCAACATAGCACGTTCTTCTTACAAAGGGTGAAAACTGTTGTGTAGTTCTACCTTATTTCTCTTCAACATAAAGACAGATCATGTATAAATTTAAGTAACTTTGGTGGAAATTGGACCTTGTAAAATACCACGTAAAATCACTACCACTATACCATGATTTCACTTTTAGTGAACCACTAATGATCCTAATACATACTCCACACCCAGGGTGCAGCTGACAACTCTGCCAAGTTCCAAAAGGCTTACCAGTAACAGAAGGGCAAAACACGGGTTTTATGGGGAAAAAGGTAGAGCTCAAAGGTGGCATGGGTGAAAAAAGCATCTTTTTAATATAGTTACCATTAAAGATGCATTAAAGGTGCCAGAAATAAAGAATGACCAGTCATTTTACCCTTCTGTACAGACTTACCAGGCCTTGGGGCTGGCAGTACAAACCAGTGAACACACTTGCTCAGAGGGGTGGTTTTTCTTCCAATAACCTGGAAAAGCTACTGTGATGAACAGATGTAGCTATAAAATGGGATAATGATATTCCTGAATTCTTACAGTTTTTACACCACTGAGTAGTCAAATCTGTACTAAAAAACAGTTTAGCCCACATTTGTTTTACTCTTCACCATTCCCCTAAACTTCCCCTAAAACTATCTTTGTTTTGCACTTTTTTTTTTGAAAGAAATAAAAGTGATACAAAATATCTGTTTAACATTGCAAGATAAAATTGAAGTTCCATGTGCAAAAAATATTATAAGCTTCCATATCCAGGAAGCTACTTTTTCCTTTCCACTGCTTATTAAAATCAGAGTAAAGATTTCTTCACTTACAAAACATAAGGTAGACTACAAACCCCTAAAGCAAGAGAATGTGCTGGTCAGTTGATACTGGAAATTTGATTAGCTTTTTTTACGAGGAGGAGGCTCCTGACTTTAGATTTTTTTTTTTGTGTGTGATTATTAAAAAAATTTCCCTTTCAAATTTTTTATCTATAAAGTTTCTATCAAACACTGAGGCAACAGTATTAAAAAAATCCAATCATTCTAAATGTTTAAATATCAGCAGACTCCCCTGGCTGAGACTGGAAGGTCAATTAAATACCTGCTAGTGGGACCTCACACACCTCAAAAGGCAATTTACTGTCAGTAGCATATGCACCTGTTCTGTGGTTTACCCTGAAAAAAAAAAAAACAAACTGCTGGGGAACACCGCAACTGCAGCATCCATACCAGAAATATTTGATTTCCTAAGAGACTGAATCACAACTCACTTCACAGACAGAACTGAAACTAATCTTACATCTGTGGCTTTTTAGCAGGGCCAAATTGAAACATGGAGCCTGAGCACCACGTTTTACTATTATTTTCTGAAAGCACCCAAATCTACTATGAAAAGAACAAAATATGTACCGGAGCTAAAGCTTTTTCAAATTTTTCCTTAAAAAAAAAATCTCTGAATTTATTCAGCCTGGTCTTTAAATGTGGAGCTATTAAGCAGAGAGTTGCCTCCTTGTGTCTTACCCCTCTACAGAACTTGATTGTATTTCACTGCACAGCCTGAGGATGGGATCCAAAGAAAATGACAAATTATAATGTGTCCTGAATTCCTACTGAAGCAGCTTGGCTCAGTGTCCAACTGAATTCATTTCATGGCGATACACTATCTAGGATGATGTAAACAACTCAGAGCAGCAGGAAGAGTCATCTAAGTAGCAATCCCTGCCTAGAGGCCAGAAAAACCTCACTGTCGATGAACAAGTAAAGGCATAAATAAGAAGCTATTACTTTCCCAGAAAACTTAATTCTTCCTCCACAAATTTATTTTTGCTGAATTTTCAGATGTCTCATGCACTGGATGTGTTTTCTGTGCTCTTCTTTCTTTGAATGCATAGAGCACCTTCAGTTCCACAAAGACCTCTGGCTAGCACATCTCTGTCAATGTGTACTGCTGGATGTTTGTAACTCAGACTCACATTAATGCAGACACTGCACTGACGAGGGAAACCTAATCAGGCTTTATTGGAAAATCAAGTAAATGAGGGGGCAGGAGTTACGCATACTGAAACCCACCATGTTGGTTGTTGTAATCAGTGACAGAAACCTCAAAAGATTTAGACCTCAGTAGGATTAAAATGCAGCTTGTGGATATGGGGTGGAGAATAGAGTAATTCCCTAAGAATGGAGTACTGTGAGTCTCTGCTTTTATTTGACCGATGAAGTAGAGAAAACCTGTAGGGTGTTAAAACTTGTTCTTAAATAAATATTTTCCAGTCTTCAGAAGGAATTACCTCTCAAAGCAAAATCTAAATAAGTTCAAAGTTGTGGGGTTTTAGTTTTTTTTTTTTTTCTTTTCACTGTTAAACTCAGATTTTTCATCCTTTAATAGCCTAATCAACTAGAATAATTTATGAAGTGGCTGGAGTAGGCTCTTAATATAAAACTAAGTGTAAATCAAATAGATACTACAGTTTAAACTTTTGCATGAAATTCTAGACCCATAGTATAAAGGACACAAGCAGAAAAGGCTACTCTGATATGTAAGGGACACTTAAACCAAGTTTAGGAGGAAATCTCAGGAACCAAACAGATCGACTACTCAATTTAAAGAACTGCATGAATCTTATATGTGAGTTTTGTTTCAATGGTTGACGCTCTGCTAGCAAAGCTGGTCAGTCAAATTCTACCAGGAATGAAGCATAAAAAGGGAAAATACTTTTTACCACAGTCAACAAAGAGTTATCCTTTAATGTCAGAAGACTTTTCTGTTCAGAACTGCCAGAGGTTAGAATTTGTTGCTAGAAGTACAGCTTTTGATCAAGAAAGAAGCAAAAGAACTAGTGTATGCAGGACAAGAACTCTCTGCTGGGCTGTATCTATCACTAGGATATAAACTTATCCAGTAATTTTTTCATGCATTTTTGCCTGGAAAGTAAACTGGTCCCTGCAGAATTAATTATCTATGCTTTTTTGGTCATGTTATCACAATTTCCAACCTTATAGGTCCCTATTCTAGCTGCCATCTGGTCTTTTGAGAGATGTGTGCATGCGCCCATCCAGACACTAAGCACAGTCAGAACCACTACTTTGATGGATCAGATACCAGTCTTCCCTACCTCACCAACAGGTAAAGTGTTACAAACATCCTTAAATATTCAATGAGGCAAAGAGTGAAAATTACCCTGTAACCCAACAGTTATGAGATATATTTGAAAGAAGGAATACATTACTTTCAATCCTTATTCCAGACAGAATTTACAAAATGTGGAATAGAAACCCCAGGCGAGACTTGAGTAACCATTTTCTTCTGAACTAGACCAGAACTCCTGGCCATAGTCTTGGAAACTTTGTATGAAGGTAGGAAATATGTATTCAAAATCACTTGGGTGGAAGAAAGATCAGTCCTGGGGTTGTCTTATTCTGAATGACTCCTGTAAGTTCTGGGAAGTTAGATAATAAATATATTATCAGTGCCTCCATTCTTTCAATTTTTTTTTAATATATCCATTACTTACCTAACATGCTCTGACTGATTAACCAGTATTTTCCCAGGCTGAATTGTTTTCATAAATTTAGACAGAAAATAAAATAATTCTGGACTAGCCAAAAGAATATGCACTTTTGCTCAGACTTGTTGCCCTGCAACCTGGATTACTGAACCAAAATCCAAGATATTGTTAACTAAAAGGAGAAGCACAAAGCTACTGAAACAAATTCTCCCTTTCTGTGAAGCAGAGCTCTGCCTATCTGCAATAGCAAATAATTTGAGTTTTCATTTCTGCCTTGATACCATACCAGGTAAATTACATACTTGATTATTACACTAAGAGGAAGTATGTCGTATTTTTGGTTTAAGTTATAGTCTATAAGGGCATATATTTACTAGCAAAGACATAAGACCACCACTATCTGAAGTCTTAACATGTGTCTGCAAAGTATGCCTTGGCAAAGTAATTTCCAGTGTGGCACTTCCATCAGTCTGTTAAATCTGTATGTCTGATCCCAAATCAACACAGTTCAGCATCTAATTCCACATCTGCCTCTTTGAAGCCATCTTTTGCTCCTGCAAGAATATTTGATTATGACTCAAACAGCAACATGCTTTTCTCTAGGGGTCATCCCTCTCTGATTTTACACTCTCTACACAAACTAATTGGTTGCATGCAGAACAAACACTGTGACATTTCATTGGCCATTAATAAGTAAAGAGATGTTAAGAAACAGCAGGCTTTAGGGAGATTTTTTCCAGCTATGAAAGGAATAAAACCCAAATGAATAGGAAGTTAAAAAAAAAAAGTCAGTACCTGCACAGCTAAAAGACTGTGAAAGAGAAAAAAAATCCCTACATCTCCTTGAAGCTCAAAGACAGAAACCTTTGGTTAATGGTAAAAGATCTCCCCTCAGTTTTGAGCATGGCTACATCTTTCTGAGAGCTCTTTTGTGTAAGCAGAAGCATTTGGGAAACCCCTTTCTCAGTTTTATACATCTGAATCACTTTTTGCTACACTTGCAAAAAGCTGATGAAAACACTTGTGTTGCTCAGGAATAAAATGACAACCAGAATACTGAAAGATGACATACATTTTGTGTTAAGCTGCTATGCAGATGTAACTGACATCTGAACCAAACACAAACCTGTGTTGTGTAAGAAGACTTATGCTGACAATATTTAACGCAGTAAAGAGGCAAAAGCAGAGAAATTTGCCACAGAACTGAGCAGGCTTTGAAGGGTGTTAGCAGACATACCCACCACCTGGGCTCTTGCTGAGGCAAGCCAGACATTTTTGTTGCTTGGTGGAAGATGGTGGGTTTGGGGCCTTTTGGATGGGAGTAAGAACTCTCATTCCCAGTACCCATGGTTGAATACAAGCTGTGTGGTCTTCTCAAGTTAGGGAGTGATGCTCCAGCTGGGTAGTTAAATATCTTCTGGTTTTTTACATTTTACTATTCACATTCTCAGTACATTCTTTGCTGATAAAAAAATAAGTGCTATAATGCTTTATGCAAAGAGCTACAGATGAATGCTGCATGGATGGGAAAAAGGTAATCAAACCAATCCCTGTGGATAACATATGTGACAGAGGGATCAGTCACTTTACGAGCTGGCTCACCGGAGGAGTGACAAGTGGTGCACCTCAAGGATGAGTACTGGCACCAGTGTTAATATCTTCATCAACAACAAAGACAGTGGGATCAAGTGTACCCTCAGCAAGTTTGCAGAGGACACCAAGCTGGGTGGTGCAGTCAACATGCCAGAGAGACGGGATGTCATCCAGAAGGACCTGGACCAGATAGAGAGGTGGGCCCATGCAAACCTGATGAAGATCAATAAGGACAAGTATAAAGTCCTGCACTTGACCCAGGACAATCCTCATTATGAATACAGGATGGGGGACAATGTAGCACAGAACAGCTCTGTGGACAGAGACTTAGGGATATTGATGGATGAAAAGCTGGACATAAGCCACATGCATCTGCAGATCAGAAGACCAACTGCATCTTGGGTTATATCAAAAGAAGTGTGGCCAAGAAAGTTGATTCTGCCCCTCTACTCTGCTCTGGTGAGACCTCACCTGGAATACTGTGTCCAACTCTGGAGCCCTCAGCACAAAAAGGACATAGACCTCTTGGAGTGGGTCCAGTGGAAGGCCATGAGGATGATTAGAGGGCTGGAGCACCTCCCCTATGAAGACAGGCTGAGAGAGTTGGGCTTGTTCAGCCTGGAGAAGACTCAGGGAGGACCTTATAGTGGTCTTCCAGTACCTGAAGTGGACCTACAGGAAAATTGGGAAAGGACTGTTTTCAAGGGCATGTAGTGGTAGGATGAGGAGCAACAGTTTTAATCTAGAGCAGGGTAGGTTTAGATTAGACATTAGGAAGAAGTTCTTCACTATGAGTGTGGTGAGGCACTGGAACAAGTTGCCCAGTGAAGTGTTGGAAGCCCCATTCATGGAGGCATTTGAGGTTCATGCTCAAGCTCAGGCTTGATGGGGCTCTGAGCCACATGATCTAGTGAAGATGTCCCTGCTTACTGCAGAGAGGTTGGACTAGATGACCTTTAAGGACCCTTCCAACCCAACACATTCTATGATTCTATCATTCTATGGTTCCACTTTCCAATGAAATGAAAATACATTCAACTTAATCATAAGCATCATTTCGTAGTTGGCTTTTTTGGTTTGGGTTAGGTTCTTCGGGGTGTTTTAAAATATTTTTAATTAAAGTATAGAGCACATCAGAAATACCTTTATGAGGTTTTAAAAGGTTTCAATAGCACTAATACAAAGCATTATTGGTTCTCAGAAGCTTCAAGTCTGCAGTGATGACACTGTTCCTGTGGAAGGTAATTTAATGTTCACCTAGTATCTGTCATTAATGATTTGAATTTCAAATTGTAACAACCTCTAACATGACGGAGAAGCATATAATTTCAAGCTTTTTACTAGTTTATTAAATGATCTCAGGTCAAACCACTGTTCTTCACATCAATAAAACCCATTACTTTCTTTTGTTAGCAGCAAAGAACTGGAATTTGCTAGAAGTTGTGTGTCATTCATGTTAACTTTATGCAAGAAACAGGAAAGGTATGGTAGTCTGGACACCACCTGTGCATAACACAGCACATTGGAATTACCTTACCCAGATTCTCCCCTGCTCTTCTGCATGCAAAAGCTAAACTGAGAATAATTGCCTTTCCCATTCCAAAGGCTTTTGCTGGGACTTGTATTTTGGTCAGAGAACACAATTTTGCATGCCAAATCAATGCAGTTCTGCTAACTGAAGTCCATAGGCTAGATCACCTATGACACATGCACTTTAAATTGGTAAATTATGAATTCTCAATGATTATTTTCCTGTAGATAATCATACAGCTGACAATCCATCACTTGTAACTATCTGTACACTGGCAAAGGGGGAGACCCTAGAAACAGCACATGTGGAAGTACAGAAAAAGAGGTAAGGAAGCATCAAGTTGGAGAGGGTCCAGAGGAGGGCCACAAAGATGATAAAGGGGCTGGAGCACCTTTCCTATGAGGACAGGCTGAGAGAGTTGGGGCTGTTCAGCCTGGAGAAGAGGAGGCTCCGGGGAGACCTTAGAGCGGTCTGCCAGTACCTCAAGGGGGCCTACAAGAAAGATGGGGAGAGGCTGTTCAGTAGGGCCTGTTGTGACAGGACAAGGGGTAATGGTTTTAAAATAGAGGGAGGGAGATTTAGATTGGATATTAGGAAAAAGTTCTTTACTGTGAGAGTGGTGGAGCACTGGAACAGGTTGCCCAGGGAGGTGGTGGATGCCCCATCCCTGGAGACGTTCAAGGCCAGGTTAGATGAGGCCCTGAGCAACCTGATCTAGTTGGGGGTGTCCCTGCTTCTTGCAGGGGGGTTGGACTAGATGACCTCTGGAAGTCGCTTCTAACCCTAATCATTCTATGACTCTATGATTCTATCAAGATAATTAAAGGAAGATCCTAAACATCTTGGTTATGCAGCATGTTTACAATGTATTCAGGCACAGCAGGTTTTCAGGAAACTAAGGCTGCTATCTATCTTCTACTGTATTTTATTAGACTACTGTCTGCTAAAGAAAAGACAGAAAACAAGAGGAATTCAAAGACACGGGAGTTGGTCAAAGACAAGCTACTGGCACTACTCATTTTTCATCTTAGATGTTTCCTTCTTCCTCTCCCTTCTGCCACATGCTGAGCTACATTGTGATTAAAAGCTCTAACAAACTACACATTTCATAATTCTGTAAGGCATCTGGCTATTCAACTATACTTCCTTTGCATTTTTGATTAGGGATTTGGAAGAGATAAAGCACTAAGAGCATTTTAAGAACCTGATTCAGACCTAGTGCAGGTGAGAACAGGAACGGTATCAACTGGTCTGCTCCAAGCAGACACCCAGAGAAACTGCATGTGCTGTTGAGGACACTGGTCTTTTAATAGTACCAAATTAGTATATTAGTGCTAAAGTCTCAGGTATTACAATCAGTGCTTTTGGAAAAGGAGGATGCAGCCAGAGGGACACTGGATTTACTCACTGCACATATCTCCTTCATCTTCTCCCTCACTGCAGTCCCTGATGAAGTCACACGCCTGCCCCAGCCTGATGGCCGTTCCATTCCAGCAGGTGAAGGAACCCTCCAGAGTCATTTTTGAGCCAGAAGCAGCTCCTAGAGAAAACAAAAACAAAACCATGTTCAGATTACTGAATTGCTTTACTTTCAACCAACAGGTCACAGGATCCTGGATAACACTGAGTAGGAGAACACCTTGTTTCCCTCAATACGATAATTAATTATTATTTTATTTTGTTTCATCTTGCCAAATATCTAATGGTCCACACAGAGATAACTTCTGTTCCCCAGGCATTTCTGGTGTTCTAACTTGGAAGGCATCTTTGACCCTTGAGAAGAGGTTTAAAATCCTGCATCCTGCTCTGTGGTACTTCTCAGCAGCCCAATATGCATTATAGATTCTTAATTGCCTGTGAATTTACTGCTAGACTGAAAGTCTTGAAAACTGATATCTTTTCTGTCTAGCTCAGGACTAATGATTACTTGGTTTGGAAAGAACACAAGTTTTCAACGTACCCTCCTGTCAACACGTATTACCTAAGAGACTTGGATTTATCACCTTGTCGTATTCTCTCTAAAGGAAAGAAAATAGTCTTTTCTTTGGCTGTAGTTTTCTTTCCCTTCTATACCCACTTCTGTTCCTGCATCCTGCACTCCCTTCTGCTTGAGTCAGGGAGCCCACAGCAGACTAAATCTAGCAAGACACAAAAAGTCACTAACTACTTATGCTAAGCAGCAAAGGCAGCTAGCAATGTGGAAGGGAAACAACTCTTATGAAATGAGGTCACTGAATATTACAATCAGAGACCAGTATCATCCATTCAGAAATGATATTGAGTACTTTTTCCTCAGCATTGTCCTTTTCTGGAGGCACTCAATTCCTGTGACAGCTGAGAAGTCAAAGATCATCCAGCCTGATGGGTATCATTTTCCTTACTGTAGGAGTTCTCTCATCCTGAGTCCTCTGATTGCAGCCAAGTGAGGCACTTAAAAAGACTCATCATCCTGAAAGCACATGCTCTAGATCAGCCACCTGGAGCCCTGAATTAGTGTGGCCAGTACATACAGTCAGTAGGTATGGAGGAAGCCAAGCTTGAAGAGTGCAAGAGCCCCTTCCACAAAAACCCGTATGTAGATGCCATTCACTGAAACCTTCCTGTCTTTCGGCAGAGATGAGCTTCCGCTTCACTGCTCCTAGAAGACAAGCCTAGAAGTATGAAGAGTCTGTACTGTGAATTCCCCACTGCAACAATTCCTGCCCTGTCTCATATTAAATGGGTAAATGCTCAAGATTAAACCAAAGCCTCTGGGCAGAGTGAGCCATTGTTTGCCTAACTCATCTGTGCTTGCTAAACAGCACAGCTACATCATGTTCTCTGGTACTACAGGGAGCTGGGAATCACTGGTGATTCAATTAGATGTGCACTTGATACTTTTATTTATATTGCCTGCCAAAACTAAAAATTAATGAAGCCTGTAGGAAAACAATCACTATTTCTCTTCAAGCTTATTTTATGGTGCAAATCAATTCAGGAATGGGGAGAATACATGCCAAACCTCTTTAATAAAGGAACTCGGCTCCTGAAAAGGGTGCTCTGTGTTACTGTCAGCTCATTTTTTTTGACTGCCTCAGAGTAATTTGGGCTTGCTGCATACAGGCTGCACGGTGCCCTTGTTATTTCAGTCAGGGTCAAGGCTGACTAGCAGTGGAGAGCTTTGCAGAAAAGAATAGACCAAGTAACTCAGAGCTGGTTGCTGGCAATTTCTGCAGGATCTTTGGTAAGGACTTAAGACAATGAGAAAATATCCTTCTTGGCCTTGCTGTGCTTCTTCCAAAAATGCACTCATAGAGATACCGCTGAGAGCCTTCCCTATGTCAGAAGCAAAGCTCTTCACATATCAGAAGCCAGTCACAGCTGGCTCAGGTCAGTGTGCAAACGGTTCATGGCAAACTGTGAGAAGTGATTCTGGTAACTCAGCACATGTGAACCCTTCTCCTAGGGATATGTGGCACTACATTGCTGGAAGCACCACCTAAATAAAAGTTTAGAAACAAGGTCCAGAGCACTTTCATAAAGCTAGTAACACCATGTAACTCTTAAAAATGCTGAAGTCCTACTCAAATTCAGAAGTTCTTTTATCACTCTGAACTACCCGCGCAGATAGTACCTGAGGGAATGGGACAGAGCTGCCACAGGGCAGGTTTAGGTTGGATATTAGGAAGAGGATCTTTACTGGGAGGGTGGTTGAGCACTGGAACAGGCTTCCCAGAGAAGAGGTCACAGCACCCAGCTTGGCTGAGTTCAAGAAGCATCTGGACGATGCGCTCAGTCCCATGCTGGGACTTGGCTGGTCCTGTGTGGAGCCAGGAGTTGGACTCGATGATCCTTATGGGTCCCTTCCAACTCAGGGTATTCTGTGATTCTATGGTTTTGAAGGAACACCCATATTTATTAGAAGTTCTCACGTTCCACTCAGTTTATCTGCAATCTTTTCAGCAATGTCTGCATTTTATCCCAGAAGCTGCTGGGATACGATATGCAGAGATTCAGAGGAGGAGTTACTGTAGGCAATGGGGTTTTTCTGTTTACTCAATTTTAACTTTGTAAAGGTCCTCATTTTTTTCAGCACATGATTGTGTTAACGCTAATTATAATGGAACCAAGGGACTCAAGAGCACCTATCTTCCCAGGTGTCTTTGTTGCAGCCCAAGGCACAAATCTCCTGGAGTCAACTGACTGTGGTATTTATAAACCGTCAGCTACAACTAGGCATCAAGCAATTCCAGGAGCTTTTCCTCCAAAACAAAGCAGCAGATTTGCATGTTCATTCATCTGTGATGAGACAGGGCTTGAATTAGTTCAGATTTGCATTAGACTTGTATATACATGCTCCTTGTATAGGTTAGAAAACACAAATAGCAAAGCTGCAGCCCGGGTAATGGATGGGCTCTTCGACAGTGCATGATTTATTCCTGTCTCCTGTTTGCTTGCTTACTGTGTGTACAAAGGCAAAATGAATCTGAAAAAGGAGATGATTAACTAGCAAAACAAATAGATAACCCCAAAAAAGTCCAAATACAAATGACCCTTTTAATGGGCCACTTGATGCAGATGTTTGCATTCAAGCGCTATGAAACAGAATTTTTAATTAAAATATTTTGTAACAAAAATAGACATTTGATCTTTTCATTTCCCAGCCACAACCATTCCTGGCAAGGTGAGACAGAAGGACCTGGATCATTGAGTCAAGTGGCCTCAACCCACTCACAGATGATGTCTAAGAAAAGGAAAATGAATGATATCAAATAAGTATTAAAGTAAAATTTGTGGGAGACATCCTTTATATTTACAGCAGTGTTTATGTAGCCAGTGGCATCCATAAATTATAGCAGTCATTAAGCTGTACCACGGCTGGCTTGGAGTCTTATAAATCATTATTTAAACAGCAACATTAAACAAATGGCATTTCAGGCTCTAAATTGAAAGGAGAAACACACAACTCCTTGGGGAACAAGTGCTGACTTTGTACCTCACAGGTCCTGTTTCATAACACAGTCCAGCCTTGACAGTGTTCAAATCCAGTATCAGGCCGTGGACAGAAATGGCAGCCTGAGCTCTTGATTGCCCATGCAGCAGATCAGCATCAAAAAGGGGAAATCATGTGGCTTAGCTTAATGCAGGACAAGCAACTTACTGCTCAGACTGTGGGGCCAATCTCCTCAACGGATTTTCTCCAACTTGGGTTGCCTCTTCTCTCCTCCCCACTCCCTTGGTGAGCAGAGAAATCAGAGTGCCAAGCAAGTTCTAGTGTATCTGTCTGTAAGGAATGTGGGCAGAAGGATTGTGATGTTTGATCAGTTAACCTTACTGACACCACAGCTGGCCAAGTGGGAGGGAAGATTCTTGCAGGCACTTCCAAAGTTATCCCTTATCTTGCAAGCCAGCTATGCTGCTAATTATCATGCAGGATTAATCAAGCTGAACATAATTATACCTTCATATGTTGCATTCAACTTCTCAGGCCATAATTTTTAATGCTACAGAAAGCTTTTGGGACCAACAGTCAGGTAAAGCCCTCCCACTCAGTGCACATTAAGACAAGATAGAGCTTAATAGGACAGCACTAGGCTGTTGTTAAAAAACCCTGTCATTTCTACTCTGCAAAAGAAGAACAGAAATTGCAATGAATGTGCACCCTTTGTGCATGTTTTACCAGAAACGTCGCTGCTCTGTGGGCTATCCCTGAGGAGCCTGGCTGGATCAGCTGAATTGATTCCAGTGTTCTTGGGGAAAGACTCTGTATGCACACCCATGGAGAAAAACATCCACTTCTAAATGCACCTGTACAGTAAGAAATACCTACCCATGGAACTCCACCATGCTTATCTCACCATATGTGCTAGCTCTCAAAAACTTCTATTATTTAATTACACCTCTTAATATTTTCTAAGGGGATAGTGCTGCAGTTCAACATTTCTCCTCTAAACACCACTAAAACTCATGGATTGTGCAATGTCACTGACAGTGCTTAGTTGTCACAAGTATTTGTCATTAACTTCTAAATTTCACCTACTCCTCTTCTGGATAGAGTTTAAGGCCTTGACTCAGATATTTATTTTAAAGAGAGTACTTGGGAGATTCGAGGTTGTGTGAAACAAAGAAAAACTGCTGTCTGGCTATAAAAGGACAGGGAACACACTGAGGAGGTTTTGATTATTGATTTTTCTCTAACTTGCTTTTTCTGACAGGCACATCATTTCCTTACTCTTCATCCCCAACTCTCTAGCCTTGTAGCAGTGTAAGCATTTGAAGGGTAAATGCTCACTTCTAGCTGCTTCTTGCAGAACCACCCATACAGCCCCACCTCTTCCACCAGAATCCCACCATGGAAAAGCACAACATCCATATTCCACAACAATTCTCATTAATACCTCTTCTTCCACCATTAGAGAAGTTCGAAGGTATGAAATAAATCATAGAATCACCTCGGTTGGAAAAGACCTTTAAGATTATCGAGTCCAACCGTTAACCTAGCACTGCCATCCCACCACTAAACCATATCCTTAAGCACCTCGTCTGTCAGTCTTTTAAATACCTCCAGGGATGAGGACTCCACTACCTCCCTGGGCAGCCCATTCCAGAGCCTGACAACCCTCTTGGTGAAGAAATGTTTCCTAATGTTTAGCCTAAACCTGCCCTGGCGCAGCTTCAAGCTATTCCCCCTCATCCTATCTTCTGTTACCAGGGAGAAGAGGCCGACTCCCACCTCACTACAGCCTCCTTTCAGGTAGTTGTAGAGGGTGATCAGGTCTCCCCTCAGCCTCCTCTTCTCCAGACTAAATAACCCCAGTTCCTTCAGCCACTCCTCGTATGACTTGTGTTCCAGACCCCTCACCAGCTTGGTTGCTCTCCTCTGTACCTGTTCCAGCAATAAAGGAGGTAGGAAAGTGAAAGAAGTGAAAGACAAGTTCATGTTTAAGGGAACTGAAGCCATCCTTGGCAAATGGCCACTGAACTCCAACATGATAATAATATAGGGCAGATCATATAGCCCAAAACTTTCACAGTGATTTACGCTGCTCTCATTTTTCAGCCATCCACCCCAGGACACCTGTACTGAGATCTGCAGAGAAGCCAAGTGGTCGCAGCTGCAAGTGAGACCAGTGAGAGAAATACTTGGAAAACACAACATCCTCAAAAAACGCTTTGAAAAAGATTGGACTCCAGGTTTCTCGCACCAGGCAGCCAAAATTAGACAACACTTCATAATTTCTGGCTTTAATCTTTCTAACAGCATTGTTACTGCTGTTGCCTAAGGATGCAAGTGAAGCCACATTTGTAGGAGGTTGTGATGTCTTTTTATTAGACTGCTGGATACAGGCAGAAAAAGCAGCCCATGTTTGTATGTGCCTGAAAGCTTGCCTATTTTTCCGGTTACATAAATTGGCTTTAATCTTCAGATTTCTCTTCCCATATGTAAAATGGAAATAAAGTCATCACAAGAGTTCTGTGATGTTTGTCACATTAACATTTGTAAGGAACTAAGATGTTATGATAACAGAGCCATGAAAAAAAAAAACCTGCAAGGAAATTATTTATTCTGTCTTCAAAGTGGAGTTTGAATAATTTACAGAATAAAAAGAACAAGGCTATACATTTGATGAAGGCAGGACAGAGGCTAGATAACCACCCCCTGCCCTGCATTCTAAGGGAGAAGCTCTCCACTGGGACCTACTCCAAGGCAAAAAATCTTCCTTATTAGCACCATGTAGGAACAGAGTTTTCACTTCACAGAAAATGACAATATTTCAAAAGGTACATAACCAAAAATTAAAAATGCTAAAATCCCTCACAAAGGAAAAGTTTCAAAACTATTCTGCATTGGAACTACTGACTTAAGAGGTTTCAACATGTAACTAAATGCTGTCATAAACCCAAAAAACTGAAAAACATTTGAAGTAAAACAAAGATTAATAGTTGGGCTGGAAATTCTAGTGGAAACAAACTAGAGTTTGGGACATCAATAATTAAGCCATCTCAGTTCTAAGATGCTCTCTCTCTCCCCATTGCGTCTGTTTCAACATAGGGGCGCTATGCTTAGTACACAATTTTTAAAACATCTTTTTCCTTCAGCATTGCAAAAGCCTAGCATAATTGCTTACACCAAAGAAAGCTTTACAGCACACCTGAGGAGCTGGTACTTGCTCACTGACACGTTTCAGTAGCCTGAACCTTCTAAAAAGCTGTACAGCAGCCAGGCCCTCCGAGTTCTCTTGGAAACACTTTTGAGCAGGTCTAGTTACTTTCCCTACCTTTTGAGTGAATGACTTCCCAGCACTAACATTTTTGTGATGTAGCTTTCCTGAATTTACAGCAACAACTAGCTACCTTAAAGCTGTAATGAAATAAGAATGTGGAATAACAAAGTTGGCTATATTTTGCACTTTCTCATTTTTCAATTATGGAAGTTGACTGAGAATCTGATATTTATCTTCATAGCTCCTGAGACAGCAAATAATTGCTGAGCACAATAAATGACAGGATAATGTTTTCCCCTATTAATCTTGCACACAATCTAGCTGCTTTTTCACTGTTTTGTTTGGTTTTTTTGTTTGTTTGTTTGTTTGGGTTTTTTTGTTTGTTTTGTTAGGGCTTATGGTAAGATATGTACTTTTTCCTGTGATCGCTCACCGATCAATAAGTAGCTCCCACAGCACACCCAAACATTAAGAGTAAGCAAGTAAACAGCAGCAGCAGATTTTATAAAGGAAGTATTTTCCAGCACATATTGGTACCTACACATTCTGGGATATGTACAAAATTGAGATGGGCCAAAAGAGACAGAAAATTAGTATTTTTTCCTAAATATGCATGGCACACTGTGTATACATAGTCACTGGACTTCAAAAAATTAAATCTAAACGTATCTTTAAAGCTTTCCTATCTAAATGTCACCATCCTGATAGAATACTTTTGTTAAAATCGCAAATCTCATTTCTTTTGGTTGCTTTATGTTGCCCTTGTTTAAGGATCAGACTGCATTTGCTGTTTAATTCCCTTTTGTCTCAGGTACCATTGCATCTTCATGACATTAAAACCCCAACAAAACCAAAAACATCCCCCCTCCCATTCTTCATACCTCTCCTAAGAGCAATGATACTTGTAACTGGCTAAAAAAAAAAAAAAAAAACCCAAAAAAACCCAAACCAAACAAAAAAAACTCCAAACTAAAAACACCAATCCCCAAAAAAGACCAAACAACCTCTTCTGTGATCTTTTTAAAAATACAAACCTTGAAGAGGGAAAATAAAAAGGTCCAATTTCTATTATTAGCTCTGCTGTTCCCATCAGACCTCTCAGGGCATGAATAGGTTTAGACACCAGCTCTTACCCACCAGCAACCTTACCCGTGGGAAATACCAGCCAGACTGATTGCTAGCTCACTGGAAGATGAATGCTGCTTGCCACATATGGCAGATGCTGACAAAATCATCAGGTGATTAAGATCTCTAAGCTTATTTATAGGCAACAGAAGTAGATTTAACACAGGTCAACTCTCAACATCAGATATGGAATTGAATATGAAATAAAACAAGGCTACTGAAGACAGGCCATGGAAATAGTGCTGCCAAACTTCACGTGAGCTTCTTTTGGGTAAACCCTAGGAGTTGACTAGATAGGAACTACAAGCAATTTTTCACATTTTGCTTCCAAGAAGGCTGGGTTCACTCACTCAAGTGAATTTTATCTTTGCCTGTTTATCTTTACCACTGCTCCCCAATTTCAAGCATAACGAACACTGTCACTACTTAGAGTGCTTTTTAAAATTTTTTTCTCCATATTCTTATTTCTTAAAAAACTTCATATCAAGAAAACATCACTAATGTTTTAAAGACAAGGACACCAAGGCATACACCAACCAATTTCAAATAATGAAATGAGATTTTCAAAATATGAAATAACAATTGCCCAAACCAGACTAACTCTCTGACCCCCTGTTCCAACATCAGTGTTTGGACTGAAGCCAACTAGATCTTAAAAAAAAAAAAGATACAGAGAGACTGGAGCAGATTGCTTGACTCATAAGGGCTGACTCCACACAGGTCAGATATAACCTCTCTCTGAACCCTGCAATAGCAGCATCTCAGTAATCTCCGACATGTGCTTTTAACACTGCCAAACCAGTCGGGTACATCTGTATGCCTTGTCATGAAAAACACAAATAGAGGCATGACACTTAATTGTATTCAAACATCATTTTAGAGCAGAATCATATTTTTCATTTCTAAAATGCAATTCTGCTTCTATAACTGTTTAAAGCAGTATCTCTCCTCTAGCTGTCAGCAGTATTAAATTAAGGTTTATGGTCTTACTGCAGATCAGTTGCTGTGGGAGACGGGCAGAGTATCACAAATCAGCACAATTGAGAGTATGTGTATGTGGTCCCTTTCATCATGGTGCAGTGGTGCATCTTCACACCACAGCCACACGCTTTACTGTTCAAAGCTGTCAGTGGCCCCACAGCAGAAGAGCAACAGTTGTTCCAGAGCAAAGCAGCAGCTTGCTGGGGAAGAAGGTTTCATGCCTTTCCTCTGTCCACTCCCCTAACCTCTGTGAAACTGCAACTTTGTAAGTGCAACAAACTGTCATCAAGGTGGTGTTTTCCACTTTGTTCAACAACTGAGCAACAGTACCTCAACAACTGAAAGCATAAGCAAAATGAAACTGCAAGTGAGCACTCATGAGGGAGTGGTGACACTGGTGACACAAGTCTACCACTGGAAAGGACTTAGTATGAATGGAGGCTATATGGCTTTCAGTTCTAGGGAAGCAAAAGAAAACACTGCAGTATTACCCTATCTTCACACATCCCTGAACACCAGGATGTTGGTGGATGCTATGACTCACTGGTGACTCTTTCAGCTGAATGCACTGAAGACTGCCTATGTTCCAGTGCTCTGAAGCCAGTCCAAAGGGATTGAGAAGTAGCAGTTCATTGCTCTTGTATATCAGGCTGTGCTTCAAGGCCTTGCTATGCTTGAATTAAATTATCCCAGGAGCAAAGCTGCTGAAGGTCAACAGCACTCAACAAAAAACCAACCAACCAAACAAAAAAACCTGGAGAAGGACTCCTTCTTGGAGTCTGTGTCCCTGCTGCAGCATCTCTGCTAACACTTGAACATGGGGAAGACTTATGAAAAAAACACACAAATGTCAGCAAAGAGCACAGTGTTAGATACATAGTGAAGATTTCAGGGAAAAACCCCAGAAGATATGACATAATTCCAAAATGACCACTCAGGTTTCAGGCATGCCTGCCTTGTAGCATGATAAAAGACACCAGAGCAGCTATATAAATGTTAAATAATATTAAAATAGCTTTGTTATTATTTATAATACTAGGAAAGGAATCTTAATAAAATGATTACCATGTGTAAAGACAGATCATGTTCTGCATCTCTCTGTGATTCTAGAATTTCTTTAAGATCTTTACCCTTCAACAAGCAGACACTGAAATTAAACTGCAATCTTGGATTCTACACAATTACTGGGAGCTAACAGTCATTTCTTTTACGGTTCTCATCTTCAAATTTGGCACCATAAAGTGTATGAAAACCCAAAATATTCCATTATAGCCACCTTTCAAGATTCCATTATAGACACCTATTTCAAGATTCTTCCAACCTCCCCCTCTCCTATTTTACTGATTCAGTTGGCTATTAATTAATCTCTTAACTATTGTCAGAAACAGTATTAAATTCTCACAAATTCGCTACTGCTGTGATTATGTAAAATGCTCCTCCCAGCTGGATAGGTTTCAACAAAGCGTAACACTGTTGACTCTAGATAATCTATTTATACAATGCAAATGTACCTCTTCCTGGCAGACAAATCCTTTATAACTAAATCCTTTATAACTGCAATATGATTCATTAAAAGAGAGAAGTAGGAGGACATACATATAGATTACTGCTCATTCTTCATCAAGACCTAGCAAAACCAAACATCTGGGTACAAAACAAGTAATAAAAAGAGAGTATGAAATGGGGGTTGCTAGGCACACTGCAGAGTAAATGGGTTAGTCTGGTTTGGTGACAAGCAGGTTGTATGCTATGCATGAATAATTATTGGAAAGGTCCAGAAGAACAGCACATGGCAATGACATACAGAATCCAACCCAGCCAGGCTGACTTGCATGGTGACTTGGAATAAAAAAAAAAAAATTAAACATATAAGGAACTAAGAAAGAGAAATATAAACCAATTTCAGGAAATGATGAATTTCTGTATACTCTCCAACAAAGATCTACTGGGTTGTGGCACTATTTCATCAAACAATGTTGGAAAAAACCTATCACTTTAGGAAAGGGTTACAGTTAACAAGCTACAGGACAGTGGACAGGACTCACACAACAGCACAAACCGCACATACACCCTGAATAATAAAAACAAACCATCAAACTTCTTTTGGCCATCAAATGGACTGGGAGAGACCTAAAAGATTCTTTGCATTTACACGTATGTAGACTTGGTGTTGAAGTATCAATTTAAAGACCAAATAATGATTAATAGTAATTTTCATAGACATTTCTCTCTGACTAACGGTCATCTTGGAGAAGTCAGCCATCTTAGGGAGGTCAGCCATCTTCAGGAGCATAAACTCTTCCTATTTTTACTGTGATCCACTGGTTGCTCTCTACTTGTACTCCCATTCATTCGAAGCTGTCCATGCTCCTCTCCATGGTATAATTAAGTTATACCAAGTGCAAAGGTGTTTGATACCCGCTATATATTTTTTTACAAAGAGAACAGTTAAAATACCTGACTTTCAGCCCTCCTGGGGCTTTAACTTAATGGGATGTGGATGCAGTTCACCAGCTGTAACGAATGTCACTGGTCAACTACTCACATTACTGCAGTACACCAAAGCCTGGAATGTAACCTATAGTGCATAGGAAATCTACATTTAGAAAGTTTAGTGAAATACTATCAACAAAATTAATCACCCTGGAATTTTTATTTAAACAAGGAAAAAAAAAGCCTCCTTTTCCAAGTTTTCCTGATAAACAGCAGGACTTTTACACAGGAATAGTTACAGTAAAGGCTCTCAACTCTTCTTTGACCATTCTTCTCCTCCCCATCCCAGAGGTAATTACTGCTGCTTTTTAGTGAGCAATATAATTTTAAACAGTCTGTCAACAAAGTATCACAAAGATGATAAAAGTGCCTTGCCCTAGAATCTAATACGGATAAAATCAATGATCCACTGTCCCACAGGCAGTAAGATAACCAGAATGCTGAGGTCTCTGCATCCATGGCAGATAGGTCTTTATGGGCAACAGCCCATAAAAAGCCCGTTCCCTGAAAGGTTTTCAGCAGACCAGTAGAACAGATTAGCCAACTAAGACCTGGCAAGGATAGGGTGGCAAATACAACTTATTATCCCCCTACATGTCAAACATTTTCAGCACACTATAGCAGTTCAGGTTCTCTCTGCACTACAAGAACGCATCTGTCCTACATCCATTTGACTTCTCTCCTGCTTAGTCCAGGAACAATCATGCTAGGAAGGTCTCTGAACAATGCTTCTCCACTAGCAGAAAAACGTAAGTGGAAGGTATGTCACAGCAGTCGCTAGGCCTCTTCCGGGTAGGCCATGGTTAAGTTAGCAGTTCATCCAGGGTATGCTCAGAAACAAAAAGCCTGGCATCCTTTTCCCAATACCCAGCAAAAGGAAGAAAGAGTTAAATAACCAAAGACTGAGTACGAAACAGCCAAAACACAGCAGCTTGGCATTGTTTTTTGAGGTACTTTGAACCAGCGCTCGCTTTGTGTGTGCAGGGGCTGTGAATTGTGAGCATACCATGTTCAGCAATGCTGCCTATCGAACAAGGAATCTCACTGTCAGTGTTTCCAAACTGCCTCCTAGGTCATAACCTCAGGTAAGTCTCCTCATTTCTTCAAGCTTCCATTTTGCTGTCCATGGCAGAAAAAAATAACACTTCATGGGGAATACACGACCTCGCTATTGTATAGAGCTATATGAAAAGCATATTTTGTTTGCACAGGAAAAAACAACCAAACCCAAAAACAAAAACAAAAAAACCCTCAGTTTTAAGAGCTATCTAAGATGAAAATGTCCCCTGCAGAAGAGAAATGTTTGCTCAGCATTACTCCAAAAGATTTTATTTGACCTGAAATAAAATAGTGGTTAGCTCCAGGAAACTTGTTATTGTACAAAATGTATTTCATCCCTCCTTTATGCCTTTTAACTTAACATAGTTTCAAATTGAAAAAAAAAAAGAAATCCTGAGATTTGTTTTGTTGTTGTTGTTCGAAACCACTAAGTTGGACCTAAATTTTGACTAGATTTGCCCCACTAAGTTGTAACAAACCTAGAATAAAAATAGAGATGCTGCTTACACATGGAAGCTCTGAAGTCTGAGGGACAATTAAGATGACAGATTAAACTGATCTACATGCAAACTGCAAGCTGATTTGGCATACACTGATTAATGCAGTAAATTAGATACTAACATCTCACATGCGATGTTATAAATCACTGTCTTCACTCATCAATGTATATATGGTGTCAAAAAATTTTTGATACTAAGTTATTAAGTTTTTTGTATGTGAAGCACTGAGTATCTATTACAGTCTTCGGAAAAAATTATGAACTGACTTTCCATTTCTGAACAAAATTACTTCCAGACTTGGTCACTGAAGTACTTGATACAATTATAATTGCTCGGATTTCCAAAATTCAAGTGGAAATTGCTTTTCATTGTTGTAGAAAATAGCAATAGAAACCTACTACCACCGTCTTCTTTTTAGTGGACACCCATTTGAAGGTGGAGAGATACTTTAGAAATGAGATTTATTACTCCAAAATATGCTTTCAAGAAATGTCCATCTCTGAGGTCTGTTGATACTCAATGCAACACAGATCTGCTGATTGATGAAACTGCAGCACGCAGAAGGGCCCCAAGCTCTGTTCTACTGCAATGAAGGCAAGGCCCCTCTCATGCCTTTCTACAGACATCACTCTCCATTAGTCAACAGACCGAAGGGCAACTTTCAACTGAAAGTTGTAACTGAAAAGTTACAAATTCACAAGGTGTAAGTATTCCCCTCCACAAACACCAGGCAGTGTAAGGCTCTAGCCTTAGCAGCAACACTTCTGCTCTCAGCTGTCAACACCAATGAGTTAAACTGGACTGTAATGAGATTCTGGAGTTATTTGTAGCTGTAGTACAGGTAAGTCCCTTTGGTTGCAGGAATACATCCTCATCCAGCTGCACTGGCAGGAGAGGTTATTGCCTCCATCTGTTCAGGACCGTTTTCCCTCCTGATCCGCTCATGAAGCAGCATTTGCACATACTCCCTAATTTATTTCAGGCAAAGTCAGACAGGTGAGATCAACAGTTCTTACCTTCCCAAGGATTTTATGTTAACCTATCTCATTTTCAAATGACAGCTGTTCACTGGGCTACATTTAAACATCTTGTAGATTCTTGTCATCCGCTTAGAGGAGCAAAGCCACAATACAGTTGTGCTACAATGTAGAGCAACTCAGTGACCGTGCTAGAGCCACATTTTAAGAAAAGTCCTTCTAGAAGATGAGATAATATTCTTGCTACTCCATGCAAAGAAATTTATGGAAGAGGGAGTATTTCCCCTTCCTTTAAAAATAAAAATAAAGCCACAGTGGAACATCAGTTTGCTAACTCCCATTATTTTGCAGTTTTGGGAAAACTCATAAACACAGCTTGGTCTTTATCTGAGACACTCAACTCAAGCTTGCTTCTAAAACAAGAAGAATGGGGAAAAAAAGCAACTGCAGATATGCTTGAGTTTGGAAGAAATTATGTCTTGAAACTGCAAAAGAGGAACTTTGTAGATAAAAACTAGTGTTTATGTAAAGAAAATCATAGCAGCATTTTTGCAGAATAGTATTTAAAATTATTAAAACACAATGCACATATAACAAAAATCCCACCAAAATCTAACCCAAACCACTTGGTACAACTTCATGTTAAGAAAAAAAATTTTTTTGATTACACTAAAGCAAAAGAAGAGAGATTCCTGACAGGATTCTTAATGGTGTATCATGCCTAGAATTCCTGGCAGTTAAAATTTAGGCTAGCACTCAGTGATCTCTAGGAACTGGATTTGAAATGACTAACTCCTGAATACAACCAGATATCCTCACATAAGTGGGATGAATTAAGGTTCAAGGCAAATGCTGCATATAATATAGATCTTAACCTCACTTAGAAGCAATGTTGTTTAAGGTTATATTAAGAGATTGAGTTACTGCTTCTGCTTAAACAGAAATGACAGAGTCATTCAGAGGGGTAATAAAAACAAACAAGATAATGCAAGAGAGAATTGGACCTACTGCTAAGGAAGTAACTGAAAAAATAATGTGGATCTTCTATTACCACTCTCTAGAAAGCAACATGGGATCCAATGTCCAAATGCAACTCAATTTAAGTAGATTTTTCAAAAAGCCTTCATTGAGGTCTCCCATAAAGAAATATGGCCAGCAAAAACAAATTTTAAAAAATTTAAAAAATCAAAGCTTTTACATGTAAGTGATTTTGGGAGGATGCAGAGAAGCAATATGATCTACAGGGCTCCATTAGAAGGCTCTTGGCTCTGCTTCTACCAACAATCACTTTACTTTTGACAATCCACTTCTGTATTTGAATGTTCTTCTCTGTGAAAGTACTGTTTGTTTGTTTTTAAGAAATGTACCGTCTTCCTAGACCTGTTCGTAAAATACCTGCAAAGGGTAAAAGTTTCTGGTTTATAACTTACACATGCTTCCCAGAACAGCTGGTGGTTTTGTTTTTAGTGCAAAGAGGCTTCTAGGACTGCCTGGAAGTATCCTATCAAAGCTGCAGGACTGAAGCTTGTTTTGGTAACGCTGGAATTGTAAAGCATTCCTGCATAGCACTATTAATCTTGCACTCAGCAGCCATTTAATTTTATTTCAGGCTTTATCCTAACAGACTCTGAATAAACTCCTGCAAAATAATTACTATAAAATGATTTATTTAGCATGGTAACCAGTGAGTGTTGAGGATATTCAATAGAGAATCTGTTTGTTAAAGATTCCTTGCCTGACACTATTCATTCGAAAATGAGGAATTAGTGGGCAGGCTTTATAGATTACAGGTATTAAAGCACCCACTGGCTTTAAAAGGATAGTTCTGTTAGAAATTTCAGGCTACAATTCTTCAAGCAAAGCATTGTCCCCTTTCTGACACTGATGATGCTATGATGTTAAAGGTGGAATGAATTGCTCTCTGAAGTGCCCCTTTTTCTCTCTGTTGACTACAGAGGGACCCTAGAGACTAGCTTTGACATGATGCCTAACTTTCAGATAGCTAAAGTCACAAAAGATGAATACCACCTTGTCTAACTTCATACAACAAAACATCTGAATGTCTGAAGTAAATCTTGCCTAGGGAGATTGAATCTCGTGATGCCGTGAATTAGATGACCGGTTTATTATACAGATTTTATTCCCTGACAGTTCAACTGAGGTCTACACTGAGAATTGTGCTGAGCTGCTTGGGAATTGGCTTTGCAAGCTGGAGTTTATGAGAAGATTTTCTTTGTCTCCTATTCACTGAAAATATTTTCTAACCTTTGTTCAAATGCCAAAAAAAAAGCAACCAGCATCAGCAGAATGTAGATGTGTTAAAAAGAGGTCTCCTACAGACTGTTAAGAGAAAGAAATGAGAAACAGATAAGAGTCCATTGCTTGACTTTGTAAACTGGTAAAGAAGCTGTCTTTTATTCTAATGCCTTTCCTGTGCATACTGGCATACACTTGACACTTTGTAAAACCCACACAAGTACAGCAAGATTCCTTAGGCAAACAGTGAAGCTCTGCCCAAGTAACTTTCAGAATAAGTGCAATTTTTGAAAGAGGAGTCCCCAGAGACAACGCTCAATCATACCAACAAGGTCGCAGCTTAGGCAATGCCTAGCATTAACTAAAAACTCGAAGTTGACAGCAAAATCTACTCTTTCTCTTTCATCAGTCAAATCCCTCAACTTAAACATGTCAGAGATCCACCCATGAACTGCTGCTTATTGCAGCTGCCGTAAATGGCCTGATCCTGTTCACTCACTGCTTCTTATTTCCAAGATCACTGAAAGGGCTGTTTAAGATTGTTTCCATTTCCTTCCAAATGATTCTATCCCAGGTGTCATCTAGTCTCATGCTCACTCAAGCATGGCTGTGCCACAGGACTTTGGTCACCTTCATTCATCTGTTGCCTCTTGCCTTTGTATCTGTGCTAAGGAATTCACCCTCTAATTTCTTTGTCCTTCGTTTGTATTCTGTGCACAGCACTGGCCAGACTCATCTACAGGTACTGCTCTGAGATTGAATAGCACTATGACTAAATGGAAACAGTAATAAACTCCTCTGTACTATTTACAGAACAGCATCACTGTGGGCTTGCAGTGTAGGAAGAGTAACTTTGTATGGCTGACTTCCATTCGGTGGCATCCTGCTCGGTCATGACACTTAGGTTTCATTTTGGCAATTACCCTAATTGTTCGGGAGAGGAATGCACTGTTTACTTGAAAAAGTAAAAAAATAATACAAACCAGAGAATGCTCTGACTGCTATTACACTTAAGATAACTGTAATGCATTATAGACACTGTTGATGTCTGGTACTGCTAGGAACAGGAGCAGCAAGTAGAAACCCATTTATTATAATTTAAGGGCAGCTACATGAAGTCACAAATTAGCTCACATTCTACCAATCAACAATTAAGATGAAGACTACTTGCTACAATATAAACTTATAATGGAGTAGTAATTGCCCTACAGCTTTCGTGATGAGATTAGATAGGCAGGAATGTTTTATGACTAAAGAAAAAGAAGAGAAATAGGCTTATCAAATGAGAGAAATTGCCTGATTTCACTTGGGAGCACAGGAAGTTGGAGGTGCTCCAAAGATGAAATTAGAAGAAAACAGAAGAAAAACACCATAACATGGACAACTACTGCAAAGCTCTCTGTGCTAAGATGAGCAGGCCAGACATCTCTTGGCACAGAACCTTTTTCCAATATACAATAGGAAAGGATATTTTACAAGTGATTAGGACAAATGAGAAATGTAAGTTGTATTTTTAGAAAGTATACTTTGTACAAAATACATTTTTCAACCCATTTTAGAAAAAAATCAATATAAATTTATAGTAATATGTATCACTGCAAACACTGTCAGCTCTAGCCTCCCTTACCTATAATGAAAGAACAGCTATAACTTAAACTTCACTCTTTTGTTTTCCAAATCAAACTCTTTTGTTGACTGTGAAGAGCCCAGCAATGTCAAAGAAACTGAAGTCCAAATCAGAGATGTTTCTATCAGACTTCTTGCTAGCCTCCTCCTTTTTCAAACAATTATATATACATATATAAACAAATACTCAGCCAACACCAGGAGTCAAAGCTCCAGCAATTAACTGGACGATATGCAACATGTTTTACAACTTTCACTACCTCCCCCAAAGGAACTTCATAGTCACTCACTTCCTTTCCTTGCTTGCATGCAGTAAATATTTCCATTACTTTGCTGTCTAAGCCAGTTGGCAATTTTTTTGAACAAGTGAGTCCCTTTACTACTGTTTTCTTAATGACAGGTACAATAAAAATGCCTGATGAGTTAATACTGCCGACAAAAGTTTACAATGGTGTTTCTGATGTTAGAATGATTGCTTTCTGTTATGTTTTCATTAATGTATGTTCAGAAACACACAAACATACCCTGTTATTCCGAGGTGCTTAAAAAATCAACTGTCTATAAATCAATCACTACAGTGACGATATTACTGAAATACTGGAATTTCATCCTTTTCATATTCTTTTTTTTTTTACTGTATAACGTGATGCTGGATTTATGCAGTTGTTGCTTACAGCTCTAAATGACATCTTAAAAAATCCAATACATAATTTAGGCTTAAGTGCATGGAATACTCACACTGTTGTAGTCTCTGCAAAATCATTTACTCTGTATCATGCCTCACACAAATCAACCTCAACAGCTTAGATCCCAGTATGACACAACTCATCGTTTCACAGAACCAGACAGATTGAAGTATCAAAATAGTTGCTTTGTTCATCTCTATTCATATAAAATGAAAAATCTGACATGGATAATATTTTTGGAACGTGAGGAATGTCTCTGTAAGAGTTGACTAAATGATATTTCCTTGCAGATCCAAAAAATAATTCCAAACCTATTATTTTGCTGATACTCCATCAATCATGCCCCATGAACAATACTCTTCAATCTGGAACTGGACTCAGAATCCAGCTGACTCATTTAAGTGCTTGCAACCTCCCACTCGTCCAAAACTTCAGTGCTTCATCTGGCAATCATTTAAGGGGGGAGAGAGGGTGGGAACTATTCTTAAAATTTCTTTCATGTAATAAAAACTGACTGCCAATTTAAGATCTTGGCATCCGTGTGTGACTTCAGGATCAATAACCCTTACTAGCAGAGCTTTCAAAGGCTCAATCATAAAAGCCCTGTATGCCTCATTTATGGAGGCACTATGTAAAACTGCTTCCATGGAAGTACAGTCTGCCCTTTCTCATCCTCACAGGTGGAAGTCATGCCTCAGAGCAATTCAGTAATGATGGTATTTTTGAAAACTCCTGGGGGACTAAGGAGCATGATTCCTATTAGTATGAGCTCCTAAGTCACTTGGCAGCTTGTGAGAGTATCTCTCCCAATGCTGCCCATGACTTCAAAGTAGAAGAATCACAACATGCAGGTTTAATGAACCTGACTGAGATTCTGGTGTGTACCTACTGGCTGTGGGTTTTCAAATACAGCATAAAGGAGACTCATTTTTTCAAAGGGTGCGCATTCATTTTCAGAAAAATTTGGTCCCCGTTACAGATTCTTAAATTTTTCAGGAAAAATGAAATCAATGCATCAGGTTTAGTCTGTTGGCAGCTCTATTTATGTATTATGGATTTGATTTGGTTGAGGCTTTTTGGTTTCAGTTGTTCTATTGCAGAGCGCCTACTTCACAGTATCCATCAGTGCTGGCTCCAATCTGTTACACCTCTCCCATACTCAATACAGCACAGAATTATTAAACAGTGTCTGTGGTTTGATGCAGCATTTGGTTTGCTAAGAAAGCTGGCTGCATTAGACCATACAAAAACAGAAGAGTGGGACAAAGCAAGTAGGGCTCCCTAAAGCAGAAAAAAGAAGATTTTGGATGAGAAAAGGGAAGAGCTGGAGAGGGTCTTAAAGCAAGACCGGGGCAGATTTGGAATGAGCCCTCTCAGACAAAGAAAACAAGCTGAACTTGAATACCTCAGAAGATAAGCCCTGAAGTATAGAAGTGCCCTGACCCAAAATCTAAAGAAGTCTACACTTTGGTAAAGAAAGAGGAGGAATTATACTTTTTTCCCCATTTTCTAAGTCCCCATCACTACCAAGCAACGATACCTCAGAATCCAGTGTTGGTATGTATGACAATTATGCAGGCTTTCAAAAAAACAAGGTTCTTGCTGCTGACATTATTTTGTCTTCTACAGCCTGGAAGCACATGCAGAAACCTTCTTTACTTCTTGTCCTTTCTTCTCATAATTTTTCTTCATCTTAAAAAAAAATTATTTTACTCATCAATGTCCCTCAGGCTCTGGTGAGTCACACCAGAAATATAAACTGGCTACCACTTGAACATCCCACACATTTATATTTGCATTTGATAATTTTAATTATTAATTGATTAAGCCTTTTGTATTTCATTCAATTTTCACAATTCACTGAATTTCCCTCCGTCTCACTTGGTTTCTTTGCCAGTTCAGCAGGTTACCCATCTAGTTAGTTCAATCTGGTTGATTGACTGGCTATCTGATTAAGTTTGATTGCCCTAGTTAATTAATTGGATTGTAAATGTTTGTTCCAATCACTTTCTAACTGGTCAAACTCTTTAATCATTTCCACTGTCTTGACCAATTATTCCTGCCTGCTATCATGTCATTTGTTTTCAGTGTTACCAGTTTATCACCATCTCTCCTTTATTCTTTTGCTCATGCAGTCTGACTCCTACCCTTTGTGCTTGATTATCTCTCTCTTCTGTTCTGCCTTTCTAAGCCTCCCTGCTAACTCTCACCTCTTCTCAAAGACCACTGTGATTCTTCACAAACATGAATCAGGTTGCATAGCCAGGTCCTAACATCTTCAAACATCAGTCCTGTTTAAATAAAAAAAACCCTCTCCTACAACTAGCAGGGAACTTCATGGATCTCTATAGAACAAAATTAAGGGCAAAACTATCCAAACTTAGTTTTAGCAAAATTAAGGTTCTGTATTCCCTCTGTTACAGGTTAGCAGACTTTTGAAACTAGGGTTTCTTATGGACAGAAAAAAGGAAGAGAAAGAGAGAGAGAGACTGTCATCTACTTACACAATGGAATCAGGTTGCATAAATCTTTGAATTTGGAGTAATACTGGTTTAAAATCATTGGGTCATCCATAAATCATCATTGTCCTACCCATTTCTCAAGTGAATCCTACGACTGTTTCAATAAATCCAAGCAGTTAAAACATCACAAGAACTAAGTGGCAGCAATTAATAGTAATAAAAATAAGTTCAATTTGGGGAAAGCAGATTACAGAGTTCATTTTATTTCACTGAATCAATGGCTCCCCTGTTGAAATAAGCCTTAATTAAGGGAGAAGGTCAGGATAAAAATCATATACAGCATTAAAAAGATAATGTATTGGCCAATTCTTCAAGGTGTTAAAAAGTACTTAAGCCCCACAACTGCCAACATTTCACGGGGAACTGAGGGATTTGCCATGTCTCTTAAGCAGTTTCCAGTATCTCTTACTAGCAGACCCTTCTCTATTGATTATTAAAGCTTGGATTTTAAAGGCTGAAATTTCTCAAGTCTGTTTCTTAACCCAAATCACCTAACCTTTTCTGAATTAGAGTTGAAGCTGTCCCTGCCCTGGTAAGATAATTACTTTGTCTAATAAGCACCCACATTGGGTCCTGGAGTGACAGATCCTAGCCTTACTTAGGAGATTCTAGTCTCCTTCTTTGGAGATATTCAAGACCCATCTGGATGCCGACCTGTGTGACCTGCTCTAGGGAACCTGCTTTGGCAGGGGGGCGTGGACTCAATGATCTCTCGAGGTCCTTTCCAACCCCTACAATTGTGTGAATCTTTCTGTATAAATGCATCCATTTCAAAGACCAGTTTTATGAGCATTATTACACCACCTAATACATTTCTTTATACCTCTCTCCTCATATCTTCAAAACCCAAACATTGATCAGTTGATTACTAAATGAAACAGAACACTAGGTCCCATTCACTAACACAGTGCCATGTCAGACCTATGAAAATCAAATGCTCCAGATATTCAGGCTCATTTCCTCCTCTTTGGTGAGTACTCTAATGTTTTAAATAGATTAAATTACTTAACATAACCATCACTGTCTAAATTTGGCTCCACAAGAAGTAGGTGTTCACAGTCAGCCACAGAAATGCATAATCATTAATTCATTACTGTAAGAAGCTACTTTACTACTAATTGAGTTACTGTGCTTTTTCCAGAAGCAATATTAAGGCTAAATTTGCTTAACTTTTTAGTCCTAGTGCTACTATAACTTAATTTTAAAAAGATGAAAATTAAAAATGAAAACAAAGACAAGCCCCATAACAAGTGCACTAAATTTATTTTACTTAAATAGGCACAAACCACAAGTGAAATAATTTTCACTTTGGAATTACCTTAAAATGATTTAACTTCACTACATCCACCACACTCATCTCTAAAGGAGGGTTTTTTCCCTCCAACACAAGATCCCTACAGGATTAACACACTTGGAGTTTAGAGATGGTTTTTGGCACACAGCCTTAAGTCAGAATAATCAGTCATACCTCATGGGGGAGCAGAGGTGAATGGGGAGGAAGGCAGTTGCCAAAGCATTTGGAAGCAAATATTCTTAAAATATGAAGGCTTTTCCAAATGCCTACTTAGTGAAATTAGATCCACAAGAAAGCCACCTCAGTGGAACTGCATGAACAGCATAGGCCACTCCAAGGCAAATGCAGGCAATCTGCTTTGCTTTTTATTTTTTTAATTTTAATGAAGGATACTCAGAATTTAATCTAAACATACCAAGTAATTTCCATTGACTTCAATTAAGTCTGGACCTGTCCTCTGGATTGGTAAGCACCTTAACCATGGCTTTAAAGCCAAAGGAAATTCTCCAGTTTCCTTTATACAAAAGTGACCTGGATAGGCCAAGTAAATATTATGGGTAGGTCCTAATGTTGGTCCTAAACCTCAGATAGAGAAAACTACTTCAGAAATGTGAGAATGCTTTTTTTTTTTTTTTTGTAATCTCATCTTTTTTTTCAGTTGTATAACAATAGTACAATACTGACTGTGCTCATTGTTCTGTTCACCTGTTTCCCTGAATTTCTGGGCAGTAGTGGATCTTCAGACTATAGAGGATGACACAGTTGGTTCTGCTGAATGTACATGTCTTCTCTCCACTGTCCTATCCTTACGACTAAGCAACTAATTAACAAAAAAAGAATAAAAAAATCAACACAATTAATTTAGTTGTTTCATAAATCTTCTGCAAACATCTCTCAATTTTACTCAAGTGAAACTTGTACAAGATTTTTTATGAATTCTTAATATCTAAATCAGCTGTGTGTCAGCTGGGACTTCAGTTAGAAACCCATGTTTAAACTTTTTGAAGTGAGAACAAACCATCTCTGAAATAACCTCTGTAGGGGTGTGGTGGAGTCCTCCCCCGACTTGAGATTTTCACAATGCATCTGGTCAGGGTGAGATAATGTTCACCTAGGCTGCCGTACCTGGGAAAGGTTGGGTCAAATGGCTTTCTGAGGTTCCTTCCAACCTGGGCTGCTCTACAATTCTATCGGACACACATTTCAGCTCATGGTTTGGAAAAGGTTAACTTTTCTAGGCAATTTACCAGTAGGAAGCATCAAGAATGCATTTTGAAAAGGGGCTCACTGATATTTCATTAAGTGCAGTTAACCACAACATCCTGTCAGCAAATTTATTTATAAGACAAACTGCAGAAAGTGAGCATAAGTGGGAAAACTGAAATGATACATATTCAGGTTTTGTCTGAATACACAAAAACATCATTTTAGTAATGATTCAGATACATAAGTAATCCTGTTTGGAGTAAGCCCTTATTGATTTCCTGCATTTGATTCATAAATCTGTTGCTAGACTATTTATCAAGAGGAATAATGAAAATTTCTATGTTCTCCCTACATGTTGCAAGTTCATATTCTTACTCTTCACACAGTATCTCTTTTGACAGTAAAATTGCTTTCAGATCTTCAAAATTTTTCCTTTTTTAAGAGGTCCTCTGCTTTCAATCAAGGATTTTGATTTTAGTACAACCTTAACTTTCAGAAATTTGCATGTGTATTATAACCATGAGATTGTTACAGAACTCCCTACTTACCAGCTCTGAAGGTAATGAGTATATTTATATGTACTTTCAGTATCTCCTGAAAAAAAGCTATTGCTGAGTGGACAGAAAGATTAACTTAATCAACAACACACAGTTAAAAATAAATGTTTTTTTATGTTGCTTACTGAGCTTGAAAACCTGAGAGCTAAGTGCTTCTTCTTGGACAGGATGTCTGAAATAACTGGTTTTAACAGCCTTGGAGCATCACTAAATCTTTAGCACATTTTAGAAGCATTTTATCTCCCCCCCTTACTTAAAAAGTTACTTAGAATTGATACATCAAACATTGCTAAGTAAAACAATGTCTTGTCAATTACCTGTGCTTACTGTTAAGTACTCTAATTAAGACTTTGGGAAATAAGTTAGCAAATTAATTAATTTACAACTGCAGTAAAAACCAGTAAGAAACCCATTAAATATCATGAATAAGTCAATACATTACTTAGGAAATGAACTCTATTTTTATTACTAGAAATTACCATAAACTATAAAATGCCACTGTACCAATTACTTTACTCGTAGAAGGAACAAATTCTTAACTGACACTATTAAATTAATATATTACTTCTCTGCAATTTGTAATTTTTTATTAATTTTTTTTTTTTTTTGCTTTGGATACTGCACTTACTTAAACAGTAAGTTGTAAGAAAGAAAATTAGACAATCAATAGTTTAGGTTTTACACACTGACAAACACAATCTGCTTCACATTTAAGACAGTAATTGAAAGTTAATTAGCTGCAGGATGATAGGCAATGCTACCTGTTAACTGTCCTGATTCAAAAGCTACAGAAGTCTGTACAGTCTATTGACTGTAGGACTTTGTGATTGGAGTTTTATCCTACAGTTCAGGAAATGTTCTGGGGAGAAAAAAATAAGGCACTTGGTACATGTTAAGTGCTAAAAAGTCCTTAAAGAATTAAAGCAATGGGATGGAGCACATGGGAATAGTGGTGATGAATTACAGCAATGCTAAGAGATGCATCAAATTTTGGCCAATCCTGAGCATTAAAAAAAATCCAACAAATAACACCACCACTACCACTCCACCAAAAAAAAAAAACCCAAGCAACTCCACAACCCCAAAAACCTAACAACAAACTCCAAGCCCAAATGACACCCCTCAATCTGTAAGAGGTTTCCTTTTTCCTGCCAAGCTAACCCAATCAAGACTGATTATATGATGGGAACTGGGAAATGCAGAGAGATATTCAAGTGACAAATCACTTTGATTTTCCAATCTGCTGCTCTGCTGAACGAAGAAAGAAAATACGGAGCACAATTAAGACACTGCAATGACAGAATTATGTTTCTACTCAACAATTTTTAGACAGGATATGAATCCAGAATTTTAAAATTGGAGAATTTTGCCAGAATCTGAATTTCCCCCCCTAATTTTAATTCTCCATTTGGCCCCATTTAGACTTTTTTTCCAGTTCAAATGCAGAAGTAAAATCTTTTCCATGAGTAAAGAACTAAAAAAATGGAATTCCCAGTGCTCAAAAGCAAATCCCAAGATTAAACCTCTGCCATCTTCAAGCCCCTGTTGGCATCTTATTTACATCTGAGTGCTTGCTACTGTTTCTCAGATGTTTCTTTCACAAATTCACCCAACTTTTAGGTGTTTCAGGGACATTAAGGTATCTGAGTAGCTATGCTGCCCAAAGACTTGTAATAGCTGCAGATAAAATAGATTTAGATTAATCTCTTCCTATTGGTCTTCCTATTTTGTCCAAGCCTAAGGTTTCATCCTCAGACACTCTTCACCACCTTCTTGCTCATAAAAAAGACGGAGTTCTACATCTTCAGCTTTTTCAACCAAGTGGTTTTATATTCCCTGGTGGTATTATTCATACACCATGTCCTGTAAGTAGAGCAGGGGAGTAGCCAATTGCTACTAATCTGTAAGCAAAATGGGAGATTTGTTCCTTCTTTTGCTCACAAAATATCTTAATAGCCTCAGCAACTGACATCTGTCATCTGCAGAATGGTGCCCAGTGTTCATGTGAGCTTACTTGGCCAACATTATGCCTTTGTTCAGCTGACTGTCCATCACCTACATCTCTCCTTCAAGCCCTTGAAAGAGAAGAATTCATGGGAGTTGAGTACCTCCTGTCATCTGTCATGAAATTTGTTACAGTGAACTCCCAGAGCACTGTGGATCTGAATGACTTTTGTCTCTTTGGTTCTTTGCTTTGAGGGAATTGAGTCTTTCTTTTCAGCCTTAGAGAGATACCAAGATGCATTCTGAACTGCAGCAGCAGATCAAGTGTATTCTGTCTGAGCGTGCCTTGTGCTTTCAGCCCAAATTTGGAGCTAGAGGTCACTATTATGTACAGACAGTGCAATAAAGCCCTTAATATAACTGTCCTTTGTGGAGAGCAATGTAAATAACCAAAATAATCTATAATCTCCAGCAAAATTCCCTATCTTAGACAGGTTGAAAAGAAGGACACACAGCTCAGCTCAGCAGTACTCCAAAGAAGTAAAATGGACAGAAGGTAACCTGTTAAATGCTGTAATAACATTCTTCACTGACATGCCATCTGAAGATTTCAGTATGATTCACAAGCTCCATAAAGGTGGTAGAACTAAAATGCAGCTGCTTCTGGCATGAAGCACTAAATTTACATACTTGAACAGATTACAGAGCGTGTATTTAAGAAAGTAACCCCATTAAGGTTGCCCACTATTAAAACTCCCAGCACTATGTTGAGCTACTAGGGGTTACTCAGCAATATCTGCTTTGGAACATTGCCTACAAAAGACTTACTTTATCAGAATCAAGTTTTCCACAGTAGTATAAAAAAAACCAAAACAACAACTGATAAACAACCCTGAAATGTCTTAGCAGGATCATTAAAGACATGGCTTACAAACTAATTCCCTAGGAATCACTAATCTCTTCTACTTTCTACTGCAGAAAGTGAAGTCACCAGGACAGGTATTTGGCAAACCTGGAGGACTACTGCTTTGGTTCTCAAAAACAAACATTTTCCTAAAAATTCTTTTCAAAGGAAAAATAAAAAATACCAAACCCCAAAACCTTTTTCCTCCCATGAGATAAAAACTTCTAAGGTAATGTTAACAAAATTCTCCCTGGGAAGGGACCCTATTTTTATTTAAACAATCAACCTGATTAGAAGCTTTCATTCTGTGAAGGTTCTGCAACAGCCAGAAATCATTCTCCACTCCAAAAAGCCACCAGAAGACAATGAGCTAGAAGCAGTAAGATAGATTACCTGTACTGCAGTTCTGCATTGCAAAGGAATCCACGGCCGCTACGCTCTTGTTCCCAGTAGCGACATACTCCAGTGAGATCCGAAATGGTTTCTCTAGATGTCCAACTCTCCTTTGAAGCAACACCCATCTGGTCTCATCATACAGTGAGAGGAAAAAGCAAAGAAGAAGAGTGGTAAGAAAAACTACTTTACAAGGACCAAATCCCCCAAAGTAGCAGCTCCCTACGTGGCTATTCATTCTGTGCCTCGTACACCAGCCCTCACTCCCCTCAGTGCCTCGTGGTCAGGGTCTTCCTCTCCCAGTGATATTGGAAGAGCAAGCTTCTAAACACCAAGATTTCCAGCCAGCTAAGATGTGGAAACCCCAGCTAAGCAGTAGCTTATTGCTCTCTTCTGTCACACTACTGTGCTCCCAGATTTCTCACAGATGTCTCTCTGCTGTTTAAAAGAAACCTAACTTTCTTTGCAGAGCAAGCTGTGAAATCTGTAGCACATGCACACCCCCTCTAAATATTACTCCTGCTTCTCATCGGCAGTACTCTTAGTCACTCAGGCAATAAGCCAGTCTCCAGGGCTTGCACAATAGCTGTAATTCTCAGCACTGAGTCCCTGGTCGTGGTAACACACTTTGAAATGCAGCTGGCTGCAGCATCTACACATGCACGAAGCACTACAACTAAACCAACCAACCTAAAAGCCACACTGAGTGAATGAAGGAAGGAACTGGAATAGCAGCTCTGGAGACTAACATCTACACTCCAACAGTGTTTCAGCTTAGTCAGCTTGCTGTCAAGAGTAAATGAGAACAAAAAGTCTGTATGAGTTTAATTTACTTTTTGAGATACTAGAAGACATCAAGGCCTGGGTGTCTTTTATGGCTGCCTTCTCCCCTCTGACAGCTAGCTCTGCTGTTCCACCAGAAACACAAGAGCAGCACAAGAGCTTCAGGTCTTATGTGTCACCCTCTGATTTAACTGTCAGATGTTCTGTGTCCACCAGGACATGTTTGAAGGTAAACAGTAAAAATACACATATCTGTCTTTTCCCAACATACTAGAATTCTAATCTGCAAGAAAAACATGGAACAAAATACTTGCATGGTAACATGCTCTGGCCCTTTTCACCTTTCATCCTTGGGCACAGGCTGCCAACAAAACCACCTGTTGACACCATTTGTGACAGGCTGCTTCCCAATAGGAGTGTCTTACTTTGGTGGCGATACACAGCCTGTCACTCATTTCAGCCAGGTTTATGCAGAGCCTGCTGGCTAACCATGAACATGATCAGAGACAAGAGATTCTGTTTGGCCACTCCCTCACTATAATCCACTTTTTCACATTTCTGTTACAAGAAAGAAATGGCAGCACCAAAGACAAAAGATATTTGCACTGTATCTGGTCAGCTAGAGTCAATCAAGGCAAAAGAGGACTAACAAACCCTACTAGGAAATACCTTTTATAGCTCAAGCTGCAATTTTTAGAAGATGAGAACAATAACTTACTGTGTTTTCTTAAGTCGCTTTCAAACACCAATATTAAGCATTTTTGAGGGTGGCTGCAACTATTTCTAGATGACATAATGGTCAGGGCCTACATAGCGATGAGGCTAGAGAAAGTTCTAGAGGACAAGTCTCATGAGAGTGGCTGAGGGAACTGTGGCCGATTAGCCTGGAGAAAAGGAGGCTGAGGGAGGACCTAACTGCTCCCTACAACTACCCAAACGGAATGTTTAGCTAGGTGGGTGTTGGTCTCTTTTCTCAAGTAACGAGCAATAGAACATCATACACATTTTTTTCCATGGGGAGCTTTAGATTGGGTATTAGGAAAAAAAAAAATCACCAAAAAAGAGTTGTCAATTATTGGAACAGGCTACCCAGGGAATTGATGGAAACACCATCCTGGAGGTATTTAAAATACATGTAGATGTGATACTTAGGGACATGGTTTAAAGGTGGACTTGGCAGTGCTGGGTTAATGATTGGATTCAATGATCTTACATGTCTTTTCCAGCCTAAACAATTCTATGAATCTATGATTTTTCATTGATCTTACAAAATGTTTCCTCCTCAAGGACCCCTATCAGTCCTGGTTTGTGCTTGTGGATGGGCTGTGAAAAAGCCAACATTTTTCTTTGGGAAAAGTACCCACTGGAACAAACATTCTTAACAAAAGAAACTACATAGTTTATCTGGCATCCGTAACAAGGAACTCTTCCTACAGAAGTAGGACAAAATGTGGATGTTGTAAATTAAGACACACTTCTGAAATTAAATATAACTTGTATGGCATTTGCAATAACAAATCAGCACTTGGAATTGCTACTAGCATGGATCAATTCCAAGTGGCGGACCCTATACAGCTACCAGCTAGGACACTTCCTAGCTTGAGAGGCAGATACATTGTTTGTCTCAGCAGAGACACACTGCTGTCACTACACTCCGCTGAAGTAGAGAAAATTCAAAGCAGGCAAGGAAGCAGCCAACAGGTATGTTAACTACCTGAAGAAAAGGGCTGCATAAAGACCCTGCTAACATGGTCTAACTTGCAACTCAGAAAAGAAAACGCTGCTTTTTTAATGGTTTACTAGGTTTCTTCCAAGCAGATGAGTGGAGCTAGACTGCTAAGTTTCATTATTTGTTTACAGTTGTTTTCATTTCCACATCTCATGACTTCTGTGCTTGAGGCTCCCAGTTGTGAAGGGTATGTTGGCATCCTTGTTCCTCTTCCGTTCCCCCTCCCTAAAGTAGATAAATCTGTTTTTCCTGAAATTAAATAAAGCATTGAGACTATTTTAAATGTCTAGCTTCTGTGTGTATTATTTCTTTTGATGTCATCTCAAGTTAGGTACATTACAGGGATTAGAGGATATGAATTTCCCTACAAATAGAGTAAAAAAAAAACCCCTTAGATTTAATTTTGGTTATGAAATACAGAAGCATCTGTATGTCAAGAAAATCGTTCTCCTCAGCTTCAGAAGACTGATGGATTTTAATTCCAAGTATGCAGTGACTCTCAACAATGATTTCCATTTCCGTGCTACTGCTAACCCTCTGGATAAATGTGCCAGGAGTTTTAGGAATTGCTTTTCTGAGTTACTGGTGCAATAACTTTAGTTTGAAATTCTCAGGCTTCTCATAGTTTACCACAGAAACTTTATTAACTCCCAGAGCTGTTGCCAAGCAAGTATTTTATATCGCCGCAATGCAAGACTGGAAAAGGCAGGCTCACTCAAGTCCAGATTCATTACAGAATATATTCATATTTTGTGATACAAATTCCTACATCAGGTTGTCTGAGATTCAGAGATTCATGTGAAAAGAAACCCCAACTATCAGCCTATTTCTTCAGAAACATGAAAATAAATGATCTAAAGATGACACTAACCGGTGGATTTACCTGGGGTACTAAAATAATAGGTCAGTAGAGAGACCTGCAGGCAAATTCAGATGGGAGGAAATTCTTCAGTCATTCCAAGGCAGAATAGGGACTCTGGTCACTAGGCCTTTCCATACAACACCATGTGTTGAACAGACCCATACTCATTTACATAACCTGTACTGTCTGCCAGCAACAAGATCAACTTCAGCATAACTGATATGTATTAGATGTTAATTACAAGTAGCTTTATTAAATTTCTATTAGTGGTCTATTTGTTAAAATCTTATTTCAGCAAGCATTTTAGCAAAGTAACAGAAAATCTACTTTGGTCATCTTTAGAGATAGATGGGGAAATACCACACATGGAACCTCTTCACACTGACATCATACCTACCCAACCTGACAGCTTTCTGTGCTGAGATGACTGGCTTAGTGTGCAAGGCAGCGCAGTGGATGTTGCTTTTCCTGATTTTAGTAAGGTTTTCCATGCTGTTTCCCCATCCCATCCTCACTAGCAAACTGATGGAAGCACATGCTGTGTAAATGGACAGAGAGGTGGACTGAAAACATTCTGAACTCACAGGCTCAGACGGTTACCATCAGTGGTACAGAGTCCAGCTGAAGGCCAGTCACTAGGGGCATACTCTGGGTACCAACAGGTACCTCACAAAGTTCAGTGAAGGGAAATGCAAAGTGCTTCCTCTGAGGAGAAACAACCTCACACACCAGTACATGCTGGAAAGCAGCTTTGCCAGAGACCATTTGCAGGTCCTGGTAGACAAAATATGTCCCCAGTGACAAGGAAGGGCAGCAGCTTCCTGGGAGCAGCAGACTGAAAGTGTGACTTTTCTCCTTTATTCAGCACTGTGGAGACACAACTGGAGTGCTGGATCCAGTGCTGGACTTTCCAGCACAGAACAGACATGGACTTACTGAATTGAGTCCCGCAAATAGCCACAGAGATGATTAAAGGACTAGAGCACCTGACATACAAGAAAAGACTGAGAAAGGAGGGGCTGTTTAGCCTGGAGAGAGAAGGCTCACGAATCAATGTTATCACTGTTCATGTTACAATAGTATAGAAAGGAGACAGAATTAGACAATGATATCCAACAAAAGCACAATGGATAAGCACAAGGCCAATTTGCTTGGATTGTAACACATAAAATCCCATTATGAAACAGGAGGAAACTTGCTTACTTCAAGATAACTGAACACTGGAATAGGCTGTCCAGATATCTTGAGATGCCATCCTCGAAGATATTCAAAACGTGACTGAATATGGCTCTGGGTAGCCTGCTCTAGCTCACCCTGAATTGAGCAGGAAAGCTGAACCAGGCAATCTGAGAAGTCCCTTCCAACATCAACCATTCTGCAAGCCTGCAAAACTTGGATCCCCAAAGCAAATTACTGCAGGTAAAAGACTGCTCCCATTATCCTCTACATAACCTCCAAGTACTCTACAGATAATGAATCAGACCAGTAACCTGACAACAGCAAGGACAAAGGCATCAGTTACTGTGCACATAGTTATCATCTCCGCTAGCCTTCAACATCAAAACCTATTTTTACCACAGCATTGGCCATAATAACCATGATGATCTGTTTAGATACTGCTTCGAGTAATAAAAAAAAACCCCATGCTTTAACAACTTAATTTAATCCTTTATGATGTAAAGCAACACACTGTATTGCATTGTTTACACACTGCTCAGTGTCTTGATACTTCAGCCCAGATCCACCCTACAGGACCTTCACTGAAATTACAGTAAGAAAGAAGTTGCTGCAGATATCTAGAATCTAGATATATATACAATAGATTTAGATAACATACATAGATTTAGACAGAAAATAACACCACCATGGTCTTCAGTGACAGAGCAGCTCAAGATCATAGATCCAAATATTTTCAGGCTTTAGATCACAGCTGGATAAGTTATTTTGAGAAACTTTATTGCTTACAGACAGCCTGCGCAACACTCAGAGCTTCTCTGAGAAGGCTGTATCACTCCTCTCTGAAACAGAAAAAGCTGCTGTCACAGCCTGAACACAGTGCAAAGGCTGAATTTTCAAGTGACCATCATACTCATTCACGCTCCTTAACATGCAGGTCCGCTACATACCACCTCGGGCCTCATACAGCCCTGCACGTGTTACATGTAAGATCCTGAACAACCCAAAGTACTTCTCCGTAACCTGGCCTTTCTTAAATATCCCATCTGTGCCTCAGTTTGCCAGGTACCAGGTTTTGCTTCCCTGCTTATATTTCACATGTTCACCCAGTTTCAGAAGCCATAATATAGTTTTCATGGAAGCTTAATTTCTGAGAGATAGTTATAATTTAGATACTCTTTGGTTGTTCATGCAGCACGTAGCTTGAGAAGGAGCACATTCCTGATTAATTCTTATCAATAACACTAATGCTTTAGATGCCATTTTGCATGGTCCTCTGGGTAATGCCAGCACTGATTAATTGCAAGTACAAGTCAGGATGCTCTTAGAGACAGTGAATTAAAAAAACTACTAGAACTCCCAAGTAAAATCTCAAGCCAGAGCACTTCCATCCTGCATTTGTCTGCCTTCATGGATAAATGATTTTGAATACAGTTAACACACAGGTGCACTAGGTTCTCCTCCATCCTGCTAAAGAGGGGTTTCAAAATGCTTAATTCCAGCAAGCTTTGGGACTTCAGTCTTGACATCCATTCTCCAGACATCCACATACATCTGGGAGGTAGAACTAATTGTTGGGCTAGCTGATGGCACAGAACCTATGTCTTCAGTACAGTGCACTCTGGTATTGCACTAGCCCCTAGCCACATGTTAATTTACACTCAGAATGCTAGCGGGGCACTGATAAAGCCACTGCTTTCTCACATTTAGAGATCAATTGGAAAGCAAGAGTCTTCAACGTATGAGAAGACTATGGAAACAATTACCAAAACCCAAAGAACCAATGCTTAAATTTTACTTCCTTTACATACATAGTAAATGAGGGCTAAATGCACTAGAATTGTGGTGTGGGAAATGAAGCGCTGCAACAGCCCCTCCTGGGTCCCGATTCATTGGCTGCGCTCCACTACATTAATAAGACATTGAGGGAAGACAAGATATTTGAACTATCTCCTCTCTGAAGAAAAAAGATCTCTGAATTCGAGCTGTGTTTCACACTCATCTCCACTCACCACAAAAAAAAAATAGAAAAAAAAGACTGTGGAACTTAACAGACTCCTCATACCCAAGTTGAGTTACAGTGTGATTTTATTTCTCCAGGTCTGGCCTCTCTCTCATCTAAAATACTTGTGTTGTTACTAACATTTTCTGTGGTATGCCTGGGAGGAAAACGCAGTGTCTCTTGGCAAGGACTTAATTTTGTCTCTTTGGTAAAAGGTACAGCAACCTTTTGGGAATTACAAAATTAAGTAGCAATAATAGCATCTGCATCAGAGTATTTCACATCAAAATCCACCTCTGGAGCAATAAAAGTAGTGAAAAAATTAGAGGCTGGTTTTTGAGAATGAAACCTTGTTAAGGGCAGAATTGAAAACTATCAGTAGGAGTCCAAAAGAATTTTCCCTCTTTACTTGATGAACTGGTGAAAGAACATAACTTTCTCCACCCTGCATGCTATAGCACAATGATACAGGAGTTTATAACAGGTTTTAATCTTGCCTCCGTGCTGCACTTCAGACTTTTCTTTTGCTTTAGCAACTAATGGGCACTGCACAAAGGAAGAACAAGAACAGACTTTTTCAGGTTGCCGCAAACAGAAAATTAAAAAAAAGGTTTTCAAGAAGATGCCAGTGCAATTCTAAGAGGCAGAAGGAGAAAAAAAAATAAAATGACCCGTAGGAGACTGTGTAAACTCTTCTCATTAGTTCAAACAATATTTGTTCAAACACTGTCTTGTACTTACTTTTAATTATCAACTTTAAATTAATTTCAGTTTATTGATCTTAAAATTACTTAAAAGACATCAGGTCCTGAATGTGACACATGATGATATGGTCTTGAAAAGGATCTACTTCCTAAAATGTCAACAAATATATAAAATTACTATATATTAATGCAGGAGATTATTTAGTATTAAAGGAGATAATTCTTGATATACAATGCAGAAAGTTTACAACATAAACTCTTCTGCTTATGGATCATTCTACTGAATAAGAGAAGGAAAAATGTTCCAGGTTTTTTTCTATTGATTTAATGCCACCTGTCTTTCCACCCTTTCCTATGGCCTTTTGCATAAGCAAGGTGTTAATGATAAAGGTCTTATCTGTGTTTAACCTATTAGTGTCATTGGATCAGACCTTTAACATCCATGTAACTAGTTCCACAAATACTTCTCTTTCTTTCCCTCAAAATCCCTTCAGAACATGGCTTTATAAAAGCTTTGCCAAAAAAGGATTAAATAATTGCATGATTTTCTTTCCTTTTACTCTTTTACTGCTTTAAACATAAAGCTAATAACACCTCATCCTAGAAACCCTTCAAAAATGCTCTGTAATTCTGCCAGGTTTGACCACTGAGTCAGCCACCTTGCCTGGAACAGGAGACCACCAGGATTCTGCTCCAGACTACAAGGACATTGCCTCACGTGAGCCGGGAAGGAAGCTAGCTCTACCCTCCTTTTAGGACTGCAGTGCTAGGTTCTGGTTCTTTTGTACAGCTGCTGAGAGTTGTAACACGAGGGAGGCATCTTCATATGGCAGAAATAGCTTTAGGTTTCAGTGAGACCCAAGTAGCCCATAAAGGATATTTTTATGTTAAACTTATTCTGGGATAACAATGGAAGTTCGCAATTAAGTCACTAGAGATTCATTGGTACCAGATTCTCCTTCTATGTTTAGAGCATGCTATGAGACCACACCACAGCTACTCTACAGGAGAAAATTTATTAAAATGGCAGAAGATAAGATCCACACAAAAATATATTTTGCTGTTAACTTTCACAGGGTTAAAAATATTTATTTTATAACTCTTTCCTGAGTGTCTCTTAAACAAATCACTGTTACAAAGACTTTGCTTTACTAACCTGGTTAAAGTAAATTCCCTGCTCTGAAAATTTAAGATTTACATTTGAGTGCTGTAAAAATTTGAATCAGATAAGTAACTGAAGAACTGCAGTCTCACAATTAAATTTAATTTTTGTGATTACAAATGAGAATATTTTAATGGAATTTAATACAGACCAGCCCTGGAACAAATAGCACAGGAACTGCAAAGGAATTCAAAGGCGGACAACAAAATTATGCTGTATGGTGGAGAGCAAACATTTTTCCAACAGCGTAACCTGGCACCTTTGCACTGGAACATAACCCACTAAATGGCAGGGTTATTATTAGCTCCGGTTCCTTTTCTAAATATCTGCGGAAAGAGTAATCTAGACATTCACAGAATGAGTTTTGCTACTGGCCACTCTGAAATGTAAACCTCATGCTACAGGCGTGCTAAGAAACTCATCTAATCAAAAAGCTCTGGTGGCCAAGTGGGGGTGAGGCGGGAGAAAGTGTTGGTTTTTTAAACAACAGAACAAATTGTTTTAATTAGTCACTTCATCACAGCCAACAGACAGTTTGAGTTTTTCGTGGGAGCTCCCCACTGACATGACTAATCACTCCAGTAAGAGATTATGGCAATTACAAATACAGTAGAGCTAAACAGCTTGCCCAGAGGAATATGTTCATCTGGCACTGAACTTTCCTTCCTTTTCCCCAGCTAAGCCATGTAAGACTGATCTTTCTTCCACCCTGGACAAATACATGGTTGGAGGCACTCCTGGGATGCTACAATTAGTAATTGTATTCAAGATTTAGGCTCAGAACTGGTGTGAAAAGAACAGTTCAGCATACTTTTCTGTTGCACAATGGCTCTTTAGTGTCACCTCCCCTTGTAGTCCTCTCCCTATTTGCATATGAGCTTGATTACACTTTCTTTAATGAACCTAACACTGCCAAAAAAAAAATTTCACTGGATTGCAGTAACTGCTGGCAGTGTGCAAACCAAGGCAATCCCAGGAACACTTAGCATCCACACAAACCATATACAGACCTCACAGCCCCTTTAGCAAAGAAATCAAACACTTCGTTTTTTCAGGTGGGTGAAAAGGAGGCACAGGAAGGTTATATGACTCATTTAGTCAATAACTAGATGGCAGAACTGGGATCAGAGATAAAACTTTTGATTCTTATTCTTATGTCCTAATCCACTGCATCATGCTGCTCCTGATGAAGGTAATTAAATTTCATGCTTCAGGGAGTAACTTAATTGTCTTTGAGGATCAGAAGGAAATTCCATCCTTTCAACCCCATGTACAGCACTGCCCAGGTGTGCCAAAGAGTAGTTTTCATTTTTTTTATTTAAATACTGAAAGTAAAAAATAATCTAATCTTAATTACACTCAAGTACAGTCAAGACTTCAGAAAGACAGGATGTCATTTCAAAGAGAAGAGTAGTGGCAGTGTATCCTGAAATAACCAAGATCTCAATAGCAATGTCTGGAAGACCAATTAAACTGGGTTTTTTACCTTAGCACTCAGCAATGTCTTTTCATGGCACAGCTAAAGGGAAGTACAAATATTGTGTCTGCTCACCATCTACATGGTGGAATAAAACTCATGAAGGACTATAATTTCAAAGGCTGAAAGTATGGATGAAAGGGAAGGTTTTACTTAAGAAAAAAGCTGTACTTAACTCTGTATCCTTTAGGGATATATTGCAATTATCTAGCAGCTTTAATAACACAATCTCCAATATAATATATCAATATATCCGAAGAAATATTAGTGACTAGAAGGACTGATTGGTTCCTAACTTTCAGAAGAATTTACAAAATATCAAATCCAGATACGCCTATCCACTACAAGAAAGTCCCCACCTCTTCTCAGAGGTTCCTAAAACCCATTCATGAAGTCAAACCCCATGAAAAGCTGTATGATTAGAAAAAAAAAAAAAACAAAAAAGAAGAACAAACAAACCCCAAAACTAACTGGATTTCAGAGATTTCCAGAAACCAAACAGACTGGAAGAAAATCCTTGGCTGCAACACAAAGGTAGGCTAATGGTTGCATAGGTCATAGGGTGTGCCATATGTGGTACAAAATAAAAATGAAAAATAAAACATGGTACAAAATAAACAGAACTAAAAATGTCTTGTTAAAACTGTATGATACGTAAGATGTCTATACATAAGTAACATGAGGGGTAGCATGAAAGGAAATCGCAAGGGTGAAGAATAAAGATGCATTTCCTGATGAACAACTTCCTCTTCCAATTTAATTTGCTTCCCTCAAATATACTTTTGAAATAAATGACTCATTAGGAAGGATCTGAATGGGAAAAGATGAGGCTTGGAATACGGAAAGGTTCTGTCTGTAATTGCTTACATAGTGGGTACTGTAGGTCACCCTGGACTTAGAAGGGGGACTTTAAATTTTATGTCTCAACTTTGAATGGAGAAAGATGTTGAATAAGAGAGAGAATAACTAAAAGAATCACCTGGTTACTGGACTCTAAGAAAAGGAATTTGGGAGGCCAGTATCTGCTTGTCAGAGTAAACAGCGCATCAGAAGTCAGACAGACCACACCACCTATCAACAGAAGCATCAACTTTAAAGAGCAAGCGAGGTATGCTCAGCCTTCAACATAGCAGCAGTCACCATGCAGGTAACGATGTCCTCACTATCCTACCACCTTTGGAATATATCTGAAAACAGTATCTGCTTTGTAGGTTCAAACAGAAAAAATGATGCCTATGGTCAAGACTAAACTGTAAGACATGTTTAGCCTGCTTCTGTCCTACTGATCTAACCTCCCTTATTTAAGATTGGATGTTTCTGAGAAAAAGAATCATGGCAGGCAGTGCTGAATATCCAGAAGGGAAGCCAAGAGTAGCTGACCACATCTGTCACTGCCTGGCAGTACAAGTTTAAGCCACCGACTGGGATCTCAACTCCCCAGAACTTGGAGCACAGGGATGTTTTATTTAACTGTGCATACATTTGCCTGTTAGTCGCAACATTTGGCATACACAGCTCCTCTGAGCATAAATAAGAAAAGCCTTGACAAGGAACATGAATAGAAAACAGACTCTGCAAGATATTCCAGTATAATTTACTGGCTCCTCGCAGTCAAATAAAACAGTACCTAAACCAAGAAACTCATTTCCTTGGGTTAATATTGCCAATGAAACTGAAGGTGGTTTTTAACAGTGATTTTTAAAATAGCACAAAAACATGACGACTGTTTTTAGTATTTACTGATAAAGCAAATACCTAAACTTTTTCATGCATTCATGCCGTTCATCTCAGTATCACATTAAAGAGTTTTTAAAATTCAAGTAATTCAACATCAGTAAATGAAATTTAATAACTTTTTCTGGGATAGCTCTTGCCTTTAGATATCATTCTGGGAGGGTCAGCGTGCACTGCAGCATCCTGCAAAGTTCAGAAATATGAGGTTAGCCTCCAAAAGCAAGTCTTGCTTTCAGGGTCACCCATATTGGGCAATGACCGGAAAGAAAATAATTCCATGATTCCCTCAAAAAGCAGAAATGGGGCAAAAGGTTCCTGATATGATATTCTAGTGTGACTTCTGAAATGTGACACTTCCGTGAACTTCGATATAAAAGGGTATACTTGGTGCCAGCTGATAGTATAAGGCTTGATTAAGTTAATAAGCAAAAGGCCAGATCAATCCAGGAGCCATTCCTATGGTCTGACAAACACTACTTTGAGCATATAAATAATCAAACTCTGAACAAGGAGGAATTTTGCTGAATGAACCTGGAGCCTTTGAGTACCTCAGCAGGTTTGCGAAGTATCTGTGTGAGGTACATGTTGTCAGCTCACCTTCAGGCAACATAAACTGCACAGCAACACCAAAACTGTATTTCCTGACATTAATCATCTGCTTCACCTCACACCAAGAGCATTTTTCAATGTACTATCTTCTAGGACAGTTTCCTCACGGTTTGTCCTTTCCTGGACAAAATACGACCATAACCCGAGTGCTGCAGGCTGATGGGAAACACACAGTAAGATTTCCAGCTCTTTCCTTCCCCCCTCACTGCTTTCCCACATGGTCTGCTGAGTGCTTGCTTCAGAGTAGAATTTTGCCTTTTTCATCAAAATTTAGATTTATTGACTCTCAAAGTCTCACAATGACCTCTAATTTTCCCTAACAAACATAACCACAAAGCTCTCAGGCTCCATACCTGCCAAGAACAATCAATACTGTTGAATAAAAACCAGCCTATGGACCACAGCAGCCCTTGCCTCTGCTTAGCTCAAAGGCTTCACTCGGTTTCAGCTTGCTCTTGGGTGAACCTGCTCCTGGGTAATTAAGAGTACAGATGCTCCTGCATAATATTTTTTGCATGGGTAAACAGCCTCAGGATATACTGAACTTTAGTCAGAAGGAGGTTAAAGCTGCTCAGGTCTGTAGGATACACTGAGCTTAGCAATGGGCGGGCAAGAAGCTGTCATTATGCTAAAGCTCTGTCAGAGCAGTCAAGTGATGGTGATTTAGGCAGTAACTCCATCTCTGCCACAGCCCTACTGAATACCACGTTAGTCACCACCAACCACATCCTGGCTTTGACATTAGCCCACACTAGGATGATATTCTGCTGATTGAATGCATTCATCTGACACAACAATGATCTTACCTTTTCAGAAATGGGCTGGATAAAAGATAAGGAAGGTATACTAAGACAAGCTATGGCTGTACTTGAACTTCTGTTGGCTGCCTAACATTTCCAAGCTTTAACTCCAACAGCAATTTAGTCCCAAGGCAGGAGAAAAGGAAGGGGGGGTGTGATGGTGGTGAAAAGAAACCACTGTCCCGGGGCCTTCATGAATTAGTGTGGGTCCCTCCAAGTACTCTGTGCATTTACAGCACAATTCCCTCTTCTCTGTATGTGCCAATTTAAAAATAAGTGCAAATCAGTGCAGAATGTAAAAAACAATGACCTTTGGCTTAGTAATATTTTACAACCACTTGTAGCTTGAGTCACAAGTTTAATCACAGCATAAGAGAGAATTACGATGCTCGGTCTTGTAGGTAAAGTGAATTTAGTACAAAGAGGTTTATGGCCCAAGAACAGCCTTCTTTTCATCCCCTCCCATTTTCTTCTCCTTTTAAAAACTGAGACAACACATGCCATAGCAAATTCTGTTCAGTAATTCTAACGAGTAACTGGCTGTGTTCGAGATTCACATCTACAGGAAATGCCCAGAACACGCTGCAGATCCAGCAACATTTTTGAAGGTGAATGAATAAACTACTTTGAGAGCAGAGCAGCTGTTTTGATTATAGCATTAGCAGCCCAAGCCCTAAGCACTCAGTGCTCCTGGAAGCCCAAGGGTGGGTAGGGAACAGAGCCATCATTATGGATTATAATTAAAAGACCAAGGCCAATTGCTCATTCAGAGCAAACAGGCAGCAAATGCTTTGGTTGCAGTTGGTCATTTTCTGTATCAGCCTTCCAGATTTTTGGTTTTGCTTTGCATATGTGAACAAACCCCTTTCATGGTATGCCAAGTGCAAGCAATTCCAGCATTCCTATCCTACTGTTTACACATTCTGCAATTTCTACTTGACAAAAAAACAAGATTTAGGCATCTTCTCATCTCCACTCCTGCTTTCACAGGGACAAGTTAGGATCCTGAGGCACTTAGTGGATGCAAAATTTCATTTCCAAATGGGTAATGTCCCATGCAAATCACTGCTCCATTGCAAAAAGAGAGAAAGTGAATCCACGTATTGCATTTCATGCCTGCTGATGTGAAGCATGTAAATTCAAAAACTTGCCTTATAACTTCTGTTAGCCAGACATCTAAGTTCTCAAACAGCAATGATTATACAGAAAATAATGAAATTGTCTCAAAAACACACTGAGAGATTCCTCCCTTGAGGGGATTTCTGTTCAACCACACACAATCAAGTGGACAAACAAACCAAATTAAATTTTACTAAACTCTGACTAAACAAAAAGTCAGTTTTATTTCCCTCAGCACACTGATATAGCAGCATAATGTAGTTACTTCTGGAACAAGGTCTTCTGCCAGCGTTTTACCGAGCACGACAGCATAGTGCAATCCCCTGAGCCTGCATATGAGGCGCCAGGAAAAGGCACTCTGAAATCCTCAACATAAAATCATAGAATCATAGAATGATTAGGGTTAGAAGCGACTCCCAGAGGTCATCTAGTCCAACCCCCCTGCAAGAAGCAGGGACACCCCCAACTTGAACTTCTCCAGGGATGGGGCATCCACCACCTCCCTGGGCAACCTGTTCCAGTGCTCCACCACTCTAACAGTAAAGAACTTTTTTCTTTACTAACTTATAACTAACATATCACTAAATACTAACATATCACTAAATAAAGCTTCCTGATGGCCACTTGTCATGAAAGTGGGGAAGCAGAGGGGCAATGCACAGGAGTCCACCCCGAGACTCTTGCTAACGGCTCACAGAAATGGCAGCATGCTGTCAAAGCAGTAGATGAGGCAACCTGTCTGAGCAGCAATGCTCCTTCTAGGATGGATGAATGGGCCAGGCCCTCTTCTGCTATGAGCCTTGAACTATGTCTCCATAAACATCCCACTGCAGTTAGCAGAGACATGAATTCTGCCAGTACAAGACAGATTTCTCAACCCTACAGGCACATGAGTAGGAATAGCTTCCAGATACCTTGACAAGCAGATGTTAAATTAATAGCTTAGGTAATGCCAGTATGGGCTGGGGCATCTGACATATACATAGAGGCTGAATTGGGATTGTTTAGCCTGGAGAGGAGAAAGCACATTTACCCATATGTACAAATATCCTGCTTTTGTTCTGATTTGAGCAAAGGGACTGGACTAGAGATTTCTGGATGTGCCTTTCAACCTCAACTGTCTAAAGATCTCTGCTTTCACTGCTGGTGTCTTTAACAAAGCATGATGAATTACTTGGTGCTCTCAGATCAATGGTACTGGAGGCTTGATAGTAGCCACATATTCAATTTTTCTTTTTCAGCTACAGAGTCAGAGCTTCAGTTGAATGAACCTAACTTGCACTGAAACAGGGCAAATTAGTAAGAAAATTTACATCATTATCATCTTATCAAAATAATCTGTGGTTTGCTTCTGTTAATGTAGACCTTGAAAAGGCAAAGAGTTAGAAGAGCACCAAGAGCCTCTGTCAAATGTGTCAAACCTCACTCCTCTGAAACTCATTTCAGACCAAAAGAACCATTTTCCTCTTAAGTGTGCAAAAGTATGTCTTAAGCTGCCCCTCCCCCGGGGAAAAGCCCTTCAGACCCTATTAGATGTTCTGCTCTATGCTTGGTTTACCTGGTACTTTGTTTTCCAGTCACTATTCTAAGCAAAGGGCAACATTTAAAACTCTGAAATGAGTACAGGTCCTTGTAAACAAGGCACTGGAGAATAGGGGCTGATCATACCAGGCCAGAAAGTTGATCTGTTGGGGAGTGAGTCAAAGAGCCAGGGAGGAGTGAGAACCACAGCATTAGCAAGCGATGAATCACCAAGTACAGACAAGCACTTGAATAAGAGCAAGACAGACAAAACACCCATAAGAGCACTAACTGCCTCAGACACAACGACCCAGAGGCAGCTAAGGCCATGACCACTTAACCAACCGAGCTCCAGTTTGTGGTTCAAACTGGATGGAAACAAGTGCTCTTTGAACACTTCTGGATGACAACAACAGCCTAGCACAAGACAAACAGAACCAGCGCATTTAATTACTTAAAGGCCTGCATGGACTCACACTCTATGTAATGCCTCCTGCATCAGCCTTGTTTTGTTCTCCCTTTCCTTCAGCACTTGCTTGGGACATCAAGGTACAGACAGGAGTCAAGAGCAAAGAAACACTGTGTGCTACTTACTTAGGATTCTCTTAGGGGCTCCAGGCAATCTGTGACACATTTCAGGAAGAAAGCCACCAGAAAAAAAGTAGACTGATCTGTACAAATTACAATCCAGGAGACCTCAATTGTTCTTTTTCTGAGATAATCTTTATGAATAATCCTGTACATACAGCCTTCACCAAAATACCTGTTAATATCAGAAAGAGCATGTAACAAACTTAAAGGCATGAATCAGAAATCCTATCTACAAATGCCTAAGGAAAAAAATACCACGCCAAAAGCAGTCCTACTTGTGAATTTCAACAACATCCTTGTCTGGGAAATGGAGGCACAGAGAAAGGAAAAGAATACGGACCAGTTGAAGACAGCTGATTAAGGACAGGGCACAGCCTCCTGAAATAAGCAATCTGTGTAGAAATGGGTGAGACCAGTGTACTTCGTTTGAGGAGAGGAAAAAGAAATTCCATTACAGTGTAGAGATCAGAAAGGCACCAACTAGCTAATTCCCAAACTCTTGCAATCCTGGTGACTGTTGCCAGTCTTATGCTCCTAACCTTAAACGACACGTTTTAACTCAGCCAAAAGCTGATGGTGATCAAAAGCTGTTTGCTTCTAATAGCTTTTTAGACTCAAAGAGTTCAGCAGCATCAAAGCCTTCTCCCTCCACCACCTCCTCTTATTTATTTATTAAAACTGTAACATCTCTTGATTACCAATGCTGATACAGGTTTTCACGCTCTGAGGACAAATTGGACCAGGATGTTGGACTACCATTTCGGACGTGTCTCTAAATATAATTTAGAAAATAAAAACCAAACTGAAAGCTACCTGCTAAATATGAAAAAAAAAAAAAAAAACCAACCCACCGCACTATTTTTATGCAAAAGACCTAAAAAATTCACTTGGGTTCAATAATCTCTTGTTTTCTAAACTTATCTGAAGAAAAGCTAATGACAGTATGTGGAATATGCATTGGCAACAAAGTCAAGGTTAAAATCAGAAAGGTACGTACAGAGCATGCCAGGGCAACTGAGGTGACAGGCAAGATAAGTCAGGAGATGCACAGAGAAAAAGAAAACTGCTAAAGACAGGAACAAGTGACAGACCTAGCTGCAAAAGAGAAGGATGCTGCACTCATATTTATGTGACATCTGATGAAGCACGAACGATGAAGATTCATATTCTTTCCCTTGCTACATCCTCACCAATTTCAAGACAAAGTTCTCTTGAAAATCATGTTGTGAGTTTGTGCAGACCATGAAGAGCAAATCCTTTTCTTGCCACTAAAAATTATGGTTTATGATTGAGGCACACTGGCGCTACAGGAAGTCCTCTCTGAAAAAAATGGAACACAGCCTCCAAAGAGGCTAGTTCCACTTAATGCATTAAAACCAGCTGACAAATTACCAGAAGCATACTAAATGAATGCATTAAAGTCATGCCTGAATAATAATGAAAATGGTCATGATTCTGCTTCTGACCAGATCTAGGATTACCATCAGCTATGCTCTATTACACCAACCACACAAGTGGTGTGATGACAAACTCGTCAAGTATTTGCACAAGTTTCCCATAAAGATTCAGTCTCCTATCTAAATTTGCCTTTCTTATCCACGTAGATTTACCTGCACATAGCTGTGATCCAAATAAATATTCTTGGTGGGGCTTTGGAGTGCTGTAACAATTTTCTCTAAAGTTTTTTTTTTCATTATACATATTTTCCTTATCTCTCTTGACACGACTAGAACAGAGAACTGCAGTTGACTCATTTATATTCAGACGAGGTGGGTTTCTGTGGGAATAATGTGTGAAAGCAACAGGTGGCTAGAAGAGCACTTTTAGATGTTCTTTCAGCTAAGCCATCTAAGAAAGGGCAGGCAAGTTGACAATGTACAGCAGCTGTGTCCAGCCTGTGCTAGGCACAACTTGAAGCATTCAGCAAAAACTGCCAGCAGCAGACCTTAACACGTATTTGAGAAGTTTTCCTTTAACCGGCCCACTAGTAACCCCCTAGGGATTCCACTGGCAAATTACTGGGGAAAGGCCTTCAAGAGTATTGCTCAACCTTAGGCTGGTGTGGAATTAGAGATGAAGTCACCATTACCAACAGAATTCAGACTTTCAAGCAAACACATTAGAAGTCTCAGCTGCAGATGCATCCTTCTTTTCAGGGAATGACAAACAGAAGTTGAACCAAAACCGTTTTGGCAGTGCAGATGTCCCTTTACCGAGAGCGTCTGCACAGGAGAAGGAATTCCCATTTTCCAAGGCACATGAAATGACACAAAAATAATGCTGAGACAAAAAAAAACCCAACTAGTAAACAGAACAGGTTTTCACCAGAGCTGCTCTGTTTAGAATTGTGTCATTCTGTACCAGATGGAGAGGCAGGTATTTTCAGTAAAAGGGAAATTCTAAGAGAAAAAGAAAAATTACACGTCACAAACAATTACTTATGCCCATTCAGATGCTCTTGACATGTGAGGAACACTGATTTCTAAAAATTTGTATTAGAGAGCAAAAAGGAAGCCTTGAATATCAGCTTTGTAATACAGACACAAAATTAAAATAAGCAAAATGATGCATCAGTGGGCATTTACTGTTACTGGGATCCTTCAGGATTCAAACACATACTAATAATTAACAATTTACATTTTTTTTTTTTGCTATTCTAAACAGCAGAGTAAATACAGATATGAACCTACAAAAGGTCTCTTCACACATTTAAAAAAAATAAATACATGGAACTTCCAAAACAAGCAAACCATGAAGCTGGTAAATTTTGGCTCAGGTCTGGGTGACACTAAATCAGAACAAATATTATTACATGTCTATGCTCTAATGCATCACAAACAAGAACAGCTTCTAATAATATTGATATGTCAAGACTCCCCATAGAATGCAGAGTTTTACAAATCACTTTACTTACAGCAACAACATGATACAATCTTTGAAAACTTTATGTTACTGGTAGCTTTGTAATGCAATTTTTTCACTGGTGAATTTTGTCCAGCAAGAAGACTTTGCTCTTTTGGATTTTCCCAGCATCACTTCCCAGGGAAAACAAACTGCTTCCTGAGGCAAGGACATTTGTGCTTTGATCAAAATTCTGTGAAAAGATAATTTTGAACATATTGTTTGAGCCCACCTCTGCCCAAGAACCCATGCTGTAGGATGAAAAGCAATTTCCTGAGCACAAATTCAGGCTTCACATCACTAACTTCTCCTTTAACAAAAAGCTAATGTGGAAAGCTTCAGTATCTTTTGCTAGCTTGCCAACACACCCGCTTATGACATTCCTTTGGTGCTTTTATCCAGTTACAAAGGCTCATTCCAAATGGATGCTGGGTATAAGCTGGGTTAGGAAAACATTCCACCTTTCACACCCTCTGGTGGGCAACCTCTCACCTTCACGCACCTGACCACATGCAGTGGTGACCACATGCAGTGGAAACAACAAGCTGTTGAACTTTCTACATGAGCAGATGGCTAGAGGAGTTTCAGTTTGCTTCAAACATTATTAGAAAAGTTAAAATAATTATCTATCTTAAATCAACTGCACTTCTATGTTGAACAGAAGAGGTTCAGTGAAGGTAACCGGTAAACCAGAAGCATATCTGGGACAAGTAAATTGCAAATCACAGTCTGACTTTAAAGGAATCACTTTTGGACCAGAGATGCTCTTACATTTCTCCACTGAAAATTAAATAGTCAGTACATGTTTACGTGTGATTTAATTGACCAAAATCTTGAAATCCTTTAATTTTGTTTTAAGGTGCTTTATTTTTTGCCTTGTACATAAACAGACACAACTCTTGAGACCACTGCTTAGACACACAAATATCTAAGTAATTCAGGTCTAAGCATTTGTGATCTGCCCTTCTGGGTGACTAACTCAGGGAACAATAGCAATAAGGTTTACACTGTTAAAGCTTGCAAAAATTGACCAAAAAAAATTGGAAAATGTCAAATGAGTATTTATCAAAGTATTGTTTGGAAGACGAGAAAAATTCATTGTCAGCCTCCAGTCAAAAAGATGGAACATACTAAAGATACTGATGTTACAACTGCCTCAAAAGACATTTTAAATGGTCTTCCAAATAAGAAGACAAGAGAAAACAGTGGTAAGAATTCATTTCCATCGAGAGTATGATAACACCTTGAAGCTCTAACCCAGTCTGAGGCACCTCTGTGCCAAAAACATAGTGGAGACACTGGGAGGATACACCTGCCACCAAGTACTTGTTCTACGTAAAGGAGCTGAGAAAAGGCTGCAGGTCTCTCTCCTCTAACAACCCAGTACAGTCAGAAAGCATGTATTGGCATTGCTACTTCTCACACTTTCATCAGCCATCCTGTTTCAATTTTAAACCCATTCAAACTGATGCTTCTATTTCCCCATCTTTTATTTGAAAGGAGAAAATTATCTGCAAAGTTTCACTTGGAGAAAGCTTTGCATGTAAGCTCTGGTACAACATTCTCACTCACCTCCATCATTTTCATCTTGGTTGTGCTGGACTGACAAGCCTAGCTCTTCAGAGCAATTACAGACTAGAGGCAGCACTACAAGTATTTGCTCACTGCCCACCAGTCTGACCCAGCTATGACCTTAACTGCAGCTTTTTTGATGTTTTGTTTTGGTTTGTTTTTTTTTTTTTTAAAGCAGAAAGCCAGGCTGGTATCGAGCATCTCTTTATTCCCTGACCTACCCACCAGCACTGCAAATAAGTGCCAAGCAAAGTTAGGTGGGAGAAGATGGCTGTGATCTGAGCACTAAGCATTGGTTTCTCAAAAACAAGCACTGAGGTGTGGCTGAACTACACCCCAGATGAAGTCAGGGATGAACACACCTGCATCTCTGGGACAAGAGTCAGGCAAACATTCATACTTTTCAAAATCCTGTCTGGGTTCATTAGGAGTTATGCCAAGTTCACAGACTCATTTCAAAACAAACTGAAGAGCCTTTGGACAAAAATAATTTTCAATCCATGCAACAAATGACCAAACATTAAAAATCTTTCCAATTTCCTTACATAAGGAATACAGTATTTCAATTTTCTATTTACCTTCCAGTTAATCTAACCCAGTTCATCAAGGAACAGCTCACCACCTGATCCTGAACTTCACCAAACCCCCATGATTAACTGAATCGATCAATCCACTAGCTGCGGTCCCTCACATGTCCATCTGGCACTCAAGTGTCCGCCCACACACCAGAAAACCAATGTTAGTCATTGCCTTGACACCTAAATACCTCAAAGCTCATTTGCAAACTATGACTTATAGCACCAGTATCTTGGAGCTCTCTGATTTAAGGCACTTGAGAATAAGACTCTTCCACTCCTCAGCAGAAAGTTCTCGTGCGTTGAAGTACCACACATGATGTTATGCAGCGTGGCTCAAAAAGAAAAGCGCTCACAGGACATTAATTACCTCTAATTGAGCTAGTGTCCTAACCTTTCTCTGACACTATTGTGCACTCTCTTTTAAACCTTTTCTGTGAGAAAACCCCTCACAGGTAATCTAGAGCCACTTCTCTCCATCAGATTCTTTTATAATTAAATACCAGAGAGGGCACCTTCTGGGCATGTTCCCCTCTGTACAACTCTGTGCTCAAAAAGCCTTCTGTTGTTAATCAGCACTGATTACCAATCTCTTTGGTGGTAATTGGTGTATCATGCTGCAAACCACAGCTCTGGGAGACATACAAAGTGTCAGTAAAGGGCAGGACCATAATCTCAGTTTCTGATCCACATGGATACACTCCAGCACCACAACAGTTAGTTAACTCTCACAGCACAGTGATGTGACAGAACGAAAGCAAATGCCACTTTACAGAGCATTAGAACACGCCTTTCTGTAATACTTCTCTCTTGCTTAAATCCTCAGGGCTGTGTCCTAAAACTGAAATTTGATGCTGTCAGAATCAAACTCAGTCAGTGAGTGAATGTGCTGGCGAACAGCTAAGCCATCGATCGGACAATGCTTCTCTGCTCTTCTCAAGTTTTGATTTCTTCATGAAATTTTTACATCTTTTCTTCCCTCAGAATAAACAGCGTATCTTGAAGAAGTCTTTAAAAAAAATATTCCCTCCAGAAAAAGAGTTTTCCCTCTCATAGACATCTACTGCTACCTTAGTTTCAGTTTAAAACAGAAAAACAGAAGAAAATACTGAGGAATTCAATGTAGAAGGTGTGCTGTGGTTTTAATGTCAAAATCTCCTGTGGTACAGCAAAATAAAATGGTCTGTTATTGGGTTTTAGATTTTTGGGAGCAAGAGAATGGGACTGAATGCTTACCATCTTTTCCCAAATCTGCCAGAAGCCATAAAGCCAAATGCTCACTTGGTGTTTTATGTTCTACTAATGGAAGGCTGGAGAAAATGCGCTGTATATATTAGATATCTAAGGGAGGTTATCTAGAAGAAAAGAACTTAATTGGCAAGTAAATCCTTACATTAATAATGTTAACAGATGCACTTCTTGTTATTGCTTGGGAATTCAGCAGCTCAGACTCAAGGAAACAGGAAGAAGAAAGACAAAACTAACAATAATTGCAGATAGCTCTAACTCCTCATTCCACTTTCTCGGTGACTCTGAATGTGAATCAGTGCTCTTACTGAGGCAGGGCAAGGTGGAAATGATTCTGTCCATGTCACTTTCAAGACAGACACAGAACTAAGTCACTAATTTACGGTACAAAGTGAGTCTTTTCCATGCAACTACACTGAGTCTGCTTGAGGTCTCAAACATACTAAACGTGTTTCTCAAAAAATGTTTTTGCCAAGAACTCCGAAATGCTCTGTTGGCTAATGATAAGGGCAGTCTGGCTAAAAAGGAGAAGACTTTAATCAAAAGCCTGTTTTTCAGTTTACAAGATAAAATGTAAATCACACCCCAATCATTAGCATAAGGACATTCTAAAATGCATCTCTGTAGTACCCACTTCATTTTATTTAACATACTAACCACATACAAAGAAAAAGCAAGAGCGTGAGAAAAGCTCTGTTGATCGGGATATTTATCTGGAAGTCGCCAATCCCTGGGTTCAGTGAGCATTCAATATTAGTTATTCGGACAGCAGATGCTGCTGCCAGGAAAAATCAGAGCCGTAGTTCTAACACACACTGGCATGGACTGAGAGACCTCTAAAACACAAGCCAAGTTTTGCCCCATCAAACCACAAATTTTAAGTTATGAAAAAGCTACTGGTTGTCAGAAGCTTTTTTTTTTTGTTGTTGTTGTTTAGGTTTTTTTTTCTTTCTTTCTCCTTTTCAGCATTTTCCTTCTCTTCCTCCTCTTCTCTTTCCCCAGTGTTGATGGTGTAAGGAAGAAGGGAAATGAATCAGCACATCATCAGGATCAGGCAACAAAACTGTCTTACAACTCCTGTATTATTTATTAGAAGATAATTATGACATTGCCTTTGTCATGCTCTTTTTACAACAGCCAAAAGGTTGAAAGCAAAAGTAAAGTTTGGTCACTGACTCATCTCTCTGTAACAAACAGAAACTACAGAAAGATTTTGTTCAGGGGTTTTGTTTTGTTTCTTTCTTCTCTCCTGCTTGTCTTTCATTACAAGAAGATCAGGCCTTTCCTTGCACCGGAAGGCTCGTTAGGTGGTAGGTTATGACTCCACAAAAGCTATAACCTTGCTGTACAAGCAGCCCTGAGGGAATATTAAGTCAGGAAGACACAAGGTTCATTTTCAACTCCTGAGAAGCAAGGTTTAGAAAAAAGACTGCAGCTGTGGCAACTATGATAAGGAGGTTCCTCCAGACCAGAAGATAAAGAAACAAAAATTTGGTCTTGCTTTTCTCTTGCCTCAGAAATACAATCATATCCCTCTCTTCAGAAAGTGTCAGGAGAAAAGGGTGGGAAACTGAAATTCCCTTTAAAAATATTGAACATAAGCAAGTTTTCTACACTCACCACCTTTAAAATGGCAGACATCAAATTAGCTCAGCACGATCCCTGCGTGCTGCTGAGGTGAAAGGTAGAGGAGGCTGAAGAGATCAGAAGGGAGTTGCTGCTAGCACAACAGCAACAAGAAAGCCTGCTGCCAAGTTGGTTGTTGGAGGGAAGGCTCTATCACTGAGCTGTAGGCAATTGCAGGGAGGCCCTGAGAAGGAAGAGCAGCTCTCAGGCGTGTCTCAGCTTGTCTTCACACTCCTTCTGCCTGTAGCATCTCAGAATGTGTGTGGCACAGAGAGGATACCAAACGCTCACTCTCCACTCTTTTGGGATCCATTTACAGAAAAGGATCAGCCCACATATGTTGGCAGCATTTTCCATCCTCTTCTAATGTCCTCTTCTTGGGTACCACAGATCACCATGCAGATGCAGGTAAAAATCATAGACTGTGTTAGGCTGGAATGGCCCTTTAAAGGTCATCTAGTCCAATCCCCTGCAGTAAGCAAGGATTTCTTCACTAGAGCAGGTTGCTCAGAGCTCTGTCAATCCTGACTGAATATCTCCAAACTCTTCCAGTAATCTACCTCACACTGAAGATTCTTTTCATAATATCCAACCTAAATCTTCCCTTTTCTAGTTTAAAACCATCAGCCCTCATCCTATCACTATATGCCCTCATGACAAGTTCTTCCCAGGCTTTCTTATCAGCACATTTCAGGTACTACAAGACCACTATAAGGTCCCCCCAGAACCTTTTCTTCCACAGACTGAACAAGCCCAACTCTCCCAGCCTGTCTTCATAGGAGGGGTGCTCCAGCCCTTGGATCATTTTTGTGGCCCTCATCCAGACACACTCCAACATATCCATGTCCTTTTTATGTTGAGGGCTCCAGAGCTAGACACAGTATTCCAGGTGAGGTCTCACCAGAGGGACACTATGGGTGGGGGCTGCAAAGCAGAGACTGATGACTTCAGTCTGCTTCAGGGCTTTTAAACACAGAATGAGACTCATTATCAGCATTCGCTCAAGTCTATATTACTGTTGCTGTTCTCTCCTGAAAAGCGTGCTGGACAATTTCAAGCATACATTCTTCTGGAGTTCACAAAATGTGCCTTTGGCATGTCTGCAAGGAAAGTGTAACCTTTCTCTCTACATAATGATGCAAGAGCAAAAAGCTCTAACCTACTTTGTAGGATTTTGTAAAGCATCGAGGGGAAATGATCTTATTTCATTCTCTTTCCGAACTTTTCAATTCCCGAGAAAATGATTCTGCATCTAGCCTAAACAGAAGTGAAGTGTCTCAGCTGCTTTGACCACAGTACCATGTTGTCTAGGAAACACAGGCTGACAGAAGGTATGAATGGGTCCCTCTTAAGATATCATTAAAGATAAGCTTCTTTGCATGGTGAACTTGAGTACTACAGAATAGTTTCCATGTGCAGTTGAGGGAGATACAGTAACTGATCTAAACACAGAGAGCACACAGAGGGTGTCTAAACCACTACGATTTATACCACCACTTGACCTTCTCCATGAACATATCAGCAAAATCTAAATTGGCAGATACTCCAATATAGAGTGTTCTACTTCAACACCCTGGGATTCTTTGATAACATAATTAAATTGCCAACTAAGCAAAAATTACCAACAAGTAACAGAAGTATAACAAAAAAGCAGAATACAGCAAAGAACATAGGAAAGGGGATTGCTATATCTTTATGTCAAAGTAGTCTGTCCTCTGCCACAGGTGACATGTCCATAAATTTCTGCTCCTTATTTTCTGCTTCTAATTTCTGCACATACACAACAAATTTATACCGTTACACACGTTGAAGGGAGCTCACTGAGGCTGACTGCACTGTCTCTCATAGAAATTGTTTGATCTTGCAGAGTCAGAACTCTGGGAAGCTGCTTAGAGTTGTCCACTCCCACCAAGAGTTCTGAAAAAATCAGGACATTCAGGGCACAGGATAACCCTTAGATCAACATTTGAGTGGACGGAATCCTCACTCATTTCTGCAAACTGAGGCAGGACTTGTCAAAGCAGATCTTTTAAAAACTTTTGAAAGCTGTTTCTTTGTTAGTCACTAGGGATGAGGGATGTGGGAAAGGCAAAACTTATATTAGTACAAAGTAGTTCATAGTAATATAGAGTGAGCAAGTATGCACCTGGCGTAAAAAGGATGTGCAAATTTCACCATCAGTCCTTAGACAGACCATGGCTTGGGATCTCAGTACTAAAACCTTGACAAGTCCCATTTTGGAAGGGTACAAGTGGATGGTATTAGCACAGAATAACAATTTTTTTAAAGTCCTGACTAAAAATCAGTTAACAGACACCTCCAAAATTACTCGATTTTGCAGTTCTTAGTATATAGGGAGTGATTTATTCTGATTTAAATCTAAACTGCAGTTTAACATGTCTTATGTTTCCATTGTTGAAATCTTAGACATTGACACAAGGGTTGTAGTTTGGCCCTACCATGTGTTAAACGTGACAGATTCTGCTTTCAATGATGCTATCATCAGAAAAGGACCAATGAACTTAACTGATTCAGCCTGGCTTTAGACCTGTTTAACAACACAGAGCAATGACAGGATGGCTGTACTTAATAATATAGCATGCTTAAGATGAAAAAACTAAATCACACTATGTAAATAGAATTACAATGAACAACATGATTGATTCGCTTTGTATTATACAAAGAAATTTTGTTCCTCCTTCCCNTCAGGACAAACATAACTTCTTCTTAAGCAGAATTCTGTTTTCGCCAGAGGGATTCCAAGCAGTTTATGTGGATGTTTTGCCCATGCAGAAACTGTAATATTTAGCCTGTAACAGACACAGAAACTCCTTCAGCACAGATCTAGGGGAAACTGGTACCACCTCAGAGAAAGACCTCACATAGTTCTAAATATCCTTTCAATGTATTTATTGACTTTCATACTTTTGTTTACAGCAGAATGATCACAATCAAGCCACTGCATTTTTCATGCTAATAAGGACAAAGAATTAACCACTCATCAACCCAGCAATCAATTTTATGTGAAGGAAAGGGTAAGTAACCATTTTGAAAAAATCAACACATGAGTTGCAATGCCAAAATTATAGTGAACATCTCATGAATGCAATCTCAATCAGTCAATTAAAAAAAAAAAGGAAAGCAAAAAGATAAAGGCATAAGAGGTATCACTGGTCTTTCCTCAAGGTCCTACACTACAGCCAGACAAGATATTTTAAAAAATAATTATAGTTCTTTTTTCAAGAAATGCTGTTCTGCTTAGGTGAGAGATTTTTCTATGAACACACTGCTCATCTGGGAAATTTTTTAGATCCCAGAAGAATCTTTTCTGAAGGAGAAATCCTCCTTCTCCCCACACAAAAGAGAAACAGTAAATTGAAACTGGAACGACAAAGCCATTGGATAAGAACTGAAGAGCAGGATGATACCCTGCACTTTGCAATGTCTGTACTCACCAGAAACTATTAATAAAACATTTGCAGTAAGTATGAGTAGAGACACTACAGTGACTTATAAGTATTTTACAACATTTCTCATAAATGTGAAATTCAATTTGGGAATCTTGGGGGTAGACTCCCATCCAGTGTAAGTTTTTCCATGGTAAGTAGTTTCCTCAGGCCAAGTAAAAAAAAAAAAATACAATTTCAAGGTTAATTATTTTCTATGGTTTGTTTGGGGGAGGGAGGGGCATTTGGAGTTGTTTTTTCTTTGGAAAAGCAGGAAACTTGAAACTGTGCAGAAAGATTGCCTTTCTGCAGGTTTTCACTGTCCTAGTGAAGTACATGGGATATACTGTTTGAATATTTAGTGTCACATCATAAAAATCTGCTCACACACATCTCAAATTCGGCTTTTAAAACTATGTGAATATTTTTTAAGCCTCCTTTTTCTCAGTTACCCAGCGGAAAATGGCAACAGGCACAGCTTTTTTGACCAGATTTATGACCCCATAATAAAAATAATCTCCCCACCTGAATGGGCTGTGTAGAAACAAATAACTATCTGAAGATTCAAAATTCTACTCGTGAGTGTGATAAGTATAAAAATCCTAAGGAAATTAATAACTTTGTCTTCTGAGCAAGGCTTGAATCATTTCAGTAAATAAACCACAAAGGCTTTAACTGAACAATGAGAGCAAAAAAATATTGCATAGCTACTCATTATGTGAGCATCATCTATCCTCTGTGCTGAATCAAGTATGTTTCTTGTACTAAAAATACTATGATTCATATCATTGAAGACTGTACCATAATGAATATAATTACAAGAGGTACAATTAAGATTGGACGGGAAAACATTCTGGCATTTTATAAATTTTGAAAGCTTGATTTTATCCTTCAGTAATAGTGTTGAATGTGCGTGTATACTTAAGACTATAGTAAGCAGGAAAGAAACAATTACGTTGGAGTCTAACGTTGAAATGAAAATATAGATTTTGAGCTTACTTTTAATTGCAAGGTTTGGACATTAAGATGGAACAGAAGGGGAGAGGTTGTGAGATCTCACAGTGGTTTTGGTCAATATGTGGGATGCCTCACGCATGTTGTCATCTCAGACTGAAAATGAATTAAACCAGTTTTTGCCTTTTGGATGCTTGAAAACAAGAGACTGCCCCTGTGTGGAGGCAGGCACAGAAATAAAAAGCTGACTTAGATTTAAAGATTTGAATATAGAAAGGCATGAATATGTTTTAATTGGCTAAGATTTGGTCTTTAGTGTCATTATCTAATTAAATACAAGCAAGCCAAAAAGCAAACCAAAATACACATTCCCTGTAAAAAAACCTTTCCAGGTGGCACAACCAAATAAAAAGCAATAAAAAGGCAAAGAATGGAAACAATGCATGAAACTTGTCATCTGTTTTGAAAATATTGCTTGAGAGTCAGGTAGAAAAAATATTCATATTTTCCATTTTAAGTTTTTAATTTATTTCTTGACAGCATAAAAAGTCTGCAACCTCTGAAAGCAGACTTTACTCCACTTTCAAAGACACAGAACTTCCCTATTCCCAAGGCTATGGCCTGCATGTTCTGCCAGGCTGCTCAAGCTAAGTTCACAATGCAGTGAAGCAAGTCTCCCACCAGCAAAATCCACCTCCAATTGTTAAAGGATCACCACACTCAATTTAAAATAGCAATACCTTTTAAGATGCACATTTGCAAAGAAGGAAAAATTTATTCCATGACCACAGAATATCAGAAAATAACGTATGGGATAAATTTACCAGAAGATGTTACTAGAGTACCAAAAATTTCCTGTATTGTACTTGGCCACATGAAACAATTAAGATGTACCTATGGTTCCCTCCTCTTGAAGGCAAACCAACCAGAGTTCACTACAGAAGGTCCACCCTATTCTAAACAGAGCACAGGGTTAAAGAAGGTGGTTGAGAATTTGTATTGCACATTTCCCCCAAGATATCCAAGGACCAACTCTAAGTGGATCACTTCACCTGCTCTTGGGTACAGGGACCAAATCAGAGTACCCACTGAACTGAAATCACAGCAGCAGCAACTGGCAATTTTATTGGCATGTAAGTGTGGAGTTTGGAGCTTAATCACAATGCTATGTGTTGGGGAAAGAGGCAGGGAGCACATCTAACCTTGACAATGATGGCATTTCTCCTCATTCTTTAAAACTCATTTCTATATGCTCCCAGCATACCTTGCCAGACTTTTCTTTCAGTTCTGCATCTCATGCTTCTTGCTCCACTCAAACACAAATTCAAACAAACTATTTATTTACCATGTCTCCTATCCCCTCACTAAAGATACAGAATCCATCCTGTACTGCAAATTTTGCCACTCGGAGCAGGTCTCATACAGCCACCATTCATTATATTCCTACATCTTCTCAAACAAGATTTGTAATAGAACTCTTTCTCTGCTAGGTACACATTTCAAAATTTTATCACTTAATGTTCCCAAAAGCTTTCGAGTACAAAAAGTGACCCAAACATTAATAAAGATGCAACCCATTAGTTTAAATACAAACTACAGCTAATAAAAATAAAAATGTACATGGGTGTTTTGAAAGGTTTTGCAAAGTCATCTTCTTTCAAAATCCAGTATTTCACAAGAACTAGGGAGTACAAAAGTTTCTGAGCACTTTTAGCTCTGTATAGTATGTGTGTCTCCCTCCAGAAACTGTGCACTAAGGAGAAACCTTCATAGTGATCTCTTTCAAAGGTTTAAGAGAATTTTATGTTGTTGTGTTCATTAAGATGCACAGTGGTATGAGGCAGGGGTTGCCTTCAGAGAGCCAAAGTCTGACTCCAGCCAAACAGAACTGACTCATCAGTAGTGTAAGGCATGACATAGCTCACAAAGGCAGACCAGTCCCAGATGAGGACTGTGAGTTGTTAGAAGGCAAAACAGTCTCATATCTGCTCACTTTCTCATGAGCTGCAGCTGCAGGAAACCCTGCCAAAGCTTGCAGCCGTACAGGCAGGACTGCCTGGCAGAGGAGGCAGCAGAGCTGAGCAACTGCACCAGCCCTATGCATTGGACAAAAGGCCTCAGGCTCATAGTCTGTGTCATTCCCTGTTGGAGCCCTATTTTACTTCTTGAAGGACAGTCTCATCCAGAAACCCTGTGTGCAGGCTATTTCTGTGTGCACTAGATACACTAGATATTCTCTGGACGAAGTGGCTGAACCAGAGGTACCCAAACCCATCAACATTATGCTGCAGATTATGTCCATTCTGTGAGAGGTTTGGAGGGACACAGCGCGTGGCTGAAATAGGGGCAATCTCCTTTTAGGAGAGAGTCATATGCAATGACCTGACATGGAGGTATAGATAGAGTCCTGCTGGCAGCAGCAGCCCAAGATCAGCATATTGAATGCTTTTCTGTTCCTGCAGAACATGCTAAAAAACATTCAAAAGAGAGAACTTCAGATATAACTGCAGTCAATTAAACAAGAGTCAAATCCAGAGAGCAGTAAATACCTGGCACAGATAAACAGAGAATGAGACGTGTAACACATCTTTCAAATTAAACTTCTCTGCAGAAATTATATGAGAAACTGGAGGCTCAGATTTTGTCTGACCAGTTCATTTGCTGCATTCTCAAGGTTAACATTTATCTGTTTTTATTACACCAGTTACATTACCAACTACACTGAAGTTCTAATAACTGCTGTATAAAGCAAGGGAATTAATCTCAAAATACACTAAAACAAACTCAGGGATGTCAATGCAAACCTAAGAAGGATCCTGTTAATTGCATGCAGTATTTATATTTGTCTCCAGATTAATTTGGAACAAAAGGTGTCATATGTCTTTTTTTTCTCTCTTGGCCCTCCACCTAAGCCCAAACATTTCACAGAAACATAAAAGTTACAGTCACCTCTTACTTTTGCTCATATGTATTTGTGAGCACACATGTTCCCCCTGATGCAAAGGGAAAGGGTGATGAACTGTCCACAAAGCACATAAAAGCCATCATCAATCACAAAGTAAAGAGCCAGGGACAATTTTTCATAGTTGATTATTAGCTGAGACAAGGAGTTGGAAAATTAATAATTTTCAAGTTTAAAATATGAAGATAAGTACAAGCAAATATTTACTAAGCTTTTCTACAGATCTGCAAGCAATCATCACTTTAGTATCAGGATTTTATGACCTATTAAATGCCAGGAGGAGCCCAAGTAGGGTTTGGTACAGTTTCCCTTCCCTTCTACCAGTGCAAATGAAAAGAGCCGTAGCAAAAGGCTTGATTAACTACTGTTTCAACTTTCTTTCATTTTAAGCAACAGAGAGTGCCATAAGAGCTACACAAACCCTCAGAAAGAAGCCGGGACAGAAAAGAAACCAGGACAGAAAAGAAAACACCACTATCCAACATAACCTGATCTTTACTAATAACCTCCAAAATATGGTCCGAGATGAACTTACAGTTAAACTGCACATTTTGAGAAAACACTTTTGAAAATGCATCTCACAGCTCAGAACTTCCTGCAACTGGCTTGACCTCAAAAACATTTACCACATCATCAGTAGCTTAAAATACATTAAAGCTTCAGGTTTAAAAAAAAAACAAAAAAACCCAAAACTTCTGAGAAGTGCAAGTTGGTAGTATGGAGATGGAAATTTCTTGAGAAATTGATCTAAATCCTAAATCCTAGCTCAGAGTCCTTCAATTCCTGGCCACAAAAGGAACTAGAAACACCAAAATGTAACTTCACTTTCTCTTTAAAAAAGTCTGTCCAGACCCTGAACTTTTGCAAAATCCAGAATTGAGTTTGCACTCAAGTTTCTTAGTGACATTTGATCTAACCCTGTCTGTCCCTTGTCAGCCATGACAGGTTGCTATTAATGTACCACAAGGTATATTACTAGACATAACTAGTACCTTACTAGAAGTAAGATACTTCTCTATGATCAGCTGGCAAGAACAAACACAACATGAACAGTTCAGGAAAAAAAACAGGCATAAAGGACCTATGAAGAGTCAGGATCCAAACTCTTAAATGGGTTAGTGCCTTCAGCAGCTGCTATATACTTCCACTTCCCAAAACTCTGGGGAATTGTAACTTCAGAAACTCCTCCATCTGCTTCTTCCTCCTTCCTTAATTAAATTGAAGAGAGTAAATAAGAAATACAGCACATGGAACGTTTCATGTCCCTCAATCAATCGACCAGTCATTTTAAGACAGTACCAAGGTACTTTAAAATAAGGCATTTGCTCCAGGCTTTGCACATCTTCACTCAATAAGGCTTGGTAGGTCATTTTACAGAAGGACAAATCCAAGAAATATACAGCAGGAATCCAACTTTTTAACCATATTCAGAAGCTCTGCCTAAAATTTGTCATGCTTCAACAGTACAAACAGAATTTGAAAGAACCAATATCATCTCTGCATTTTGACAATTAAAATAAAAAAATAACCCCAAAAACTTCTCTGAAGTTTCTGACACAACTTAGACCCTGCTCCTGAAAAATTATTAAATGTTAAATGTTACAGAAAAAAAATGCAATTGGTTTTAAAAAGGCAGTCATAACAGTAAATCAGATAATGTCTGCTATTAGACAGTTTTAAATGTTCCACACCTTGTTTAACTCTGATTTCAAGGCAAAAGAAATCAAAGAAACAAGAGGTGGGCTACTTTTAGGTAAAATATTTTATTTATGGAAGAGTTAGAGAATTAAGTGTTATTCTTGTGAGAGTATTATACATCTGCATAAGGTAACGAAATGATGAATTTTGGTCACACTTACTGGACGTAGAGGGTGGGTAATACCCAGCAGGAACATGTAACACCCACCAGAAACAATCCTCAGTTTATACCACTTTAATAATCCCGTTAACGATAAATTAGGCTTGACCAAAAACATAATAATGCATTTCCTCATAAATGAGATTTTAAAATGTTTACTCTGCAATCTCCAAGGAGCCACTAAAATTACTGCTCTTGCAGGCCTTGTTAAAGCCCGGTCCAGTTCACTAAACTGTATTATTCTGTGTAGGGAGAGAATTACACCACTCCTAAAGTAATTTTTGCCTTGGGGATAATTAAATGCATATTGTAACTTAAAGTTACGGCATCAGGAAGCCTTTGTATATCTAACTGCTTTAGAAAGCAGTTCACATATTTCTCTGCCCTAGTTTGTTGTCTTAAACATGATGGTGAAAATTTAAAGATGGCTAAAATTCCTCCTTCCGTTTTTTACTTTGCTTAAATTACTTTTTATAAATATTACAATGAATCAGGCCACTAGAGCCAGAACTTTCACCTACAGACTGGGGAGTACTTTCTACTTACAGTTGTCTTCAAGGCGGGCTTGTAATCCTTATATTTTAGAGAAGTTTGCTGCATGCTAAACACTCAGTCGCTGCACACCAGGGAGACGCTAGCAGCAGACCAGGAAGAAGAACTGTTCTGATGAAGCTCCCTCTCTCAACTGGTGACCTAGTGAACCCTATCGTGACTACACAGCCAATTTGGATTAGTCAGATCCGGTTTCAAAACCTGTATTTTTTTTTGTATTATCAATTGGATGCAGTTACATTAACTGAATCAAGAAGGTAATGATGCATGGGATACGCATATGAACAAGGAATAGGAAATATGTTTTCCCTGTCACCCTTACAGGTGAGCACGGATCACAGCAGCTCATAGCCCTCCCCTTCAGGCTAGGTACTTGCTTGCACTAGCACGACGTGATTTAGAATCATAGAATGATTAGGGTTAGAAGCGACTCCCAGAGGTCATCCAGTCCAACCCCGCTGCAAGAAGCAGGGACACCCCCAACTAGATCAGGTTGCTCAGGGCCTCATCCAACCTGGCCTTGAATGTCTCCAGGGATGGGGCATCCACCACCTCCCTGGGCAACCTGTTCCAGTGCTCCACCACTCTCACAGTAAAGAACTTTTTTCTAATATCCAATCAAAATCTCCCTCCCTCTATTTTAAAACCATTACCCCTTATCCTGTCACAACAGGCCCTACTGAACAGACAACAGGCCCTACTGAACAGCCTACTGAATTTGCGTCAACTCCTCTTCACCCTCTTTCCACACAAAACATTTAATAAAAAAGCATGAAAATCTGTCTTTAGAATGCTCATCTGAGATATATCTCACTGCTTGAGACTCGTGACCGTAAGCAAGACGGACAAAGAAGCTCCTGAAATGACATTTCAAATTTGGCACCAATTTCGCATTAGCCCCCAGGATAGGTGCAAATGCAGTCTATAAAGGTAGCAGAACATAATGCAGGCAGGAGAGACCTGTGTGTCACAGCCCAAGGAAGTAGCCTCAGGCTGACAGGATGTGGTTACAGCAGGAAATCAAGGGGAAAAAGTTATATGCTGCCTATTGTACTGTTAAGCTGGCCGCAATTATGTTGAGACCCATCATTTTGAGACCACCAGAGCTAAGTGCAACAGGGAGCTATGTTCATTTCACCTCTGTCCTGCCATGGAACATTCCTAAACCAAAAAGATAGCTGCTTTGAATTAAATACAGCCTGTGAATTTTAGGAAGGCTGAAAAGAATGATGGGTTGCAATTTATATGCAGCATGATACCTTCAGTTTAATTAGCACATGTGTACTTGGTGTTTCTTTCAAAACAGCTTTAACTGTAGACAGATTCAAATGGCCACCGATCTGAGCTGAATGCAAACTGAAATACAATCAAAGAGTTAGAGATATTCACAGTGAACATGTAAATATGGCCCATTAAAAGGGAATTCAGAAGGATTCAGTAACTTGATACTGATGTGTTCAAGTGGTTAGATCCAAGACTTTGAGACCCTATTATACCTCCAGCAATTTTTTTCTGAGAAAAAAGGAGAAAAAAAAATTGCTGCTTAAGAGAAAACTGAGTAAAACACAGATCATGATAGTCAGAGACTTATGAAAGAAGAACAATCTTAAAAAAAATCCCCAAACTGACAATTCTGGTTTTGTCATTCATGTCCTTATCATGTGGGTCCTTAGGAATGTCCCTTTGCTTTTTGTGCCTTGATTTCTGGTATCTGCAGAAGGTGGTCTAAAATGCTTATAAGCTTATAAATGCCTATAAAACAGTGTAACTGTTTCGTCACCTAGGCAAAAAAAAAAAAGAAGCTTACCATTTCAACGGTTATTTGGAGGGACAGAAAGTGTCTTTTGTGGCTGTAACTGGAGTCAGCACATTTTTAGATAGCATGCTAAGTCATTACAGCTTGAACGAGGCTGTACTGTGAGACAGGATATACTGCACAGCATGAAAAAGCAAACATTCTGCTGACAGTGTAGCCCAATACCATATTAAAAGCAGTAAACAAAGACCTACAAGTATATCTGAATGATGAACTTCATGTATCATGCCACATCTCCCTGATTCCAGATAGTTATATTGAATTTTCTTTTTCTGGAAATTAGGATGTTGGGGGTTTTACAGTTAAAATTAAATACAGAAAATGTAAAATGCTCTACAGATAGAAACTATGAACACTGTAGGTGCTGCAAAGTGCAAAGAATAACAGAATGGCTTAACTTTGCTTTCCTTTGCTGTTACTACAAAACAAGTTAAACTCGGTTTTAATCAAAGAAAAATGGCATTTCTCATGTCTTTCTTTAAATAATAAAAAACCCAACAAAAAACAAAGGGCAAAGCATCACAAATGGCTGCATCTCAGAGGCTGCTTTCCAATGTTTCCTTGAACTGTGAACCATGTAAATGAACAGACAGCTGGAAAACAAAATGCAAGTTGTTTTCCTTAATTTTGTCCTTACACAGCACATTAAAGGACTACAAACCTCATTCTAACCCCTAAAACATTTAAATTAATACTTACTCATTAGTATTTGTACTGTCATAGCACATACAAGCCACAGCACTGTATTCAGGTGCTCCTCCTCCCGTTATCCCAGACCTCTGGGACTGATATACACAAGGTTCAACACTTCACTGTATAAGAATGTACTCCCATTTGTGTGCTAACACAGAAATGAAATACACCTAGTTAAAGGCTCATGTCATGTCCTTCCAGATGCTGTCACGTGTCACCTGCAGCAGAGATGAAATGCTGGCTTACAATGTGGCAGTGACATCTGAGACAATGCCAGAACACCATTGTCAGGTTGTACTCCACGAGGAGCAGTCAACTTTGAAGTTAGAGGATAAGAACACCACTTTGCTGATCACTTAATGCATGTGGACTTCCATCACAATAGCACAAGCAACTGTGTCGGTATTAAGTACAAATGGTTTCTTTTATGATAAGGGAAAAACACTCCTCTTGATCGTGTGATAGATTTCAGCCAGGCTTTCAAATGCGGAAGCCTCATTTGTACCTGAAACAGAGCCCTCGGGCTATAAGCAAGACAGATGCTTGAATGTGAAAATGAGCAACTACTGACACTTTCTGTACACAACTACTTACCAATAATTTAGAAAAGTGGATGTAATAGGTACACAGTCATCTATGTCTTCAAAATGTTCTCTCTGCCTTGCCATCTCTTGTGAATTCATTACAAGCTTTGCGATATTTGATGTCTTTCTCAATGTCAAATAACTATTTATCTCTAGAAGTTTCTAGTCATCACTGCTTTGGAGAAAAAAGGTTTTAAAATGTGAGGTAAGTTCTTAAAAGCTAAGTCAAATTAACAGAACTTGCCAACAGTATTATTTTCAAGCTAGACACATGATTTATGAATACTAGAGATTGAAAATATGACTAATAAAAAGAAACAAGGGGGAAATTTAGTAAGGAAGTGTATGCTTTATAAAGCTCTTAGTCTTATTAAGAGTACTAGGTACACAGAATAAAGAATTTAAGTAGACAACCACATACAAGAACCCAAATCAGCACCTCACTCTCCATTAGTAATCATTACAAATTACAGATATTCTAAGGCAACCTGACAATTAACCTCCAAGACAAGCAGGCATTAGCTACAGATGCTTGAGTAGCTCCTGTCCCTCCTCATTCCAAAGCTGTAAATTGAAATGTGCTAGTGAAGCGAGTGAAAAACAGTATACTACTACAAAATTCACAATGTGAGAATTAAGTTTGCTTTCATTTAATGTCCCACTTCTGACCACTTCTGCAACAACACAAGAAAAAAGAAACATCACCACCCATGAAAAGATTGTTTTAGCGGAGCTCAGTGCCAAGGGCACTGATTTACAGCCCTAGAAGAACATCTGTATCCTAAAGCATTTCCCCAAGACATCTTAGGAAAAAGGAGAGAAAAAGCATGACTAAATCAAGTCAGATGTTCCCGGAATTGTGGCTGGTGAGGCCAGAGTCCTGCCCACGGGGGCAACAAGACCGCTGGCATGCTGGCAGTTACCCAACAGAGTTTGGGATATCCAATATGGGAGCCTTTGAATTAGTTTTGCAGGTAATTGAGGCTAGAGAAAGAATTTATCCTGTGAATGTCTCCCCTCAGATGTGAAGTTTTTCAGGCAATTCTCCTCAAGCATGTTTTTATGATGGCAATCCACATCGTGTGAATCTCAATTCAATTGTACACCATGGGATCATGCTGGATGAAGAATACCAGGATTCCAGAGAGCAGTAAGCGAAAAACATTTATCCCCAGCAGACCAAGCTGTTGAGGATTTGATAAAACACAACAATGATCACTTCTCGTCCACAATGCCATGCTGACCCTAGGGGTGTTTTTTCCCACGTCTCCATCCTCACAAATCACTCCTGTTGATGGAACTGCAATATATGGGGTGGGAGGGAACATAAATACAGAGCCAGCAGCAGTGGTACCACGCTGAAGATCATCAATAACAGCACAGAGCTTCTGGGATATTTTTGTGATTTTTTTTTTTTTTGGTGGTGTTTCTTGTTTTCAAAAAAATAAAGCCAGTCACTGAAATTGCACAAAAGGCAGGGAAGCTGTACCCTCCCTCTCCTGCAGCAGGTTTATTTCTGGAATCTGTTTGGGTGATTCCCAGCCACGAAGTGGCTCAGGTCTAGTACAGTAACTCTTGCAAGAGTCCCATCAGTGTCTCACTCTTGGAGAGCAAACACACCTACGCATTCAGACACAGACTGCAGCATGACAGCTTCATCCACTCCAGGCCACAGCCATAGCCCATGCAAAACTCCTACTCGGTGCCATTTGCGCACACTGGCACGCAATTGGTGCCAAGCCCTGCCCCACAGTTGTGCTTCCTGCTGAGATTCAGTCCCATGCCATGTGGCTGCATGGCATTCACCCCAGGCTGAGGCCTGGGGTCCCAAGAGCAGTGCAGCCCTGGCACTCAGCAGCAGACACCACCAGTGTGGGATCCTGGACTGTGCTCAGTTAGTACCCAGGTCTGTATTAGAGCAGATGAACAGGAAGGCACTTGAAAGGGCATAGAAGTGTAAGAATGATATTCAGTCTTGGCACTAACTTTTCCAGTGTATCTCTACATTACAGTACTAATTATTTTCAATTTTACATGCAGGCTGATTTATCCAGGAGTACCCCTGACCTCAGCATGTCCCTGACCTCAGCAAAAGAGGTGTGTGAGAGAAAGTGGCTCAGGAGCTCAGTAGGTTACTGTTAATGGAAACAGGCCTGGAGCGTGAACTTCACTCTTTAGTGTGATTCCACTGGCTTCATTTCTTTAAAAAAATTTGCATTTCACAAATATTATCTCTCAAACTTATTCACTGGATTAGGAAAAGAGCAAATTATTGTTAATTATGTTCTCCTAAAATATAATCATCAGATTTAAATTTATCTATCTTCTATGCAGTCAAAATTTGCAAACAGCAATAAAAATGTCTTTCCTATAAAACTAAGAAGTCTGTCCTCACTTCAGAGCTGCTAATGTTCAATTGTACACTAAACCACTTAACAATATGGAAGCGTAACATGTGCTTGGCAAAATTATTCATAGTATTTTTACACCTAAAGTAGTAGCACATAAGCTTATATTGTGGTCTGGAAGTGCACACTCCATAGTGTTTTTCTACTTGCACATCCCCTGAACATTAGCTCTAACAGATGGGACCCTGAAGTCCATCCATGCAGCTGGTGATAAACTATGGGATGGCGTGCTACAGTCAGAGGCACTGTGTGTCAGGGAGTTCCTTAAGTCTGCTCCAGGAGGTGTGGGGTACGTTGAAGCACATCTGAAGTGCTTCTACACCAGTGCACGTCGCATGAGGAACAAGCAAGAAGAGCTGGAAGTCCTGTCTCAGCCCCAGAAGTATGACATCATTGGCTTAAGCAAAACCTGGTGGGAAGAGGCCAGTGACTGGTGTGCAGTGATGGATGGTTACAGGCTCTTCAGAAGAGACAGGCAGGGCAGGAGAGGTGTGGAGGGGTGGTGCTGTATGTAATGGAGGGGCTGGACTCCACAGAGCTGTCAGTTGGTGATGGCACCATTGAGAGGTAAGGATTAAGGGACAAACAAAGAAAGGGGATGTTGTAGTGGGAGTCTACTATAGACTGCCCTGCCAGAAAGATGACACTGATGAGTTGTTCTTCAAGGAACTAAGAGGCACCTCTTGATCATCTGCTCTTGTTCTTATGGGCAATTTCAACTTGCCAGAGGTTAACTAGGAACACCACACAGCTAATACAAACAGGTCCAGGAGATTCCAAAAGCAACTGGATGATAATTTCCTTGTTCAGGAATTACGGGAGATCATGAGGAAAGGTGCCCTCCTAGATCTCTTGCTCATAAACAGAGAAGGTCTTATGCGGGGAAGTGAAAGTAGGTGGCTGTCTTGGCCATAGTGACCACAAAGTAGTGGAATTTCAAATTTTTTGGTGACAGGAGGAAAACTGTCTCCAAAAACTTAATATTAGATATGGGGGGAGCAGATTTTGTCCTGCTCAGGGAATGAATTGGTAAGGTCCACTGGGAAAGAACTTTTGAAGACGTTAGGTTCCACCAATGCTAGTGACTTTTTAAGTACCACCTTCTAAAAGCACAGGAACAGGCACTTCCAAAACATTAGAAATCAAGCAGGCAGGACAGAAGGCCGGCTTGGCTGAACAGGGATCTTCTTCTAGAGCTTAGATGGGAAAAGAAAGCGTACAGCCAAGAGAAGCAAAGTAAGGCAACATGGGAGGATTACAGGGACACTGTTCACCTTTGTAGGAAGAAAATTCGCCTGGCCAAAACTCAGAGTTGAGGCTGGCCAGTACTGTGGCAGACAATAAAAAGGGGTTTCTCAAACACATTAACAAGGGGAAAAACAGAGAGAACATTGTTTCATTACTTGATGAGAAGGGTCACCTTACTAATGGGCATAGACAAAGCAGAGATGTTTAATGCCTTCTCTGCCCCTGCCTTCAAGACAGTCGATGGGCTCCGGGACTCCAGATGCCCCAAGCTGGAGGACCGTGACTGCAGTCATGAGAAACTCCTGGTGAAGCCTAAGCCTGTGGGTGATTTGCTGCTCCACCTGGATCTATATGGGATGGGCCCTAATGGGATCGATGGAAAGCGATGCCTTAGGAGTCCCTTGGTTTGTGCAGCCTGGGGAAGAGGAGGCTGAGGGGAGACCTCATCATGGTCTGTGATTTCCTGACAAGGGGGAACAAAGGGGCAGGCTCTGATCTCCTCTCATTGGTGACCAGTGATAGAACCTCCGTGAGCAGTATGAAACTGTGACAGGGCAGGTTGAGGCTGGACATTAGGAAGAGGATCTTTCCTGAGAGGGTGGTCAGGCACTGGAACAGGCTCCCCAGGGAAGTGGTCACAGCACCCAGCTTGGCTGAGTTCAAGAAGCATCTGGACAATGCGCTCAGTCCCATGGTCTGACCTGTCTGGCCCTGTGTGGAGCCAGGAGTTGGACTTGATGGTCCTTATGAGTCCCTTCCAACTCAGGATATTCTATGAGTCTACCAGACTATTGATCTCACTAGTTCTGCAGTCTGCCTCTAGCATACAGCCACTACACAATACCTGGGAAAAAGATCAAAACCAGCAATCCTGTAACATTAAATAATTGTTACAGCATGTTAAACTGAAAAGAGATCAATCCTGTCTGAACTCTGAAAGGCATTAATAGCAGATGCCCGCTATTTTAGGTTCATAATTTGACCTGAGGGCAAGAACACAAGTTTAGGATATAACTTAAATTGGGGGATATATGCAAGGAATCTAAGCTCTTGAAACAGTCAACAGACAGCTTGTGGAAGTGGCGTGAAATTCCCCAGTGGCATTACTAGCTGGCCAACCAAAATTTTCAGGCAGACTTAGCAGATACAAGGATGTGTTTTACAGAGACTCATGATTATGATTTTTGTGAAAAAAGAAAGCAACTCCTAATTAGGGCCTCATTTCAAAACTATTTGCGAGCACTCAAACATTTCCAAAAGACATTACTGCCAAATGTTTACACTTCCGGTAGCCTAACACCCCTTATTCTTTAACAAGGTCCTAATATTCCTCATGGCTGATGAAATCAAGATAAAAAGCCTCACTCAGGAACATCCAGCAGCTCAAGAATCAAGCTGGATGCAGACCTTAACTCTCTTCTAGCTGAGGTGATGACACTGGAATGCCTTTCTTGTACACAAAACTGAGAGCACAGCATATTAAAATGAAAGGATTAATTGCTAAGAAAGCAAGCAGAGGGGTGTTTACACACTAAGGACACGCTGCAGAGTGAGGCCACGTATGCTTTACCTCTTCGTGGAGTCACAATCAGAAAAACAAACAAAACCCCAAACCAAAAGTAACTGGGACCTTGGAGTGGCATAAACCTAGTATACTGTGTATACATCTAATATTATAAATAATCTCAAGACTAAGAAATGAGATCACAGTCAGTAAGGCAGAAGATGCTAACAAGCCTCAAGAGCTACTTGAATTTAAGTCAGTGTGATAAATGGATCTCAGGAGGGGTCGATAAGTCAGATGCTCTTGCAGAGGAGTCTCACATGAGAACGTGAAAGGCAGTGGCATCAGCACCGTGACAGAAGTTGTAAGGTACAGAGAAGGTTACTCATGTGTGGATGGCTCAGACTCATGTCAATCACACAGCAACCGGGGAGAGAGGCGGCAGCAGTGCGTACCGAAACGCTCATGTTGGGCAAAAGGGAGCAGATTAAGCTGTTAACTCCCTTGCACAGCCGTTTTACCCTCTCCTCATTAAACCAACACACAGCTTTAGCAGTTGTCACAACTCAAAGCCTCCTTCCACAGTCACAACAACTATTCACAGCTCCAAACACTACAAGCTGGGAGACAAGTAGTGATAACAAACAAGCTGTCAGTTCTAATGCATGGTCAGAAAAGGACTAGGTCTTTGCAATAGCATCTGATATTAAAATTATTTAAAAGAAATTGTTAAGGAGACACTGTTGGGAATTTCTATCTTAAAGATATTTTCATATGAAAATGAAAATGGAACGGAACAAATTTTTTTATAGAAATACACCAATTTCAATTACTCTTCTATCTCAAAGAGGTTTTTCACTCCATGGCAGAATTTCTGTTAGCAGAAAGAGGGATCAAAACTCAGCTCTCCCCAGACACCACTAGAATACAAATGCCAGTTACAAGCTAGACAGAACAGTATCTCAAGGGCTAATGCTTGAAAAGGTGTTGACTTCATTACAACATAAAACTATTAAAGGTTAAACATGAATTAATGACAAACAAAAACTCTCTTAAGAAGTTATTTTATTAACCTAATTCTTTCAAAGCTTCAATCAATTTCTAGCTATAGAAAATACTAGGGTAAAAAAACCCAACAGATATAATCTAAGATGTAGAAATGCAGATAATCCAGCATCAACTTAATGCAAAGTTTTTTAAAAAGCCTATTCCACTCCTGGAAACACAGTATTATACCAAGAAATATCTGATCTAGCCCTGTTCCTAAAAATTGTCAAAGCCAAATCTCAGCTTTCACATTTGGGCCAATTCTCATGTTTGGCCAACTGTCCAAGTCTGCATGGGAAAACGGGGAAAGCCATACTGCACATCGACACAATCCAACCACCTCTGTGCTTGGATCTGTCACAAGATGCTGGCAGCCAGCAGAATGTAATACAGAAGGCTGAATGACCTCCCAAGTTGCTGTATACATTTCTCATTGAATGCCATATGAGAGATCTGTATGCTATACACTAGGAGCAGGAAAATAAGTGGTAGAAAGGAAGGATATCTGATTTAGCAGTTTACAAGTAGACACATCTCCATGGATTCTTTCAGAAGCAATAAATGAATGCATTTCCAAAGACCACTTGAGATTTGAAGAAACTGCTCAACTTACAGACGTGAAAGTTTTCAACACTAGAACTCTGCACTGTGAAAGATCAACTTATGTTTCAGTATCACACTGAACCAGAAAGCTGATAATAGAGAGTGAAAAAAAGATCTAAAAAGATAAAAACAGAGCTCAGCAGACTTCGAAATTTCATTCTTTACAAACATACCTCTGCACCACTGGTATTACCTTTCTTTCCAGAGCAGGGCTTTCCTGCTTCTTGTCCTACTCAAGAAAACTTGGATTAATCTGGCACTTACATCAACAACTTCTGAGAGATGAATGTCAACAGCTGTTATGAAGAGTAGAGATTTGGTTTAATCTTAGTCTCTACAGTAGCAAAGAGTACACACCGAAAGTTCAGAATTGGTCCTTTAATTTCAATTCATAGAATCATAGAATATACCAAATTGGAATTACTGAGTTTTATTTGTTATTCTGAGAGAGGAAAAAAAATTAAAAATCCCTGTACTAGGAGAAGGAAGCATTCAAAAGGCCCAAGAGAGGTTGTGGAGTCTCCTTCTCTGGGGACATTGAAGACCAATCTGGATGCATTCCTGAATGATTTAATCTAGGTGATCCTACAAGGGCAGCGAGGTTGGACTAGATGATCTTTCCAGGTCCTTTCCAACTCCTGACGTTCTGTGATTCTGTGAAAATGGAACACCAGGGAAACAGGGCTTGCCAGTGGTCCCAAGTTTGACCTAACCCTGCCTGTGCTGTAAAACCATCAGATATTTACATGTGAAGACTGCCATCTTTTCATGCAAGTGAACAGTAAAGGTTATGACCAAGGCTAGAAAGGGCACATCCCATCAAGTTAAGTGAGTGTTTTCAACTGTTAGTAAAATATTCTATGCAAGTCAGCATATTGACTAGTGCTGGCAACCTGTACTACAACTTGGCAGGAGTCCACCACCACCACCACTGACAGTTTGTTGAAGGGATTACGCTCACCGCCGCAAGATAGATGGATATTAATAACATAATGTGAAATTATTACAGGTGTGTCTTCCAGCCCCTTTTAGTGTGTCTGAATGCACAAAACACCTCCAGTCTCAGTGGTGGTGCTGCAAAGTAATCTATTCTCTATTTAGGAATCAAACATTTTGGAATCTCTGAATACCATGCTTTGCCCAGTATTCAGATTTAGGGCAGGTTTCACTTCATGCCTCTGTTCCTGTTTCCCAGTGAACTCAGAAGTTACATTAAGATATCATAACTGCTCTAGGCAACAGATTATCCTGAACAGTGAAGCGATTCCATCCGATTCCCTATTTTACCAGACTAAATCCATAAAATTTGCTCTTAGCACTTGGAGAACTGAAGGTTGGGACCCTGATTATGGCAGTGTGATGAGGAAACAGCACTCACAGAGAACAGAAAAAAAAAAAAAAACAACCAAAAAACCCCTACCAAAAAAAAGAAAAGGAAGAAAAAGAGCAATATTAACAACACGATAATAAAATTCTTCAAGGTTCAGAGCAAGCATTCAGCAGGGCAACTGCTCAAAAAATGAGTAAGTCTAACACCACTACAGACAGCTGTGACACAGGACTGCTGGGCTCTGAGTACAGGCTAGTGAGCAGACTCTTAACATTGCTGGTCTCCTAATCAGCAATCTGTAAGACAGAGAAATGATTATCAAATAATAAGGTTTTTTTATTAAAAGCCCTGCAGGTTTTTACCTGAAAGGTGTTGCTGAAGTGCAAAGCATTAAATAATATTTGGTTAAATTGTGTCAAATATCAGTATAACTTCTTTGATCCTCTTTCTGCCTTTTCACACTATTACCACCCCCTGCCCCCAGAAAAGGTTTGCAAGCAGCCAGCATTTGGAGTACCTAAAATCATCTATTTCCACAATTAATCTGTCTGACTGCTGCTGCTTGAAACTGATGTATTAAAATCTACTTCTGAAATTTCTTTTACAAGATAAAAGAATTGCAAGGGAGATATGGGCACAACTTCCTATTTTGCTTAGAAGAAAAATACGGCAGGGTGACATTTAGACAGGTGAGATATTTCTACATAACTCTTTCAAACTTACCTGCCACATGTTGCAGATATTAAAACAGATGTAAAAAACACTCTATAGAGACACAGTCCCTAGTTCTACATATTTCAAAGCATAGTAGGAAAGTGAAATACATCTAAACTGTAGCTGCACTCCTGGCTGATGATTAAAGACTTGACTGAAAGTCTACTAAAGATTATGGACAGATTCATAATCAAGACATCTTGGAATGGGCACTGAAGAGTCCTGATGCTACCTTGTTGAAGACATACACCTTAAGATACCTATTTTTCTAGGCATTTAAATCCTTAAACTCCACTTAACTGACACTATGTACAACTGATGACACTCTTTGAGGTGCCAGCTTCAAATGTTTTACAGGCATTGCTGAATTCAGCCTTACTACATCCATACTCGACAGCTTCTCATCTATGGAAGAAAGCAACAACTAACTGTGTTTTCAGCAGCTATTTGATCTTTTAAAATCTGTTTGTTTGGATTCATGTTGTACCTGCACCATGTGTATTTCCTGCAAATATCATTATAAATGTGCTTACTACTACAAATGCTCACAAAAGAGCAATTTAAAAAGAAATAGCAGAGTACTGAAACCCACTTTGGTCCCTATATTTTGGAGCAGGGGAAGGGTGTGGGAATGCCTCCCCCACCTCTGCTAAGAAGGGAAACAACTTTTGAGGAGCTGACTGAAAACCCCTACCCCTGTTCTCCTCCTGTGACACTGGAGGGGAGGAAGGGAAAGAATTCATGTATAAAGTTAAGTCCAGGAAGAAGGGAAGGGTGGGGGGACGTGTTTTGAGATTTGGTTGTGCTTTTCATTATCCAGCTCTAGGGTTTTTTTGTGTGTGTTTGGTGTAATAAATTAGAAGGTTTTCATTTTTATTCCACGTTGAGTCTGTTTTGCCCATGAGGCAAACTGCAGCACGATCTCTCCCTGCCCTTATCTCGACTCCTAAGCCTCTTGATAGGTATTTTCTCCCTTGTCCAGCTGAAAAGAGCAGTGGATAAAATGACTTTGAGGTCCTCTGGAGGCATCATTTGAGGCATCTAGCCTCCAGCCAGGGTCAAACCACCACATGAGACTTCTTTCTGTAGTAAGGAGGCTAGAGGAGGAAGGAGAAAAATCAGCGTTCCAACAACACAGAAATACTTTTCTGCTGGTAAGATGATAATGCAGAAACTCTCAATGATAGTTTAAACTGTCTTCCAAATTTTTGTTGAGACAACTGTGAGCTATGCAAGGTCATAAAGTTAATTATAGTGTAAGGAAGTAATGAAAATAGCCAGCTTTCCAAGCACACCACCCTCCTTGGTGGAAAGCAGGGGATGAATGAAACAAAACATTTAATTAATTAAAAAAATTTGGCATGTTGGGAAAAATACAATTTGCTCTCAAAGCACAAGTACTGACATTTGTCACTATTCAACTTCTACAACATGATGTCTGTAAATTTGACGTGGAAGACCACCCTTCACTAGATATACCCAGCAAGTCTCACTTTCACACTGGAATACCATAAGCTCAGTGAACATTGAGAGATTCACATATTCAGCCACTGTTAGTATAACCTGAACTACATGTGTAAATCCATCAAGTATCCTAGGGACAAGCCACTGTTGTGATTTAACCCAGCTAAAAGAACCACACAGCAGTTCACTCACTCCCCTCCACTCCTGCTGTGGGACAAGGGAGAGAAACTAAAAGAAAAAGGTAACACTCATGGGTTAAGCTTAAGACACTTTAATAGGACAGTTTGTGTCAGCTGCCCTGGCTTCTTGGGCACACCCCAAGAAGGACACCCACAGAGTCACAAGGTTTAGCAGGGCAGTATGAGAAGCTGAAAATTCCTTGACTGCTTGGCAACGACTAAAACCTCAGTGTGTTATCAACACACTTCTCATCCTAAATCCTAAACACAGCACTATGCCTGCTGCTGGGAAGAAAATTAACTCTAGCCCAGCTGAAACTGGGACACCAGTGCATCATTCTGTGAAAGTATTAACTTAAATTTATAGGGTAGAACTGATATAGCCAGATGCATAAAATCTTAATTCTGTTTACAGAAGAAATACTAACTGCATCTTCCCTCGCCATGGAATACACACAGTTCTCATTTGAAAGAATAGCTGAATATGGAATAATAATTTGTAATGTGAAATACTGCTAATGTGTTTCCCCTGAGAGTTCCTCTTCCAGAAATAGCAGAAACTACTTTTATTGCTCAAGTTTCCATTACAGAAATGCCATAGTACATATATCTTTGGTATCCCATGAACCTTGCTATAGAGCATGACAAGCTAATGACAAGGGTTTTTTCCTGCCTCCCCCATCACCTTCTTTTTTTTTTCTACCATCAGTGCACTAATATTTAGATAGATTTACTTTGGAGCAAATAGTAAATGACTAGTAAGCTGTTTCCACTTCTCATTCTAACTCTGATTAATGAGCTGGAGGAACACTCCCTCCCTTTTTTCTCCTTCTGTGGCTGAAAACATATTGAGCTTATGCTTCTTCTACATCATTAAGAAATAATTTTAGACTTGCATTCCCTAGCAGATGGATGGGACTTGCATAATGCTGAAGGCTTTTCCAAAGGGGAGTAAGGATCAGCAAACCCACCCTTCAGCAGTCATTCCAAGATAAAGGATGTAAGAAGCTACAGTACCAGACTGTTGAAACACATTTAAAAAGCAAAATGCATGTGTGTATGCACGTGTCTCACACATAACAGAAAATCCTTCAGTCTATATAAAGTCAAGCAAAGAAAAAAAGAAAAAAGAAAAAAAAACACACACACCCTCCCCCCCCCAAAAAAAAAAAACCAAAAAAAAAAAACCAACAAAAAAAAAAACCAAAAACACACACACCCTCCCCCCCCCAAAAAAAAAAACCACAAATAAAAAACCATCAGAAAGAGAAAGCAAGACTTTCAAACTAACAGGCTGACCATTGGCCTCATTATCAACTTGTCTTCCTTACAAAGGCAGCTTGAGGATCTTCAACTGCATAACTATTCTGCTGAAAACAGGCAATTCCATATAAAAAGACTGTCAATAAAGGCCGTGTCTTTGGCCATCAAAAACATCCTGAACTTTCCTAGAGGATATTTAAAATGCTTGCCTGAGTAAAAAGACATCAAAATACATTTTACACCTAAACACTGAAAGAAATCCAACCCAAACCACTAGCAAGGAACAGAAACCATGATACTTTCTGGTGGGTAAATGTGGAATGTTTGAATGAAGAATGGCATTAACCTGCAGAAGTGATTACTACAGCTTGCTGTGCCAGTACTGAACAGTTACATTACAACAAATGTTGTTTGTAAAACAAACTCTGTTATCAGTCAGTAGATAATAACTGAGCACAATCATGGCATAAATTATTACAGAAGACTATAAGCAGAAGCCATTAAGAAAAAGTCAATACTGTGAAAAAGCAGTTGTAGTGCTCCTAGAAATAAAACAAGTTGGTAAAAGGCAACAAATTTCAGCCTTTAAATCTAGCAATTTGACAGACCAGTTCTTTCATTCAACAATTAATAGAATTGTCCTACACTGAAGTAATTTTTCTCCAAAAAGTACCTTCACTCTTCTGAGAAAGTCTCAGCAAACATGGACGCTTTGCTATTGCTATTACACTTCATTAAGTTCAAAAACACCAAACAATTTGTGAAGTAGCATCACAGTTGCACAGTTGCATTTTTAAAGCAAAAGATGGATATTCATTTATCAGCATGTTTTACATTCCTTTACATAGCTGACCTGCAGTATTCTTTCAGTCAGTTCATCATTTAATTGTGCTCCCTTAGGATGCTCTAAGTGCTGTGTGGCCCAGTCACCTATGGACATTCAAATGGTGTCTTTATTCCTTGTATAAAAAGTTTTCCCATCAGCACACATGAGGATGCTCTTCAAGTCATGTAACTCCCAAGGCATGGAGGAAACGCATCAAGGCTGGAGGACACACAGTTGCTCAGCAGACATACAAGAACAATCCTGGTGAAAAATTACATACAAACTTTGCTGCACATGAACGAAGGCAGCAAAACAACACCCACTCTATTGCTGAACAGATAGCTAAGAAGGGATTTGGGGTCAGTCCAAGAAACTAATGTTTCATCTGGCTCACCCTAAGGGAAAATACTTAATCAAAATTGAACTTTTCCCATGAAAAGTTCTGATTTCATGGAAGACATTTTCTGGATAAAAGAAACAATATGATCATACAAAATTACTTCTGGCTTTTCAGATGGACATACATGCTTCATTACTGCTTTTGTGCCCTCCATGTCATCCCCTAGACTCCTTTCTATATTAGGGTTTTCCATTTTTCTAAATGGCAGTAGAGTCCAACTTCAGGAGAAAGGGAGAGTTCACTTCACCGATCTGCAACATCTGTCCCAGAATGTAGGCAACACAGAACATGCCCCATGTTCTGGAGCTAAATCATAGCCTGTCCATAGCAGTTAAGCCTGCAGCTCTACCAGAAATGGAAAACCAAGAAGACATTCATGTGATTAAAATAAGAAAAAAGCAAAACAAAAACCCCATACTACCCAATGTGACTGCAGAGACAAATAACTCAACTAAGAAAAGCTATTGGGATTTTGCAATTTTAATTTCTCTGCTCATTGAAGCTTTCTACTTTAAGGCAATTAACACCAGGCATCAAAGGCACATGAAATTGGGATTGGGTAGTGATTAATTTGAGAAAGCAATGTTGACAATTCAGTTAGAAAAAGACACTGGTGTATTAGGATTGGGGAGAATTAATGCAATAAGGATTGCTGGGACAGGCATGGGAAGGAGAATATGGGGAGAGCATGTACAATGCCTGTCCCATGTGGGGTGGAAATTTATCTGCCATGTGGTGTCCATTATGAGGTAAAAGACTCAGGAGAAGATAGAGAGATAGAATTTTCCTGGCATATGAATATTATTTTTAATTCTTTACTTTTGCCCCTGCAGTTGTTTCAACATTGCAACAAATGCAGAATCTAGATTTTGTGCATAAGCTGAAATTCAGCGGATTAATACCAGCTCCCCAACTGGCGCTAGGCCACTCGCCTGAGGTGATGGAGATACACATTAACATCTCTGCTGGAATCAATTCCTTTGACTCTGAAGACTCAGACATCAACATTATTTTTCTCCATTAAAAACAGCACTCTTCTGGTAAAACTAATGCCAGAAATGCAGTGCCACTCAGCCACACTGCTATTGAGTAACAACCTCTCTAATGATCTGCTAGAATATCTCTTTAATGCTTGATTGTGTCCATCTGTATAGTGCAACTACTTCAGTGGGGTCTTAATGTTTTTAAGAGTCCTTCAGATCACTCGATGAAAGCATCACTGGAGAACTATGATATCGCCTCCTTCATTTGAATGGCTCTTTCTGTGAAAATTCATCTCTGTGAGGTCAGTTTGTAAGCCTTTAACAGACTCATGTGTATGTCATCCTGGCAGAGATCTTCCTCCAGAAGAGGCGGCTGAATTGCATGAGGGGAGGTGTCCAGCACTCACTCTGGGCTACAATAGGCAGTATCAGACCTGGGCTCCCAAAATAATCTGCTGTGGGCCTCCCTCAGCCTTTGGACCCAAAACATGTAAAGAAGAAAAAATATCTGAGTCAAAGACAAGCAGGACAGCACCAAGAGACAGGGAATGAAAGTGTAGGAAGAGAGAGAACGACACCAGCTGAGGTGTTAGAAGGCCTGCTGAGAAAAGCCTAGAAGACAAAACTAGAAAGGAAGAATTTGTTGAGGCAGAGGGAGACAAGTGAGACCTGGGTATAAGTGAGAAGAGATGAAAGAGCTCATGGAAAGACAGACATTCCTTTGTCCAAAACAATACCACTCTCCCTGTTTCCAAATTAGTAAGGAAAGTTATTAGTTAAATTATATAGGGTTGGGGTTTTTTCCTTTCATCATAGAATATTGGTGGCAAGCAGTGAGTGAAAAGAAAATAAGACGTTCTTGGGGAAAAAAAAAAGCGCATTTAAAAATTGATAGCAATTTGATTGTTGTTAAGCATTGAGGTTGATGGTATCTCTGCTTGAGAAAGGCTGTTTTACCAGGCACTGTCAAATGCAACAGCCTTGGTACTGGCAATCAAAATCTCCTATCTGAAACAGAAATACTAAGAGTACAGTCAATTCTCTTAAAATAGTCCAGATACATGCCCCAGCCTTGACCTGAAGAAATTGCCTAAATGAATGAAAGGAGCCCAAGTTCCCAGACAACTGGCTTTGAAAAAAAAAAAAAGGAAATCAACTTGTTATCTAGAGACTTCTAAGAAATCTGGAATGAAATAATAACAAATTGCAATCATCATGGTTTTGATATGGATCTGATTTGTCAAAAGCAACAGTCCTATACCACTGCTTCCTGAAAGCCGGGCATTTAGAAAGGAAAGGAAGCAGAGATACAAAAAGCAGTTACTAGATCTGAGAACACTATCTCCATTCAAACTAAGACAATATCCAGACAGATTATCACACATTTTAATTTTCTGGCATGGTAGTATATTTAGCTAGATACTCTTAGGATGTTTAATATCTTAAAAAATAGATCAGGTCATCCATTGCACTTAACATACTGCTAACAATCTTCTAACTAAAGTCATCTTACATCTCTAGCAAGCACAATCCACAGAGAAAGTTTTTTCTGGACTTTGTATTTTCTGCTGAAGAAAATCAGATTATTTGGCTTCTTTACACTGAAAAACTTTTTAATAAATACTTTGATCAAATCTTCCCTGTAATTTTATTATAAAGGCATCATAATAACTGGCCACTGATCTGAATATGAGAGAGAGCTGAGTTTGTCTCATTTACTCAACTGCTTGTGTTCCTTGCTAAATGAAGCAGTCATAAAAACTTCACTGCCTAGTAAAAGATTTAGACTCGTGCTGATCTTCGACAGTCTTATCCTCATAGAAAGTGCATCAAGGATGGCAGATGGTGCTGCTGGTTCACATCCCAGATTAGAATAGCTTTGTCTTGTCTAAAGGAACTTTACTACACATCTTTGTGGCCTCAATCTATCAGCATGAATGGCATGACAAGCCCTGGATGATCAGTAAAAGCTCCAATTACATTCAGTAAATAAACTTCATTGCTGCTATTTCCAATAGAAAATCATATTTAGTCAGGCTTATATAGGAGGCAACAAATATCATAAGGTTAAGGACTGATGTTTATCAAGACCTGGCAACTGTAGACTTGGAGACCTAAGTGTCCATAAAGAAATGCAGGTGAACACAACACTTGTAAAAAGGGTAGGGAAAAGGCAAATACTTCCAAATGCAATGGGGCAGGGGGCTGTTCATTTCTGTATACAGATTCTTTGGTGCAATCCACAAGCCTTCATGGCTTCACAAGAACAAACATTATCCAGAACAGTGTGTGGAAAAGCCTTCTGCCACAGTGCCCAAGTCAATAAATAGCTGTATAGAGCAGAGCACCAGCAGATCTGACAATCTTGCTTGAAACCTATGTCTGGTGTTGGTGTCAAGCCAACGTTATGTTTTTGCCAGACTAGCTGCTGATATTAAAGGTTTGCCACTGCTTGCACAGAAGAGCCCTTGAGACAGTCATTGTTTTGTTACAGAAATATAATTTCTACCACAGCAGACAGGTGCCACAGAAAGCAATAGAATTGCAAAGCAAAGGTAGCTATTTGACAGAAAAATGACAGAAAAATGCTTTCAGGGTTTAGCAATGCTAGTTAACAAATATAGTACATGAGTTTTAAATGAAAAGCTTTGCAACGTGCTTCACTCTGGTGTCAAATGCTGCAGCCCTCACTGTACCCCTGCAGAAAGGTGGCCCATTCAGTACTTCCTCTAACCACTAAAAACACCCCCAAGCCTCCTCCTCTGCCACTGCAGCAGGCGTTAGAATCTACATGGGGTTTTAATAATAATTTCCCAAATAGGAAATGAAGGTTAACTTGCAAACTCCTGTTGAATAAATCTTTGGGGCTTTTCTACTGTGCAGAACTAAATTGTAAGTTAGCTGTTGAGTTTATCAGAGTTCTCTTTTTCTTTCCTGAGCAGAGAACACCTAATTTACCTGAACTTAAGAATAACAGGCACCATTTTTGGTGAGGCAGCAATACAGACAGTGTTCTTTAAAGTGAGGGTGCAAAGCTGCCCTATGAGAATTGAACCCTGTGGTGCATTTCATGAAGCAGAACTGAAATAATTTAAAAGTGATACCTAGGAACCTGGCTTAGAATGCAGAATCAACGAGTGCATTAGCACCCTGGTAACACTCATGAGCAGCTGGATTGGTCAAGGATGTGATTTTTTAAGACTTATAAAGTTATCAGTATGTAGTTAATAATGTTGCTCTGAATTTGAAGGGAGGAATACTTGTAAATATTCTATAGTGCTTACCACAGAGGGTAGACTAGCCTTGGATAACGAGATTCTTAAGTATTAACAAGGAAAGCCCCAAGGAAATTACACACATTGACAAAATCACACTCCAAGGTGGGGAAGCCACAGAGGACTTTGCATAGCACTCATAAGGTTTTCAAGGTGAAAAATAAGTAGGAGATGCAAAATAGTACTGCCTATAATTTTGCAATCAAGTAATAACTCAGTCTGTTATGAAACTGAGAGTAGCTGAAACAGTAACTAGAATTGAGGCTGGCAATATTAATGAGGCATGTTGCCTAGTGTCTGGAAACAAATGTTGGAAGCAGACATGGACTCCACGTAGCAGAGGACCCTAAAGAGGCTGTATAGCAGAAGGGACTTCTATACCAAGAAAAGAAAGAAAAAAAAAATTTGAAAAAAAAAAAAGAGAGTCAAACGACAGTGTGTGTGAGTGCCTGGGGAGAGGGGGCTGGAGGGGGATGGGAGGGTGTGTGTTGAGTTTTTCGCTTCTTTAGGTTTTAAGAAACTGAAATTCATCCCTGGCATGTCTACACTGATAGGAAGTACATGGGCAAGCATCAACATGAGACTGTAAAGATTAGTTTGGAATGACTTTTGAAAACTGAAGTAAAAGACAGAGAGGAAAAAATAGATCCATAAAAACCAAGGGAAACAAGTTAAAGGAATGGGGAAAAGGAGGGAGGGGCGGAGGGAAGCAACGCTAGGTTTGAAAAGCAAGAATAGCATAACGATCCAAACGGAGGAACCTGTAATTAATTCTTAAGGACAACACTGGTAAACGTGTAAGAGGGCAGATTTTTGTGCCCAGCATTTGGACAGCACAAAAGTCAGATTAGGTTGCTCAGAGTGATCTCAAGAAATTGTTTCAGCCACATAAGAAATAATTTATATTAAGGAATCTTCAGTTTTGTAAGATAAAACACCCAAACCAGCCACTTGAAAGGATGCCTCAAGTCTTACTATCTACAGAGTCAGACGTGCCAGCCTCTGGGGTTTCATGCACAACAGCAGCTCCCAGAGTCCAAGGAGGCCACCAGGATGTGCTGCCATTACTTGCAAGCCGCAAGGATCCTTGTGCATGCTGGGCATCCAGCTCAACACCTTCACCCTCCTCTGCTATAGTGTGTTCAGCACTGTTTTAAAGCAGAGAAAACGCTATTCCACCGAGTATCCCTAACACGGAATCCATAAACCTGAAAAGTGTTTCTGTTTCTTCTACTGTTCCATTCTCTGCACACTAGCTAACTGCTTTTCTAGTATAAGTCAAATTTGGATCTATTTGACAGTATTTTTTCCTAATTTGCTGCTTTTATTTCAACTTTAAAATAGCCTTTTTCTCCTTGTCCTTTTTGATAATTGTAAATGGAAGTAGACTATACAACTTTGCCCTTGCTATTTGCATTTGAATCTGGCAAATGTCAACAAAAGGCAGCACTGGAAACTAATAACTGTTGGATAACATGTATTCCAAGACAAGAAATCCTATGTCATTTCCACCAAACACACACACCAACCCCCAATTTAAAATTTGATTGGGATTTGTCATACTTGGGGTTACTGTGCAAAACTACGGCATGCATAAAACCTACTAAAAGGATCCTAGTTTCTCTCAAGAAATAATGTAACACTTAATCAGCAGCAAGACCACTAACATTTAAAGCAGAAATATACAGACATGTACCTACCTCTAGTGTGAAAGCAACAATTTAATCTACATAATCTAGTGCTCAAACTGAGAAGGAAAACCATCTCTCCACATCTGCAGACATTTGTGTATCAGCTTTGTGCTGTTTCATAAAGCTTAGATGGGATCCATCGCACCTTACACATTCTGAAGTGTTTTGATTTAAATCTCCTCATCTACTGAAAACTAACTAGCAAAGAACTCCTCAAGGTGCCACAACAAGAGTTAAACCTTTCTTCAGATCTAGATTTGAGATAATAAAAGATATTTTTCTAAGTAGAGATGAAAAACTTATTTCCAAATACAAACATCTCCTATCAAAGGACTGATTCTTCACAGATATCAAGGACAGTATCTTTTGAAAAGGGAAGAGTGAAAAGAAACACCAACATTATTTTTTTTCTGATTATTTCTGAAGTTTTTTTCTAAAGGAGAAACAGGAATAAAACCATCCACAAAAAAAAAAAAGGCAAGCAAATTCATATTATCATTAACTTGAGGAAGATACATTTTAAGGTTAAAGAGATTCAAGAAAGTAAATTCTGTGAGACTGTGAGACAGACTAGTAAAGCTAGTGCAAAGAAAGGAAAGAAAAAAAGAAAAAAGAAAAGGAACAATATTAGTCAGGGACATAACCTTCAGACTTCAAGCTCCAAGGTCAAATGTGACAGATACTAGTAATTCCTTCATTTATTTTTCTTGACATCTATCAATGCAATCAATCTCAAGTGAAGTTGTAGATGCCAGAAAAGGAATAGCCTATAATGATTTGTAGTAGCCTTCAAAAACAGGCACTTTTTCTCTGTTGGAAGTGCTCTGTGCAGAAATATAAATGCACCTACTATAGTACTAGTTGTAGAGAGTAGTAGTATTTTATGGCTTCCTTTCGCATGCACGAACGTCAGGTCTCATGTTTTATTTAAGAGACGTTTTTTACTTCTGTCCTGGTTCTGGCCAGGACAAAGTTAACTTCCCCAAGCAGCCAGCACAGGGGAGTTGAGTTGCCTTGGGCTGTTTTCCACACCAGGTAACATCAAGCCCCCATAAAAGGGGCTGGTGGGGCTGAGGTCGGGGTCGGTGGGGCTCTGGGGTAGTCTGAGTGTGGCTGGGTATTGGTCCTTGTGTTGGTGCAGTGCTCTGTGTTACCACCTGGTCAGGGCCGTAAAGGGCTCAGTGTTCTCACTGGGTGTGTGTGTGAATTCTGCCACGGGCTATTATTGTTCCCTTTTCACTGTGCTTGTCAGTAACTGTCCTGATCCCAACCCACAGGGGCTTTGTTTTCCCCTCCTTAGAGGGGTGCGTGAGCAGCATGTGATGCTCAGCTGCTGTTCAGGGCCTGAACCACGGCAACTTCACATATTTACACAAAAGTCTTCAGATGAATCTCACTTTGGTTAAGGCTCCAGGCTAGTCTAGAAATCCTACTTCTCTGGCTTGAAAAGTCATTTTATGTGGTCTGTGTAGGTACACCTAAGTGAAAACCCAACAGTTTAGTGCCAACAGTTCTATGCAGGGATTCTGCAGTCCATATGCCCTAAGTATGGGGTGACAGAACACATCATATTCATCTGTCAGTGCTACAGCCTCAGCCTCCCTTTGCCTCTAACGTGTCCCAATAGACAAAGCCCCATTGACATAAATAATTGCAATATAAAAGACACAGAAAAATATCAAGGAAAAACGACCCTGTTCTTTTCATGCAGCTTGATAGAACAGGCGGTGTGCCCAGCTCATGCTGATGTGGGACAGATGTCAAATGTTAACTCAATCCAGCATCTTAAGCTATCTGAACAAGGTAATCCAGGTACATCCTGGTATTTCTGCTCAACTAGCTGATCTGAGGATATTCCTAGCCTGGTCTCCTCAGGGAGGCCTAAATTACCTTCAGCTGTGTGAAAAGTATTAAGATCAACTTGTTACATTTTTTTCTGGGGTAAGAACGTGATTATGGAATCAGTGATAAGGGAGGTCTGCAATGTAATACCAAACTGAAGTTATGCTGTCACTTGCTATGGGCTTATTAAAGGTTGGTTTGATGTACACTGTATAATACTGCAACTTACCATTAATAGTAGCAGTACAGATATGAAATAATAATGGTCATTAACATGAAGAATGCTGGTTTTGTCCTTGCCCAACTCTACTTTCTCCAAAATACACAGATCAAAAGAAATAAAAAAGCAATCCCCTATTACAAACTCTGACCTCACTGACAAGTTCTCCCTTGTGTTTTCCTCACACGTTTACAATGTTGCTAGCTTTATAATTATAAATTTAACAGATGGGAAAACAAATAGAGGTTAAATGAAATCAGTGACAGTCTGAAAAGCATCTAGAAGTCAACAATCAAACTGTGGTCATAACTCTGCTTTGCTAAATAACCGATGTGCTTTGTAAACCTACTCGTGCTGCTTCCTCACCTCCAGCGCCACAAAAAAGGAAGTCCACTAAACAGCAACAAGGAAGGACTGTGTTCAGCACCATGGGAGCAGAAAACCAGCAAACAACAGTACCCACATCTGGTGGCGTTTGGTATAAATCAGAAAGCACCGAGCTCCATGGCAGGAATTGTAACAACTCTAAGGTCATTCTAAGGGGTTAATAGCATTGCACTGATCCTCTCCCTGTATGGCTCACAGGTGCTTGCAAAACACAGCAGAACTGCAGGAGATGCCAAAAGAGACTAACTGTATCAAAACCACACTCACAAAGTCAGATGATCTAGAAAGCCTTTCACACAACAAATCTAACAATATGGTAACACAATGTTCCCCATAGAGGAGTCCTACAGATTGCTTAGGAACTAAATTAGAGGTCTAGCGAAAGGTGTTCCAGAGCCCATACATTAAGTTGAGAGTAAGATCTTTCTACATTAAGTAGAGAGTAAGATCTTTCTGCTCTTTAAAGAAAATAAAAAGGTATACAATTCTGTCAAACTGATAAACAAAATCTTCTGAATGCTAAACATTGTTGCAGATATTATGACGAAAAGCTATTACTGTATTTGGCAAAGGTTCTGTATAATACAAAACAAGCATCCCTTTGCCAGCCTCTGGTGTTTCATCACTCAGGAACCATTCACTGCGATCACTTCTGGCACATTCTTCCTAGTGTCTGTTCCATCTGCCCTATCCTATTGCTATGTAATACATCTTAAATTAGCTATCTTTCTTCGGACTCACTGTAGATCAGATGCAGTCAATTATTTCACGTAAGAAAATAAAACAAATACGTGGCTTCCACACACAAAAAAAAATAACATTCTGCTATGACTATACCTCATTATGGAATTGGTACAATTCTACTCCACAGCTTGGGCTATTTTTATCTGTAAAGAATGAGACTGGCTGACTGTTCTGAGCAAACAGAACATCACTAGTTCTGCCTTTAAGTCTCAAGGTGTGCTGAGTAGCCAAGGAAAGTACACCTGGTATTTTGCACAAAAAGACAACATGATTGAACCCTACTAACAAATTATGGTGTCTCTACCTGACTAATAACATTCTATAACTTCACATATATTCCTCTTCAAGTCAGTTCCAAGGGCTGTCAACCAACACCTCTACTTGCCTGGTTTCACCTAGAATGAAACCGTAATAACTGACAGCACCTACATTTTCTCTTGTAAATGTAGGTGTCCTGTGAAGAACTTGTAAGATATACATGTAACTCAGTTTATTTGGCTTATAAAGGAGAAAAAAAAAAAGGGTGGGGGTTAGGAAGGGCAACACACTGACACTGCATAGCTCATGATAAGAGAAAATCCACCCTGGAATTAATTTACTGTCTTACCACCCTTGAGGTGTGTTTGTTCCAACAAAGCATACTCTTCATGCTTTGAGCTTCATTCTAAGCAATGGCATGGACTCACTGCAAGTCACTGGGAACTACACACACTTTACACCTCTTATTTACAAAACTATATGTAAAGCATGTAGAATCAAAGAAGTGCCAGCTGTGAAACTCTAAAGCGCTTTTATTTCCAGTAGAGACTCCTCACTAAGGAATTCAATTACCTGGAACTAAAATCTTTATAAAACTTAAAAAATCAGTTGGTTAAAGCAAGGTCAAAGAATTCAGTACAGAACAATACAGTTCTTTGTAATTTCCAAGACAAAATAAAGTACTAAACCAAAAAGATTTCCACTACATGCTTGCTAGTTCATTTAAGAACTTTACTGAATTATTCTTGACTTCCAAACAGCTATCCTTGATTCCTGTTTAAAGCAGATTGTTACAAAATTGAGTTCTGCATGGCTTGTTATCCAAGCTGGGCTAATCAGATACTACCACTCCAAACAAAGGTCAGAGGAGAACTCAGATTCTAGAATGGAGGTTCAGGGCAAATCGTAACAAGCTGCAGCTGCATTCTGTAGGTGGGTACTTAACTATCCCTAGGGACATTTACGTAGGCACAGTATCAGAGCCTTCTTACATTGCTGGGGAATGGGGGAAAGAGCCACTACCTCTCACAGTGAAAAGACCAGATGGGGTAAAATGAACAGCCAGTTCCTCCAATTGCAAAATTTTATGCCAAGTACAAAGGAGTCAGCCGTACAAAACCATGAAAGCCACAAGCACATGCTTCCTACTCTATGTGCCAGAGAAATGCAGTTGGGGAGCAAGCTGTAAATACTTGCAATGTATGGTATAGCCAAGCTATAACCAAAACCACATTCTTTAAAAGTGCAGACCCTTTTACTGTGGTGATCTCCAACTGCAATGCACAGCTGAGTCCACACAGTCTCCAGCAGATGGTAAAGGTAGGCATTTGTTATGGTATGTAGAGTGATCTTCCCTTCCCTTCAAGGCTCCTTACATTTGGCACCTGCCTGTGCTCCCAGTGAGTTCTGCCTGCCAGATCCAAGCTAGAACTCCTCCACGCAGCACAGCAAAGCATTTTCCACACAGCAGTGTTCCCTGCAAGCGCCAAGGAACAGTGGCACTGCCAATTCAGGAGGCACACTGCACAAAGCATGTTTATTAGCTGTGACATAGAACACAACGTTTGCAAAGTGCTAAGGAAGAAGACAGCTGCTGCAGCTCCCCTAATTACCCTTCCCTAGACATCATCAGTAATTTGCAATTTGGATGATGTTGCTGGAACTAAGTATGATCTAGATCCACACAAGCTCTCCTCCTCACTTTTACAGGCCATGTGTTGTACAAGAATTACAACTAATCAAACTATTTCTGTGAGTTAGGTTATCTCCGGCAAGGTTTTTTATTGCACATTCTCCTTTTGGTACAGGAAAATACAGAATTTGCTGTAGACAGTAATCAGCTATTCACATCTCGTTACAAGCACAAGCCAGCAGGACCTGCTATTAAAAAACTCTCTAATCTATCACATCAAAACAAAGAACATTTGAGATGCTTAGTAAAAAATATGCTTCTTTACACACATTTCACAGCAGAAGTAGAAAATAAAACTTTTTTAAAAATCAGTGTATAGAACAGGTAGAACAATAGCTTCATCTATATCCAGATTAAATCAGTTATGAAATATTTATTGTGTTCAGTTCCTGCTATTTTGCTGTTACCAAAATTTAAGAATGCACAGGAAGTCTGACGAATTAAGACTTTGTCAACAATTAAGATTAACTGCACAAAGAGGATAAAACATTTCAAACAGTTGTACCCTTGAAAGATCAAAAGCTTTTCTCCTCTGGCAGTAGCTCTGAACTGCTTTATTGACAAGAGACAGCTTTTTTTTTAAAAAACATAAATGCAAGACAAAAATTAAAATGTAGGCATACACATGAAACTGGAAAGGCTCAGCAGATGTTCTAAGCCCAGTACTGCGCTTGGGTGAAGAACCAGTAGAAAGAAATCAGACAGAGCAAATTAGATCAAAAAGCTTTACACTAAGGGTGAGTATCCACACTGTATCTTTACTTGCAAGCACCGAGAATAAAGATGATGTCAACTTGGAGACTTGCTGTTCCATGGATCAAGTAGTTCATGGATGCTCTGTATAATAAAATAAGCACCTGTCTCCAGTTTCTGTGATAATTTAGACCCATGCAAGACACACATCTGCTCAGTGTGGTGTCCTGCTCCCCTGAGTAGTAGATGTGCAGGATGCATTTTGTGGCTGTATTGCTACACAATTGTGTGACTCTTTTCAACTCAAGCCGTGAGTCAGATAGAGGATGAGACTTACCCATGTTTCTCTGGACTCTCCACTGATAAGATTTCACTGTTGCTTTCATCAATGGGAAAGACACGAGCGATATACTCTCCACTCTGCTGGTAAAACTTATAAACAGCCACTTGAACTATGCATTGGTCACTGCTGCTTCTCAGCCAAGGGCTCAGGATGATGGGGCTTGGCCTCTCTGATGCATTGAGAAACAGAAACGAACCTAAAACAGATGAGGCAACAAGAAAGATTTAACAACAACAAAAACAAACAAACAAACAAAAAGCCTCACAGAATGAATGGTTGTTGTTTTTATGCAGCAGCTCACTCTGACAAAGGTTTGGAAAGTTTGCCTATTTTGTATTAAACCTCTCAAAATCTTCCTAGACTGGCAACATTTCAGCTCACCTTTGGATGGTCGAAAACAAAGATTACATTTAGATTTAACTCCCAGAAGAAAAAGCATAAAGTGGAAAAAAACATAAATATTAAGGGCTGGTAGCAATTCCAGTAACAATAAAACTTAATCAACCAACAGACATCCAAAGTTAAGCCCAGGCAGGTGTTTAAAGAGTTTCAGGTTTAAATTCTTGCTTTTGCATAGTTATTCTTCCTGAACTCCATCCTTCTGGACACCAGATGTAGTCCAGACCCAAACATAATGGCCTTGATTTAGTGGGATCCTGATTTGACATCTCTGATATATCATTAAATAATTTTATAATATTTTATATCTATTTCATCCAAATAAAGAACACAAGTTCAATAGTTTTTCTTTTGCTCTTCTATAAACAGAAGAGTGCAGCATTTTAAGTCATTAGAGTCAAGATAAAGGCCTGGAATAATTTTATTTCTGCAATTCATTCTAATGTATTAATTTTATATGCAGCTAATCCACATTAAACATTTCATTATTATCACTACATTGACTCCCTTGGCCTAATTCTATTTCAACACAATCTAAGGCTTATCCAGTGTGACAGAGGTAATGCATTTTCATCACACTGTTGCTCGTTTCAGGTAAGTCTGGCAGCTGACCAGTTTACCAATTTGTCCACAGAGCAACCACACTGGGGTGTGCAGTTGGCAAACAAAACGTGCAGTTAGGGAAATGAAAGAGACCACCCCGTGAAACAAGAAAGATTGCAATATCCCACAGATTCTGGCATGACTGGTCAGATGATCAAGACAATGAGATTTTACTTCCTGGATGTCCATTAATAAAGACCGTCCACTATTACTTAAAACATACAGATCCGATGAACAGCTTAATTTCACAGAGAAACCAATATTCAACAGTCTCAAATTTAAACCTTTCTTTAAACGTGTATGAATTCTGTCAGAAGCAGGAGCTTGGTTTTGGAAGTAGCAAGGTTGAATCTTCAGAGGAACGATCTTCCACGAGACTAAGTATGGCTCAGCTGAGTACCAGGGTGAACCAGAAATTTTACAGAGGAGCAACAAATGGATCGTGTTCACTTTCACTTTTGTGTCTAAGCTGCGGACCAGAAGGAGCAAATCAAACTCCGAGTCCCTCTAGTAGGTTACCTCATCCTAAAATGGAACTGGTGAATTATCCTTTGGAGGTTCCCATTTTTCTGCACTGAACTGAGGTTCAGGAGCCCAGATTTTAACATCTCACTATCAGATGCTGGTTAGAATAGAGGAATTGCACTTGTGCTCACAGATGTTCCCTTTGAAAAAGTCTGATTTGGCAATTTATGACAGGTCACACACAGGGTAATAATGGAAAGGCTATAAATGGAACCTAGATTTCTGTCAACCACCATGTTTCCCTCCCATACACACATTTATCATAAGCAACATTTTTTACATACTCGTCAAAACCAGTGTTCTTGACATTGGCATCACATTACTGACATATCTAAAACTAGAAAATATTTGTTATGAAAGAGACATGGAGAAATACATAAGGTACAGCTTGCTCAGATGTTAAGGTTTGTAAACAGAGGAGTGAAATGTAGTCACAGCATTTTTTTTTAATAACAAGATTCCTTTATATGAACTAATAGCCTTTAATACAGTTGCTAACGAAATGGTTTGATGAGTTTAAACTCCGTTACTGACACAGAATTTTTGCTGGTCAGTAAAATAAAAACAAAAACCCAGCCACATGTATCATTCTTCCCTGTCTCTCCCTTTCGTTGCAAACAAAAGAGAATTAGAGCACTAAATCTTGTAGCTTTAATTGTACCATCCCCATAAGAACACTGAAATCTGTGACATGAAAGGGAGCAAGAGACTTCTTCTGGTGGTAGAAAGACACTAAGCACTGCAATAATTGCTGATGGGAACTTGCCAGGTTCAAGAGCCATTTGCTCATCTTACTGCCTTGCAACAGGGAGTCAGATTTTAAAAATAACAAACAAACAAAGGCAGCTCTGATTCCTTGTTTTCTTTCAGTGGTTCTAAATAAAGCAAACTTCCAAGGACAGTCCCTCCTATGCCCAGACTCGGGGCCAGGTTTGAAATGAAGTCTAGCAATAGACAAGGCTAGCTGCTAGAGCAAATTTGTCAGTTGCTAAACTCCTTTGTTTTGGCTTTTATAGTTTGACTTTCTATTTACAGGGCTGACACTTTGCAGTTGTGGCTTATTACTCATTGCATGGCCAGTACTACCTAATAAATTACATTGTTAAAAGAAATGCAGTGTTGCTGTGGTGGGGGCTACCATGGAACACTCTCCCAGGATGCTGGGAGGTACCACCCCACACTACACTGCTGTGAAGCAGTGCCTGGAAAAATCACTCCAGAAGACATAGGTGGCCTCACCACCAGTACAGTCTTGCCAGAAATGTCCTCCGTGTGTGTACTTCTGTGAAGATCCCCCACCTTGCAAATACCAGAGCTATGACAGATGACTTTTTTTAGATTTTGTTTTTATTTTTGAAAAAGAATAAACGTTACTTTGTTCTGACTTTTGAAAGTTCAACCACCTCATGTGTAACCTCCCTATCTGCTGCAGTGTTCTCTTCTTGTTTTACCTCTCTTCTAACCCATAAGTCCTAAAGAAAGAATAATCAGAGCTGCATTTGGCTGTGGTGTTACCGGCACTGTTTCCAAAGTTGAAGTGATGGGTACTTGCTACGAATCCACAAAGAAACCCTACAGGCTTTGTTACATGGCGTAACTTGAAGATTCCTGCTCATGCACTACACCTCCGATCTGCTTCTTACAGAGCAGCCTGGCGAGTTCCTATAGTAACGGCCTGAAACATACATTAACACTGCACACACTCTTCCTTATAAACAAACTCGAAACACCAATTCAGACAAACCCAATTTCATGAATTTGCTGTCTCCCACGCATACATGACGTATCTGTCAGTCGGATGCGTGTACACACATACACAAAGACAACAATGAACTGACAGTGGTCCAAATCCTATTTTCCTTAAAGTTGATAGGACTTATGCTACTGAAATCAATGGCATCAAACCCTGCAAAGGAATAATTAACATGTCTGAAGTGAAAAACAACACATTTTGAACACAAATCAAAAGCACAATCTTAGTCACTGCTTGCCACCATTTCATGTGATGACCTACCACAGGATCAAGATAAGCCCCATTTCCAGGATCAAATTAGAGACCGCTACTTAGAAAGAGTTAAAAGATTACATGGAAATGGATTCTGTTTCACACCAGCAGTCTTTCTGAGCAAGGTCAGAAGATACATGTCCCCTTGCATTTCCCTCTGGCAGGAGATAATCCACGTAGTACACTACCTCAGATCACTGTGTAGATCCGAAGACTCTGAGGTTCCAGCTATAATTTCCTTGCACTTATTTTCACCTATTAGCTTGCTGCTCTAATAAGGCTCTTGGGATCTTCCTGGGTGAAGAGCTAGAAAAAGCACTGTAGCTTCAAACACTTCTGCTGCAATTTAGATATCAAGGGATATAAGCTGAGATGAAAGGCCCCTTCGTGGTACGTGCTGCCAGCGTCACGTTCTACTGCTCAGGACTCTGAAGGGTCTATTTGCTTTTCAGAAAGATGTTCACCAATGAGGCATTTCAGGAGTCTTCCACTACAGGCTTTAAATTGGACTCTGGCGGCACAGTGCGATGGTGATATTAAAGAGATGCAGTTAAAATAATCACGTTGTAACTAAATATACAGCCACAGACCTCAGCACTTAAGCACTTCCTGGGTCCTGAGCTCATTCATCATTGCCATGCAGAACTCTGTGGTTGCGGTGGGAACAGCATCCCATCTTTTACACCAAATCACCTGTGTTAGCGTTTTGTGACTAAAACCCTACCAGCTAACACTGCTCTGTGGTGTTTCAGAAACTGCAAATACTTTATTTTCCATATTCCCCCTAAACACTCACAAACTCTGGGAGGAACCTGCCTGTAGTACTTAGCTTCTAATCCTATTTTTCCTTACATTCTTAATACCTGCTGTCATAATGCACTGGTTTTCCTGATCCTCACATCTCTGGCAACTTGCTGTCATTTCAAACAGACATGAAAAAGATCTTTATACCTAAGTGCAGACAATTATTGTCACTGACATAAAAGTAGTATTGCAAGACAAATTAATATATTTTGAATGAAGGAATTGCTGTTGTTCTTTTGGAATCTTGTTTACAACACCTTAAAATTCAGTCAAGGTTTATCAGGTCAGTGGCAAGGTATTTTTGAGATGATAAACACAGCTTCAAGTTGTGCTGTTCAGAACTAATGAGGTAAGAGCTATTTGTAAAGAAGAAAACTGATGCTGATGAACTACACGTGTACAGATACACAGCACAAAGCACCTGTCTAAGGAAGCTTTCAAATGAAGGGGTACAGACTGGTAAGACTCAAAATCACACCAGCAATTAAGACAATTTCTGCAGCCTTTGGCTTAACATCTTTGTCTGATACAGATGATTTATGCATCATCTGACACACATGCCAGTGTGAACGATGAGGCAACCCTGAGATGTTCAAAAGAGATAGTAGACAGCTATCACTTGGCCCTAGGAACTGGGCAAACTGAGTATCCTACTGCTAGCCCCTTTAAAAGGTGGTTATCTGATAATTACCAATCACTTTGAATGTACCCTGCTAACTGCTCATACCTAAAACCTTCCTAGCCAGTGTCAGGGTAAACATAAAAAAGCCAGATTGGTTTCTTCTGCTAAGCAACCTCATGATGCTCAGCAAGGTCAGTGCACTGTATTCCAGCCTTTGATTTTCTGGGGCAGCTGCCTACAAAAGGTGGCTGCAGCCCAAAAAGATGGCAGCCTGTGAAGTTAGAGGAAAATATGCTTCTCCAGGAAAGCATTCAATGCAGAAAGTGGCAACCAGATCTTCTGGGGCAAACTACTCAGCTTGCACCTGAGGTCTAGAATTTCCAGCATGAGATGTGTCACACAATCAAGTAAGATCCTAAAACATGACAACAAACAGGGTCATGGGTCATTAAAATCAGTTACAGAAGTGGCATGCAATAGAATTCACAGAGGGAAGTTCACATTACTTGAAAATAATATTTACCAACAGACCAAAGCAAATCATACAGAGCAGACATCCAGGTACCTGGTACAAATTAAAGTATCCCCGTGCCAGTTCAAGCAGATTTCTTCCCTAATAACCAAAGGCCATAGTTTCATTATTTTTACGTACTTTCTTGAAAAGCAAGGCTGAAAACAGCTAGGCTGGCTTAATCTGATCACAGTTACAGAACAGCAATTTAACAATCCTTTGCAAAACTGACAGATTGTTATTCTGAACATAAACTCCATTTTCCTACTAAAAGATTTTTATTAGTCTTCATGCACAAGTTCAATACTCTACCAGATTAAATTAGAGCTGTAAAAACTATTAACAGTCAATGTCTGTTGGGGACTGTACAGCAGAAAAAAACCAAACAAACCCCAAACCAAAAAAAAGGTTTTATGGTCTTTGAAGATGCTGACTGGTGAGAACTTTTCCACTAGCATCCCAAAACATCCCACAGAGCTGGTCTTTGGATTCATCATTTTACACTCAACTTCCAAATTAACTGTCCAAGCAAACTCTCATAGCAGGAGGTTGGTAGTTGGTAAAAGCCATGGAAGACATGGGCACTATCTGAGTGACAACATTAAGTAAATTTACTGTTACACTTTTCCTAGGTTTATTTATACAGATTTTCTAATTGCCTCATCAAGGCTCCAAAATGTGCTGAACACTAAGAATGTGAATAGTCTCTAGTGCTGAGCCCAATGTGACTGCATAAGCACCAGAAGATTTGCAACATGGTATACTTGCATCTGGCTTAAAATTCATGAAGGTAACAGCCTTTGAATTATAACAAAATTTGGAGGTGAACAATTCTTAACAATCTAATTATGGTAATTGAATATCTTACCTCTTTTGAAGTCAATCAGCTTTCTTGCTATTAGCTTAAATAGAACCAGGATTTCACTTCCTAATACTTAGCAGGTATGTGAGCCCATTTCTCTAGATGATGCAAGAGCAACTCAGAAACACTAATGAATTCATACAACCTCTTGTGGGTGTGTAATACATTTCACAAATGGACAAGTTAAGGCAGACATTAAACAACTGCAAACAGCATGTGGCAAGATTGTTATCAGAGCAGAGAGATGCAAGTCAACTGTCTTTAAAAATACCTCCCATTGAAGCATTTTTCTTCTCCTAAATATCAAGAGGAAGGCCTATATTTAATCAAAGCAATATAAAGCCAAATTTTGTCCTCTCACTATGGCATCAGGCAAATTTGATTTGCCCCATATGATTTCCCTTAAATTCAAAGACTTCGCTCATATAAAACCTTGTCCCTCAAACAAAACACGTTCACTGTGATCAATGGGAACTGCAGCAGTGCTGTAAAAACATGACTTGAAGTCAGGAGCCCTCCTTTTCTCACACCCCAGCCCCAGTGGTTTTCCTTATTATTTACCTCTTCTCTAAGAGACAACCCTAAAGCCTTACACACGGTCTCCCAGCAGTGACCTCCACACAGCTTTTTTACAGGTTTCCCCTGTTGTTTCCTTAAGCACAGTGTGTGAGATGAAGTGCAGAGCCTATACAGCTTTGCTACTATTTATCAGTTTAAATTCCAATAGTCCCTAGTGTACCCATATGGGAAACTGAATCCCATCAGACTACTTTCTTTACATAGATACCAATAAAAGATGCTTTTCTCACAAAACATTTTACATCCAGTTTTTCAAAGGGAAAATGTCAGAAGGAAGAAGATAAAAACAATTAAAAGCTCCAGGTATTGCCTTCTGTAATGGGAGCTAGAGCCAGATGCTGTTACAGCCCAATTCCTAAATGACTCAGCAGTTTGCTCCCAGCTGAAAAGCAGTGAACTGAAAAAAAGTAGTTAGTTAATTAAAAACTTAAAATTCAATGCTGAAATTAAAATCTTTCCTAAAGAATGACAAAAGAGTGTTTAAATAATTCAGCCTTGCACAGCTGATTAACCAATATGCATCTTCTGCTGCTGACAGAGGCAAATGGCAAGTTAGAGATTTCTGTTCTGAGACTAGCAGATGGGAGAATTTTCTGTCATCATGAGCAAGACAGACAGACAGACCTAAAGGGAAAGCTAAGAGGTAGCTGGTTATGTCAATAAAAGCAGAAAGACAGAATGCCTGTTCAGTACCTCACAGCGTGCACAGTAGTTGAAGAGGATGTGAGAGGAAGCCTAATGCTGTGCCTCCAGTTACCACTTTGCTCTCAAGTGTGTTTATTTGATTACACTCAGGAGGCTAAAAGCTTAAAAATTAAGAAGTCTGGCAATACTCTAATGCACAAGTTCCTGAATAGGGATGGAACAGAATGGGTATTGCAATAACTCACTGTCAGTAATGTCAGAGACCACGTTAAACAAGCAACAAGTACTGTGAGTTATTCCACCAAAGAACTAGAAAAGCCACGAAAAAAGGCACATAATCAAAACTATTTGGTGAAGTCCTCCTCCTTCATTCTCTGCCAGAATTAAACTCATTACATAGAGACTGCCATTACATCAGCTTTAAGTGTGCAACAGTCATATAACTCAGACCACTAGAGAATAATGAAGCTGCTCCACAGACAACATAAATATTGAGGGCTGGTGTATTTTAATGTCTCATACATCTTAATCTGTCCTTGTCAGATACATACATGTGTACCGATGCACACGGTATCAGGAGACAATTTGGTACCCAACTGTCCCCAAAAGTACTGGGAAAGGCGATGACCATATCCAGAGCCTTATAACATAAAGTCTCTATTGCCAAATTCCCGCCCATCCTGAAGCTCAGATATCCTTACTCCATCTCCAAGCTCTACACCACTTCCACCCCCATTTGCCCTTCAGTAACTCGGTTATCAGTTCTGCACTATCAATTTGGTATGCCAGGTTTTTTTCCTGGCAGGCCCCTTTCTACTCCTCCTTTTAGCTCCAAAGTTTCCTCATACCTTCTGTGCTTTCCTAAGTCATTGTTCCAGGGATGAAAAGGGAGAAGAGTGGCTTGAAACACCAATTTCAGGTTGGAAAGAAATGCAGATGACAGAAACCTTTTGAGGACACACTGCTCTCATATGAAAACTGCACTGGCTGATGGTTTTCCTTCTGCTGATTCAAGAAAACCCACTTGACATTCAAGTATAGGAAAAAAGCAAGAGCCATCCACGCACTGCTTGACAAGGAGAAGACAAGTGAAGGGACAACGAGCCTTTCCCTTAGGTCTGTGAATGGGTTGGTTAGAGCTTCTCTGAATGTTGACAGACATGATGAAAAACGAGGTGGCAATCAATGAATAAGAACAGGAGCCCAGGAGCTTACATTTAATGACTTTTCTCCCTGGGCCTTTAAATCACTTTTAAAAAATGTGTTCTCCAGCAACTTTAAACATCACCTTTAGATAGCATTTTATAAATTCAAGACACTGCAAAAAACATGAACTGATTAAACCTCAGGACTCTAAGAATCCATTTTTCAAACTGGAAAAGATAACACAAAAATAAGGGCTCACCTACTTAACGCAGTAAAATCAGGCATCACATAGGATTAGTAGTTTGAACTGCTCGAGTGCCAGAAATATTTTTCACAGTGGCAACATTCATCTGGAAGAGCTGGTTTCATCTGCTTCTTGCAGTTCGCTCTTTAAAATTCTAACTGATCTGCCTAGTTCGTGAAATAAAAAAGATTCTCCTTTCTATTTTGAAAGGTAGTGGCACAGGCAAAGGAAGGAGAACGGCTCAGATGAAGACTACATGTCTTGGAGAGGTAAAATCTCAATAGAATGGACTCTAGCTATCTGGTGTTGGTTCTGGCCTCTGGAGGGCCTTTCAGCACAAGAAAGGAAATGGCCTGCCCGCTGCTGTCAGTTTTACAACTGGATCACTAAAACACATTAAATGGAAGGTTCCCTCCACAGGTTTCCATCCAACATCCTGCTAGGACAATCGCCAAAACTAGATGAGGGCAGCTGCAGCTTTGTCTGTCCAAGACTCAAAGGCCTCTGTGCATGGAGATTTGACAGCCTGTCCAGGTCTTCCCTAAAGTTCAACCTGAGCCTCCAAACAGCAAACTGTTGCCACAATTTCTTGTATCATCTGCTACTGTTGAGAAGAATTGTCTCATCACTTCATTGCGTGGTTGTAGCTTACCTCTCAAATACGATTTTCTAACCTAAGCAAGCCCAGCTCCCTCCACCTCTCCGCAGGGTTATGTGCTGTGGGTCCCTGAACAGACAGGAACATCCCACTCAGCCTTGGCAGTTTCTCCATGTTCCCCTTGACATGGAAAGGGGAGCTGAGGCTGGACACAGCAACCCAAGTGTACCTTCACCACCACCATGCAAGCTAGGCTAGTAAATTCTCTCAGCACTGGCTGCTTTCCTCCTAACTTGCTTTTGCATTGGATGGCTGCCTATCCTATTTGTGATGAGCTAGGTCCTCTGTAATCCTCAATTCCTCTTCAGCAGGACTACTCAGACTACTGTTTCCTGGCCTGGGATTCTGCACCGGCAGAACCTGTCCCAGGGGGAAAAGGTCCAAGTACACTACATCCACAGCCTTTCCCTGCTCCACTGAGTTGGTCACCTTGTCATAAGGCGATCAGGTTAGTTTGATGGAACCTTACACTTGGCCTTGTAGAACTGCATATGGTTTGCATGAGCCCAACCTCTCAAGCCTGTCAATGTCCCTCTGGACCGCATCCTTCCCTCCAACCTGTCAACCATACCACACCGCTCGGTGTCATTGGCAAACTTGCTGAGGGTGCACTCAATTCCACTGCCCAAGTCTCTAACAACGAGGTTAAAACATGCTGGTCCTAGGTTGGTCCTAGTATCAACCCCTGAGGAATGTCACTCATCTCCACTTAGACATTGAGCTGACACTCTCAAAATATACTGAAATATTTTTGCTACAATACTGAATCATAAATTCCTAAGCTTTGACTCTTCATTCTGCTATCCTTACTGTGATTAACTTAGAAATCACATTCCTGCTGAGGAAGAGCCATTTCTTCTTTATTTATTCCACAAACTGCCTATCAAACTTTTGGGCTCAGAATATAATGAACTAACTGGAATAATAAGGACACTGTTTTTTCCAGTGCAGACAACCAAGCCCTCCAGTTTTCTTGCAGGCAAATATCCACAGGGCTTCAACGTGGGTTTCACATGAGTACAAATTGTAGAAGTTCGAGCTCTCTATGAACATTATGGATGAAAGACTGTACAGCTCTTTTGCTCTAAAACAAAAAAAAACACAGCCACAGGGGATCTGCCTATTGAACAGGGCATGCCAATCATCCTACATGTTGCAATCCTACCATCAAGTATGCCTTTTAAATCAGTGCTACTTCTGAAGAGATAAATGTTTATCTTAAAAAAAAAAAAAAGGTCAGCACAAAGCCTGGTTATAATGGAGAAATTTGCATGAAATTCAATTAAACAGCATAAGCCATTATACATCACAAGAATTTTCTTCTTCATGGAACCATCAGAAAAGAATATTTAAACATTGCTGAAATGTCATCTCAGCCCTAGCAAGCACTCTTGCCTTGAAAATCAACCCAAGCAAGTCACATACGTTATTGCTGAGAAGGAGGTGGGTGGACGTGCATATGCAAAGTTGTACAAGGCTCTTCTGACCAACTACATTCACTTTTCAATCTTACCAAAACTACCTAATGAGCGGAAAAAATCACAAATAGTCAAGACTTACCATGGTGTTCTGTTGGCATTCTGAACAAATTACCTTTAGCTCACTGACACTCTAATTTTCTAGAAGCAGGCAGAGCTATGACTCGTGTATCTATCCTGGTTACAATTATTCAATCCTCTTTTCACCTCCCCAAGATATAGCATAAACGAGAAATTCCATTCTGGTTGCTTTCTGTTGGCTGCAGACTGAGAGAACTACTGTCTTATTAAAAGACTCTCTCTCCGCTCCATTTTTTTCCTAGAGATAACAGAGCAAGGACTGGATGGCAGGGTGAGTTGGAAACGGATTGTGGCTCATAACACGGATTTTACACGGCCCAGGACAGCACTCGGGAGTTTAGAAGCTGGCTCTGCCTAACAGAGTGATTCCAGCTGATGGTTTCTGGGAGTCCTCGTCGCAAAGCCATTACCATCATCAGTAGTGAAGTGAGACATTTTGGTGAGGTGGCATAAATGAAACCTGCGTGGTTCCTGTACTGCAGATATACAGGGAATTTTGACCTCAGTGCTGTTTGATTCTATCTGCACTAATCCCTAAACAGCCCCTGGTGCTTATCCCTGTGGAGCAAAAAGCAAACGAATGTCACTGTTGAAATTAACAGGTATATCAGCTAGCAAGTGCAAGTGGTACAGAAGTGATTTAGGAACCCAAAAGGATGTGGCCCATGAGAGAGCACAGCTTATCTTAACACAAGGATCCTTCCCCTCAGCTTTTCATGCTGACTACAGATGATGTACCTGCTAGTGATGTGCTAGTAGAAACACCTCATTTCACGACCAGAGGTGTTACGATAAACAGGTGCAGTGTTTTATGCCATATGGTACAGATGAAAGTCAGAAGTAAGCAGAGTAAATTTAAGGTACTTTTGGGAAAGCACCCATTTTGTTTGAAAATTCACAAAGGTCACTGGTATTGTACAGAGCATCAGGGAAATATGTTTAGAACTTAGTTTTCATAAAGCTCCTTGTTTTGGGTTTGCATGGCAAAGCTTTGGTAGTGGTGGAGAGCTGCAGTGGTGGCTTCTGTGATAACATATTTAAGAGAGAAGGAAAAAAAAAATCCTAACCTGCAAATAGCATCTTATTTCAGCTAGAGAAAGAAGTGAGATGATGTAAGAAACTTTGAAGGCAACCAGGTCAGTGTAGAGGGGAAGGAGGTACTCACTCCAGGCACAGGAGTTCTGATTCCCCTGCAGCCCATGAAGAAGACCATGGTGAAGCAGGCTGACCCCTGCTGCCCATGGAAGATAATGGGAAGCAGAGATTCCACCTGCAGCCTGTGGAGGACTCCATGCTGGAGCAGGTGGAGACACACGAAGAATGCCGTGACTTTATGGGAAACCTATGCAGAAGCAAGCTCCTGGCAAGACCTGCAGCCCATGGAAAGCAAAGCCCATGCTGAAGCAGGTTTGCTGGGGGAACTTGTGACCCTGTGAGGGATCACGCTGGTGTAGTCTGGTCCTGAAGTTCTGCACTCTGTGGAAAAGACCTACACAAAGGATGTTTGTGAAGAACTGCAGCCTGTGAGAAGGACTCACATTGTAGAAGTTTGTGGAGGCCTGTCTCCCATAAGAGGTACCCCACGCAGGTGAAGAGAGTGAGGAGACCTCCCCCTAAGGAGGAAGGGGCAGCAGAGACAGTATGAGATGAACTGACTACAGTCCCCATTCACCTGTACTGCTCTGGGGAAAAAAATCGTGAATAACATTGAGCCTGGGAAGAAGAGAGGGGAGGGGGGAGGTGTTTTAAGATTTGGTTTTATTTCTCATTATCTTACGCTGTTTTAATATGTAATAAATTAGATACATTTTATTCCATACTGAGTCTGTTTGGCCTGAGACATTAACTGCTGGATAATCCTTCCCCGTCCTTATCTCGACTCATAGGCCTCTTAATATATTATTTTCTCCATTGTCTAGCTGAGGAGGAAGAGCGATAGAGATACTTTGGTTGGCATCTGACCTTAGGCCAGGGTCAACCCACTACACTGCTTCAAAAAACCTGTGCTGTAAATCACTATATTTATTAAGAGAGGAAAGATCTTACCTGCTAACTCACTTTTACACTATTCACATAATTTGCCTACCTTTTGCATTTCACCTGCAAGTCATTTTTCTTTGCTTGGCTCTGCTGCCTTCCTCTCCTAATTGGAGGCATTAGCACAAGGCTGCCAAAACTTGTGGCAAGGGATAAGTTAAAGCCAGACAAGATTCCGCTTTCTCTGACTTCAAACAAAACCTTATGACCAGCTGTCAAATGATCCAAGGTTCAGTAAACCCATGTTTTTTTGAAAGCATCACTTCTGGCCTTAAATCAGTCTGACAGCCCTCTTTTAAGGACAGAAAATAAACTCCCGCAGGAATAGGCTAGTGGAAGCTGCAAACATGTAAGCAGTAATAGAACAATGAAGAGCAAACAGAGCTCTCCTATTCCTTGTGACATCCAGCCACACAGGGTTTACCTCTATTGCTTCTCAATAACCTGAGACCTACAGAGAGCGAACGCGCTACGGGCTCTTATGAAGTGGTTGGCAGAGAACATAAAGGTTACAGGAGATACCCAAGCTTCACTGAATAACTTTCACTCCCTGTTTTCCTTTTAGATAAATATTGCAAGGTCATATGCAGTAGAAATACACTGCTGACAGCACATCACCATGGAGGCACTAATAAGCCCATGGGTATTTGTACATATATGTCATATTTGACAGCATGCACTTTTACAGTTCCAGCAGGCAGTGTTTTTCATCCTACCTGGCAAGGTTTTAATGTTTGGAGGTTTTTTTTTTTATGAAGCTGTTTTGTTTGTTTTTTTGGGTTTTTTTTTTAACAGGAATAATGTGGGGTTTGGTCATTACAAATACAGAACTGATCCTGAAGGGAACACTGCAGAGACTTTCAGACTGAGGTAGCTCTCAAACTATTTCCATCTTTGAAGATGAGTTATTCAAGATACTTAATTTAGTTAAGTCTCAGTATGTCTATAGCCCTCATCCTAGATACAGCTGACAGGTTTTTTCCTTTGGGATAAACATGCAAAAGGAAACTGACTACTGAAACAGAACAAAGCTGCCTTCTTTTGGGTACCTTCAAGATTGAACAGCTACCACTCAACAGGACTCTGGCATAAAGAGGAAAGGTAGCCACCTTCAGCTCTTGGCATTCTTGTAGGAAAATCAACTGAATGGGAACTCTGAACAGAGCAAGATGGAGACAAGAAGAGTGTTGGTGAGATGCATGACACCAGCATCCTCTCTTTGGGGCTGTAATTCAGCACTCAAGCACAGACAGAGGAGATGGAAAATTTTAGGACCTTTGTGGCTTGAGATATCTGATAACAAAGTGTGGTGGTTTGACCCTGGATAGAGGCCAGATGCCAACCAAACTTCCTCTATCACTCCCCTTTTTATATTTTTCAGGAGAAAATATATCTTGAGAGGCTTAGGAGTCAAGATATAGGGAGAGATCATTCTGCAATTAGCAAATAAAAAACACACCCTATCTAATTTATTACACTACACACACAGAGAAACCAGCTGGATAATGAGAAGCACAACTGAATCTTAAAACGCCTCCTCCCGCCCTCCCTTCTTTGCAGACTCATTCATTTCTCTCCCTTCTCCTCTCCAGGATGGTGGGGGAGGTGGGTGGGACAGGAACACATGAGGTCAGTTTCTCATAAGTTGTTTTCCTTCTTAGTGGAGGTGGGAGGGGGAGGCATTCCTCACACTCTTCCTCTGCTCCTGCATGGGGTCCCACCCATGGAAGACAGTCCTGAACTTCTCCAACATGTGACCTTTCCCATGGAGCTTCTCCTCTTCACCAACTGCCCCAGCACAGTTCACTTCTATGGGGTAATGTCACAGACTGGTTTGGGTTGGAAAGGACCCCAAAGCCCATCTAGTCCCAACCCCCTGCCATGGGCAGGGACACCCTCCACCAGACCACACTGCCCAAAGCCCCATCCCACCTGGCCTTGAACACTGATAGGGAGAGGGCAGCCACAGCTTCTCTGGGCAGCCTGTGCCAGGGCCTCACCACCCTCACAGTAATGAGTTTATTGGTACCTTGAATTTCTTCCAAATATCTAATCTAAATCTATCCTCCTTCAGTTAAAAACTGTTACTCCTCAGTCCTATCACTATCCTCACTGATAAAAAAAAAACCAACAAAAAATCCCAAACCAAACAAAAAATAATAAAAAAAAAAACCACAAACCAAAACCAAAAAGAAACCCAAAAACCAAAACAACCCAGAGTCCTGCCTCCTTTTTTCTGTAGGCCCCCTTTAAGTACTGGAATGTTACTGTAAGATCTCCCTGGAGCTAATTATGAATTAAGCTGTACACATTCTTATCTTCAAAATACTGCATAAGCTTTAGCCAGGGGCTTGGTTAGATGATCTCCAGAGGTCCCTTCCAACCCCTACTGTTCTGTAAATACAAATTGCAGAATGTTTTTAAATGAAGGAATGTTTTCCTTTACTTGGAACCAGCAGACAACTAGAACTTGGTAGTCATTTTATACCACTACACGGCCCACAAACACCAGATGCTCTCTTGAGAAATACTAACCTGGTATAGCACGATGAAATCAGATGACACCTTATATTACAGCAAAAACATCAACTTTGTAGTAAGCGAAGAATACAAGACCCAAACCACACCAAATAGGGTGGTGAGGAATGAAATACAAAGCTATAAAAGACAACCTTCATGGTCGCAGACAATTCAGTCTGCAGTCCTCAAATTAAGAGTGCAATATACAGCAAACTCAATTTGATGCTATTGCTGGAAATAGTAAAGGGTGTCTCAGGGTTTGACATCAGCCTGGTATTTGCAGGTTGCAATACCTTGTGCAGGGAAGATGAAACCTGAATAAGGATCATGGTTCGTAAACACTTGGAACATAAATCATTCTGAAATATAACAGCACTCAAAAGAATCAAAATAGTTCATATTGTCTAGGAAGTACTGGGTAAAGCCAGCACCACCTACATTATAGCATACAGAATAATCTTGCATTTATAGAAACAACAGTGACAATTTGTTCCTTGGCCTCTAGACTTCCAACTGGGTTATCAATTTACGACAGAATTTCTGTCATGTGGTTCTTACCCAGTCAGAAACCCAGTTGCAGATGCTATTTATTTCACGTAGAAAAAACCTTCACAGCTGGTAAATTTTGGCCCAGACTTTTCTTCTTTTACAGCTAGCAAATTACCCCATTTCTGTTCTGAATAAAATCACTCTTTATCTTCTATAAGCAAAGGGACTATTCCACTCTTTCCTCTTCAACTATGCATTTTCATACACAAAGTACTGAGCCTACTAACTACACTACTCCTCACATGCACTTGCCACTTGCTGCAAGGAGGGACAAGATCATCACCTACAGAGAACCTTTGTGTACTGGTTCTGACTGATAGAATTAGGTTTCTCCATAGTACTTTGTATGTGTGTGTTTTTGATTCATGATGAAAACAGTGTTGATAATTCGGGGATGTTTAAGTTACTGCTGAGCAAGGCCTTTTTAGCTCCTCACACCAGCCTGCCAGCAAGGAGGCTGGCAGTGTATGACAAGTTGGGAAAGGACACAGCCGGGACAGCAGACTCCAACTTTCCAAAGGGATATTCCATACCATGTGATGTGATCAGCGTATAAAGCTAGGAGGGAGAAGAAGGGGAGGAGAAGAAAAGGAGGAGGAGGTGTTCAGAGCGATGGCATTTGTCTTCCCAAGTAACCACTGGACATGATGGAGCCCTGCTTACCTGGAGATGACTGAACACCTGCCTGCCCATGGGAAGTGGCGATGGAATTCCCTGTTTTGCTTTGCTTGCATGTGTGGCTTTTGCTTTACCTGTTAAACTGCCTTTATCTCAACCCATTAGTTTTTGTGCTTTTAGCCTTCTGATTCTCTCCTCCATCCCACTAGGGATGAGGGGAAGTGAGGGAGTGGCTACGTGAGAGCTGCCCATCAGGTTTAAACCACATCAGCACATAACTGGAGAAAGGAAGAAATTTCCAGAACAAGGCTGTTACGTGTTGATGGGGTAATAATACTTAAAAAGACAGAATTCTGGTGTGACACTACTTGGGGATATTTTAACCTCTCTCTTGGATTTGTTTAAAAGTTTAAACAAATGCACTTGTGTATTGTGTCAATCTGTAACTAAGCACTGCTTTTCCTGTTCCATGCAAACATACCTTATAAATATACATATATATATATAAAAATATGATTTAATATTAGTAGCACCTGAGAGGCTATATAGTTTAAAAAAAGAATTCTATATCTGTGTTTTCATTAAAACAAATATTTTTCTCCAGACAGTATTCCTTACCTCTCCATGCCTGGAACATTCACCTTGTAAGGCTACTGTTTTGTACTACCTTGATAATAAGGCAATTACAAAGTATCTGAAAAAAGTGGCTTTCACATTTCAAATTACACTGCAGTTAAAAAGAAACACACACACTGCCCTTAAAATGAAAAATAAAATAAAATAAATAACAAAAAAGCCCAAACAAAACCAAACAATCCAGAAACCTATTAGATGTACTAATAATCTGGCATGAAATGATAAAGGTTTGACATCCCATAAATTGCAAGCATCTAGTTTGGCTGTCGGGAAATTGCTTGCATACAAGTCACCTCAAATCTAATAAGCTTTCCTGAAAGTTTGATTATAAGTGAGATTATAACTCTATTATATTAATCATTGCAGAAGAAGCAGACAAAAAAAAAAAACCTTAAAAAACAAACCACCCCATACCATACCAGAGAACACTCTAATTGAGAACAATAAGAAAGATGAATAACATATGGTGGTACACGTAGGTGCCATGACTTTGTAATTGCTGAATTCAATTAAAGGAAAAAGAAGTTGGAGATTCTGCTGCTGCTGTGATCTACATAATACAGTTCAAAAAAGACAACCTTTCAAAAACTGGACTGCACCAAATCCTACAACACTGACAACAAAAAAAAAAGTCTCAAAATTTTTGGATAATAAATGCCAATATGAATTTGTAGCAAATAGGAATACATTGCAAGACAAATGTACATAAAAACATTAATAAATATTCTGTTTCTGCAGCACTTTTCAACTGAGTCTTAAAATGTGAATCATAATATATTAATTCTCAGTACCTACCTCATGTAAGCAAATGTCATATAGAGATTTATACTGCTTGCCTAAAAAGCATCACATTTTGAGCAAAGACCACCAAGCATTTAATTGTGTCAAGTAACACTATGAAGAAGGATAAGAAACGAAGCAGCTCTTACCCAACCAAGATCTACAGAAAGGAACATACCCCTGTGTCGAGACTTCAGCTCTTATCTGGAACCATCTTTTACCCAAAATACAGTTGTCCGCTGCTTGGGCAAAAGAAATACAACTCAATCTCACCACTATTAGACAGAAAATGCTCATTAGCAGGAGTACCCTTACCTACTCACCTAAGTGAGTACCTACAGAACAAGACAGACTGAAGATCACAAAAACTTGAATTTATTCCAAGCAGAAAGACACTAACTCTGCCTGTTGGCAGGCTTGCTTCTCATAATATTAGTTTTTAGCGTTTTCTTATAACTATTTTTAAATGTCTAAACAAAAGGATGACTTAAAATGAATTAGGATTAAGCACACCAACACCATTAACAGGCTAAACAGCAATATGCTTCCAAGGCACCATGCCGCCTCCAGCCAAACCTCATTATCCTTCTGAACTCTAGTTAGAGAATAAATGGATTGACCTATTTATTTCATGTCTAAATTGTATTAGAGGATTAACTTATTTATTTAGCATTCAGCAATGGCAGCAGAAAAGGTATCTGTACTCTGTGAAGTGGTCTAAGAGAGGTAAAAGGGGCAACTGAATGAACTTTGTTGATGCAACTGGATTGGTTGCACTGATTGCAGGAATTTGCACTGTATCCCCTCTCTGCTCTAGCTGCTTGCACATGGCAACTCTCCTGACGGTCTCACACTCAGTCTTAAATCACTGATATTCATCTTGCATTTTTCTTGTCTCCAGTTTTGATATTTGTCCATCCTGTGCACATTGGTTTCTCTTTAGCTATTACCTTCTCTGCTGAAAGTAGCCTTGCTGATACTTCATCATCTCTACCAGTTTCTACATCCTGCTTGCCACCACAATCCTCTACTAATTTCCTTCTGTCTCCCTTCTTTGGGATTCAGCCATGAAATCAAAGATGAATCAGATACCAGACATACACATTATCATCAGATTGAATTTATCATAGCTGCATGTTCCATTCCTGTAATAAGTGAACTGAAGGAAAAAAGAAAACACCATGAAACACCTGACAACCATCCAAATTTATCTCTGTGACCAAGCCAGGCTGTGCACCCCTTCTAGCACATTAAATGCTTAATAAAGTGTGCAGAAGCCAAGGCTGCATTTCAAATGTGATCTGGCTTCCAGCGTGGCAGCCTCAGCAGCAACGACTGCTGTTTAGGAAGTACTGTTACAATGCAGTTCAAGTCTTGGTTCTGAACCACACTTTATGGTCTTCAGTGAGACTTTTGGGCCTGCTTGTTTTTAAAGGCAAGTGAGGCAGGAGTCCTAAAGTAGGTCATGAGAAAGTTGACAGTAATAGAGTGAGCAAGTGGAAGAAGATACTGGGTCTGTGCGACACTTCATCAAGCTGCTAACACCAACTGACCACTCACATGCCCCAATCCCTTCAGAACACTAGTTCCTTTTACAAGTTTTCCTACATGCTTTAGATCCGACAATATTGCCTCAGTCATCCTCCTTCCCCAGCAGAAAGGAGCACTAATCCCGGGCTATATTTGATCCTTGCAACTTGGTGGACAGATAATCATTACGTGTGAATCTACTGGCATGCTGAAACAAGCAGGTCTCTCTACTGTAGAATTTGCTCAGGAAGGTGGTAGTTATCACAGCAACAGTGCTTAAAATCCTGTTTTTTTTTTCCCTGTACTCAATTTGTAAAAATCACAACTAGGGACTTAACTTCATATGACAAGAAAATACTCTAAGACAATGAAAAATAGTTCCTAATACATAAAAGCACTCTTATACTAAAAACCAACCATGATCCAAAGGGCACTGAAATTATTTGAAAATTTTCCATAGAAATGCCTGGATTTTACAGTCCTCTCATCAGTTTCAGAGAGCTTTGAAATAACCTTTCTCATGTAATCTTCTTTTACAATAGTAGTAGTTTCTTTAATTTTCTGCTTCCCCAGAAATACAGATCCTGAAAACCCACTGTATCACAAATCATATGAATCACGAAGTGTACCTCTGGTGTATCACCAGATCTGGTGGGTCTTGTTTTGTTTTAAGTACTGGTAGTCTTTGTATCGCATCTGATCAAGGCATTGGTGCACAACACTGTAACTGAGTAAAATAGGAATATTCCATTAATTTAGTCATGAATTATCTGCAAAGAGATGGAAAATTCTTGCAAACGTGTTCTATGCTGGAAATTATTTGGTGAGTCTTTTGTATGCAATGTAGACTGCTTAGGAAGTACGTGCCTGAGAGAATTCAATATTCTTAATTCACTGTTGGAACTTTTATGTTTGCACTGTAATGCAAATGTACCCTCTGACTGGATGAGCTTTAACTGTCAGGAGGCACCACTCCTTGCTAGGACTGACTGAATACACCACTTCTATGCAGAACAAAAACATACAGAGGATGCAGCTCACTCTTCAGAAGAGTTAAACAGAAGAAGATCAAGCCACAATACAAATAGACTATTTCAAATAAAATTCTTCAGATGAACAAGCAGCAGGTTTAAGATGATGTTTGTAAAAGCATTCCATTCTACACTGTGCAAGCAAGAGGCTGCTCACTACACAGCGGTCATCTTATTACTGAAGACATCTTCTATACTAGAGTCAGGGTGCAGAATATTCATCTGAACCTAGTCAGCAGGCTTCCCCTAAAAATCCTTCATACTGGGATCCCATACTACAAGGGACTCTGATCTACTACGGATATACTCCCAGTAGCCAGCTATGCAGCTACAAGTTTTTGTTGCTCTCACAGTTGCTCGAGCATAGGTGGTGTGAATTATTTAGATGCATCAATGGAAAATACAAAGTCTTGAGAACTGCTGCCCTGCATTTTTTGGAAATGGACTGGAAATGCAGTGTTCATGGCCAGACCCCTGGCCTGGTCAAAAAATATGAAAATAATTGCTTTTCTCGAAATAGCATATAGGTCAAAATTTTAAAAAGTGTCTCCACATACCAACTTGCTACCATGATATGAACCCACCCTAAAGACTCACTGACATGGTGGTTCAGAATCTTTGGCTTCATTGCTGAAACCATCATCAGGGGTGGCCAATTAGTGCCAGCTCCTGTGGACAGTTCTTTGATGGAGAAGACAGAGTTCTTCAACAGATTTCCTGCTGACTACCAAATGCCCTGCCGACGGCAGTGACCTCGAGCATCGCATGACTGGCTGAATTTGAACCAGTGACCCAGGTGTGACAAAGTCCCAAACCCTTTACAGATCTCTCTTACCATGAATACAGGAAGATGGTTCAACCAGTCTGTCATTCCACACCCAAGCATACACCTGTACTGGCAACGAAACAAAGAGCACTCCAAGCACCTGTTTTGTTTTGATTTCCCCACCTGGGAAGTGATAGAGGTGTCAAATAGAAGCCTTGGCCAATTGCATAAATCAGATTTCACTTAAGTAGCTAATGTCAACCTTGGCAGGGGGGTTGGGGTGGTGGAATGAGATTAAGTGTTCATTTCCAGAGCCCAGCACATCTTTTGTGCTTCAAAAGCACAGAAAAGAATATAAATCAAAGCAGAATACGAACTGGCAAAGCTAATTCACTGCCCATCTGTTTCATTTCAGTTGCATCTTTCTCAATCTCAGCCAGGTAACATGGCCTTTCCTTGAAAGTTACAAAACAAATCAAGGAAGTGGGTGCTGGGAAGAAAAGAAAAGGGGAGGAGAGGTAAAATTTATTACTGCCTAAAAGGGAAGGTGACTCATAAGAGAGTGGTATTAACAAAGTGGCAGTATGAAACGGAGAGCGCTTTCAACTCATTCTAATGATCTAATGACTAATATAATCCATTAAGAAAAGCAAGGACAAGATCTTTTTCACTGATTAATGTTGTACCTTATCCATGTTTTTAATAAAAAATTTAATATACACTGCTCCTCAGCTATCTGCATGTTTAATTAAAATGCTGAAAGCTTCCAGAAAGTGTTCACTTCACTCCATCAGATGAAATAGTGAAGCATCCAACCCTTCACCGTGGATCTAGAAGCAGTAGGACAAAGTGAGAAGGAAAGGAAAAAAGGAAGGACTGTGTCACAATAAATACAAAAACACTCACTGGCTTCACCATGTACCTGTTAATTATGGTGTGTGAAACCCCTAGACAAATACTACAAGAATGTAACCCTTACATTTTATGAAGCAGATGTTTTATTAAGGTTAGAAATAGCATAAAACATCTGAAAAATATTAGAATTCTGGTCTTATACTTCAGTGATGTGTAAATTAATGCAGTTTACTTACGGGGAAATACATGAACTTCATACAAACAGCACCACAAAAAACAACAGCCAACCAAACAACCACCAAGCAGCAACTCTGCAGTCACCATTTACTGTTTATAAATTTCTAATGCCCTCAAATTGAAATTAAAGACCCATCTTCTTGATGTCTATCCAAGCATTATGCAATGACTTAAAACTGAGTTTCTGCTGTCAGAGAAGGCGCATCAGCATGTGTGCAGCTAAGGTTCTGCTGAGCCTCAGCTCTGTACAAATAACTTTCTTGTTCAGACTGACCAACTACCATAATGTGTTTTAAAAGCAGAATGCTTTATTAAATTCAACTCAAGTGGGCACTTGAGCTCTTTCTGGTTCCAAATGATGGACTGGATCTGGATCCCATTTCACACTGTCACAGCTGGACTACCTGATCATAATCTTAAATAAATTCAAAATGGAAGGCTCTTGCCAAGACACCGTTCAGCTGACTGATTTGAATGCTGGTGAGCCAGAAGTGCTGTTTGGTCATAGTCCATCCTTCTGAGCGCTTCGCTAATGTAAAACCAATATATTTAGTAGTGATTCATAAGCAGATTTTAGCAACAGCACTACAGCAGTTTTTTTGGTTTTTTTTAAGATTAGGTATGAAGTATATGAAAAGACTACTTGGTAATTGCTTGCAACTGTTTAACTCAGCAGCAGCTTCTTATTCTTCATAGGTAAATTCAGAAAATAGTTGTGAAGGCATAATTCTGAATAAATCACCATGCATTCAATTTGTATGCCTTTTTAATTTTTTTTCCCCTAAAACATTAGGGTTTATTTTAATGACCTCTGGAACAACAGGGCACTCCCAAGAGAAATTCAGCATTCTGAACACCAGGGAATCAACATGGGACAGGTTAAATGGCTTCAGAACCAACTAGTGAGTCTTACAACATGACAGACAGGTGATGATTACTAAATAAACATATTTACACATGGGAGAAGAGAATGAGTTCTGCCATATATCATAGATAAAAAAAATACAATAGCCAAGAAAATCTGTAATTGGCATAAAGGTAATCATAAATAAAAGTTCAAATTATTGATTAAAAAGAAAGCCAGTACATGCAATGTATATTTTAATAAAATCCAGTGACAAGTGACATATAGGAAGAAAAACATGGCAATAGTGGCTGCACGAAGACATTAGTTCTAAAAAGCAGTGGCACTGAGAAGTATATGGTCCTAACAACCTTGGGTGCGTGCAGTCAGGTGGCTCAGCCTCTGTTGCTCCAATGCGATGACTGAACTGGGCGCCAAACGCAGTCAAGCACAAGCCCATCAGAGAGCTAGTACCTGACTATGGCTCTCAGCATCAGTAACCTGGCTTTGGGATCTTATGGCAGCCTTCCAATACCTGAAAGGTGCCTATAGGAAGGCTGTGGAAGAACTGGTTAAGAGAGCATGTAGTGATAGGATGAGGGGTGATGGTTTTAAACTAGAAAAGTGGAGATTCAGGTTGGATATTAGAAAAAAGTTCTTCAATGTGAGGGTGGAAGATCACTGGAACAGGTTGCCCAGAGAGAAGCCCTCATCCCTTGATGGGGCTCTGAGCAACCTGCTCTAGTGAAGAAGTCCTTTCTTGCAGTAAGCAGGGGGTTGGACTAGATGACCATTAAAGGTCACGTCCAACCGAACACATTCTGATCTCTCACAAAGGTGTACTTTCAACAAATAACTTATGGAGATCAATACAGAGATTACTAGATCAATTTCTACCTAATATGTTCACAGGAGGTCAGATGATCTAATGGTGTCCTTTGGTTTTAAAAACCTATTAACTAATTTGTTTTCCACAGATGATCAAACATGAGACTACAAAGAAAAAATTCCAGTGTCTACCATGATGGACAAGGAAAGAGCAGAGGATATCTTCCTTGTTAGGGAAACACTTTTTACTAGAACGTGCTAACTTTCAACTGATACCATTTGACTTACTGATACCCAGTATAAACTGGGTATAAATGTAGTATCTGAGAACACTACACTGCTCAGAAGATAAATGTTGTAGATAATCTGGGAGGAGCTCCTAGGCAAGCATACTATCAGTACTAATGTTTAAATATTTTGTCTTTTCCAACATGAAAAAATATGGCAAAAACAGTTAGAAAGGCACTGTCTCTGAGTACATCCACAGCAGAGGCTGCTCAAAGAAAAAAAAGATTAAAGATACATTAAGTAAGTGGAGAAGTCCAAAGAAAATGTAATTAATATGCAAACTTGGATTTACAATGCATAACATGATCACTGGTCTAGTTCCCTTTGAGTATCATCCATGGCAGATCAAAAGAAGAGCAATACTTATCCTCAGTACAATTCAACAGTGGCTTATTGGCCATGAGAAATACCCTGTTAACAATGTGACTTCCAGCTTTTCCCAGAAGGCTGAAGGCTGCTGTGTTATACTAACAGCAACCTTGTTAAGCAAAAGGTTTAGAGATGAGAATGTGAACTTTGATTAAAGCCCAGCCTTTAATCTGAACTTATTCACCTATTTTAATGCTTTGTTACCATATGAACTACCCTGCTGCTGCTGTACATTAAAGTATTCATCTAGTTTTATTGTATCTGTGATCTTTAACTACTTACTACAGTTCTTAGAACCTCATACATTAAATCAAATGTCAAGACAATCATGTCACTCAAAAGCTTTTCCCAAGCTTAAACCAACAGTCTACAAATGCAATCTCTCTTCAGGCCAACTTGAACATACTACAAGTGCTCTTCATAACAATGAGTAAGACTTCCAATACAACCCCCAACCTCCTAGCATATGAAGACAGGAAACTGGTAGACTGCAAAGGCAAGTGATGGCTAAACCGCCATTCGGGTGGGAAAGGGGTGGAGACCAACCAACCAACCAACAACAACCCAAAGTCACCAAAAATCCACCCCAAACCACCCCACACCACAAAAAAAAAACAATTTCCCCTAAGAGAAACTGAAAAATGTTCTACTCATGAAGAAAACTCTAGTAATCATCCCAAAAGTTTTTAAACCACAGTGTTGGCTTGATTTCTTTATATGATCACATCTGCAGCAGCATGGTATGGGGGAAAAGTCCAGGATTTTAACCAATATTGAATCTTATTTAAAATGCTATGCAGTACCACCAACCCTGTGAAGTGTGCCTGGACAACTGGCAACAACACGGGAGTAAACCCCCACACCCAGGATAAGAACATTTTGAAGCAGTACTACTCAGATTTATAAGAATGAAAAGGCAGTGCAGGTGTATCACTTCCAAGCTGAAAAGGCATTATTAAGAAAAACAGAAAATTAAGAAATGATGTAATTATATTCAAGGGAAAAAAAAAAAAACCCAAAACCAAAAAACCAGAACAAAACATGGGCTCTCTGCTATTTAAAGCAAGGCCCCTGAAAAGAATTTTGCTGTTTTTTCCAGGTTGAGTCCTGTAAGATCCCAACCATGCCAATACATGCATTCTCTTTCTGGTGTCAGTGAGCTCAAATATGTAATTGCAAATGTTGACACTGTGATTCACTAGGCAGAACTACAATTGCAAGTGGGATCTTATCCTTCTGAATTATTAATAAAAACATGTCCAATCATTCACTGTAATAGCACTTTCTCTGTACAGTATATAGAATCTTTTAAGAAAAGGCCACTTCTCTTCTGTAAAAAGGACAGAATTTTAAGTATTGTAATGTCCTTTCTCTCGGAAAACTATCAAGCTACCTAAGCTATCAAAGATCATTATAAAGTTTTATTAAGCTGCAAATACAGTTCAACTCAAGAACAGGTAATTGCTGTTATAAGCATTAAAAAAAAAAAAAAAAAGGATGATGAATGCATCATTCTGCATCAGGCAGAAGAGAAACGGCTGCAGAGACAAAGCAGAGGACTGTGTGGGTGTGCCCAGGATGCCCCTAGGCAGCCCAAAGTAGGACTGGCCTACACACTAACTATGAAACAATTCCATCTGCAATCATGCAATCTTTTTGAAATCAGGAATTCTGTTCTAAGCACAGACTCTAAGCATTTTCAGTCATTCATGCCACCTGTTTTTCACATAATTCCTTGAAAAGACAATTCTACTTCAGATTTTAGATTCTAAAGATTTCTGGATCTCTTAACATTAACTCCAAACCCTGGCATGTTATTTCATATAAAAAAACCCACAAAACAATAAAACAAAACAAAACCCCACCACTAAATGAAGCCTCCAAGCAAGCAATTGGAAACCCTCAAACAAGAAAAAAAAAAAAAAAAACAAACAACAACAACAACAAAAAAAAACCAAAACAAAAACCAACCAAACAAAAAAAAACCCCAAAAAAAACAACCCAAACCATAACTTACTTCCTAAGACATTTCAGGTATATAAAGGATGTCTGTCCAAAGTCATGCACCTAAACTACATGCACCTTTAAGTTCTAAAATACACCAGCGAAGATTCCCAGGAAGGAATTGTAAGGGTTTATTTGCAGTCGCTACTCTCATTTTATGCCCCTGAAGGGAGAGGACTTGCCCCATTTTTCCATTTGTGATGCTCTAACCTTTGCAAGTCTGCAGCTCTTAGGCTAAAGGCCACTTCATCTGCAATAAACCTCACTGTCACATCTGCTCAGCCCCCAGACAATGCTGCTTATGCTGTGGCAGAAGATAGAGTAGCCCTCTGTGATTCCAACCAACCCCTCTCCCCTCTGCCTGTCCACTCCTTTCCTTGAACAGCTCTTGAGAAACTCAGTTTGATCTCATGGTAGAGTGCAAAAATCCATTATCACCTTCTCTGCTTTCTACCATTTATGAAACTTATTATTTAGGTACAAATCCGCATGCATTTATGTTTTTAAATAGGATTTCCAGAAAAGAGAGAATGTGCTTTACAGTCACTTAGATACCACTCTGATGGCACAATCTCTTTGCAAATAAACTTTGTTCTTGTAGGATTTGGCTTTATATCAACTTACACTGTAAATTGGAAACTAATGAATTTGTATTGGCAGAGGAAAATGTTTCTGCTTTTACAGACTACAGCATTTACTAGTAAACAAGATTAGTAGGAACAATTCCCAGTTTCCCCAGCAACTTAGTTACTTGTCTTTTACAAGGCTCATACGTTGATTCATTCCTCTCTGTGGTCTCAGTATAATGAGTCTACTCCTAACCACCAGATAAAATTATAGCAACTGAATGTCAAAGTTTTGTGAGTTCTGATATTCTGAAAAGTTACAGTATACTTAAGTGCTTGGCACAGGACTTGGTTGCATCTTGATGTCACCAGAACTGTAAGTTTCTGCTTTAGGATCATCCCTCAACATTTCTGCATGTCCTCTCAATCACTGAGCTCTAAATAAGATACTCAAACCGAAATCATCACTTACCTTCTCTGTCCTCCTCTCATGTCCCCATTTTGTAAAACAATGTAAAACCTCAAGGTGTGAAGCCAGAACTGCTGCACAAGAGTCTACCAACGGCTCTTTGACAGCGACCTGGGTAGTGCAGTTCCTTGCCCTTCACATCAGTGCCTTCCAAGGACGCTCGTTTAACTTTCTAGGAGCTCCAGCTCTCAAAGGCAGTTTTGTAACAACTCCCTGCCAATTTTTATGAATTATAACTGAGTTTTGAGTAGTAGTTTTGTGTAGTAGTTAGACTCATACTGTCAATTATCAACCACGTACCCATTACATAATTAGTGTGACTAGCTAAAACCATGTTATTGATGAAAGGCAATTAACGATCTTTATCTGTATTCTTTGAAAGCTGGTTAATAGAGAGCAAATGAAGAGTAATATGTTATCTGCCTTGAGAATTGAATTAAGTTGCATTACTTCAATAGAAAGCTTCTGAAGTACCACAGATCTGAAGTACTCGTGAGTATTAAACTACCACAATAATATATTCTAGCAGATTTGCTAAGCCTTGCTTAAAGAGGAAGCACAAATCACTTTGCAAACTATAAGTCCACCAAATCATTGAAATGCTTTGATCAAATATAGAAACATCTGTATAAAACATTCTAACTATAGTCTGGTAAGGCGTAAAGAAAAAGCACCAATAAATAACACACATCTGCTATACACAATTTTTTTACAGGCTGTTAAGTACCTAACAGTGCTCAGGTATCTCAATCCCATGCAGATAAAGGAGAGTTGGATTCTGAAAGGTTTGTAAAAATAATGCAATGAATCCAGCCTTTTTTTTTAATCAAGAAAAACGTAATTTCCTGTATGTTAAAAAGAGCTCTACCATCATTAGGATGAAGAAATGTCTAGCCATTGAAATGTATCAGTTTGAAAACTGATAAAAGAAAAACCTTTTATAGAACACACTATTAGCTTCTGGTTCTGCAATAAAGGGAGAGAAGAGAAAAAGAAGAGGAAGGGGAGGGTAAAAAAAAGAAGAGAAAAAAAAAAGAGGGGAAAAAAAGGTAGTGGGGTGGGAAGATTAAAACAACTAGCTTTTCATGAAGATAAAGGTATCTACAGCTCTAGGGAGATACGAATGCTTAGTTTTAATGTAAGCCCTCCCTGCTGGACATGGCTGGAAGTAGGGTTTAGGTGTTTATTCCATACCTACACATTAGAGTGCCTCTTGTGCCAGTCCCCCAGAGTATGATAGAGGGGTAACGTCTGCAACAATATCCTAGGTAAGATGAAATGCTAGCTTCAACGCGTGAGAACTCTCACCTTCAGAAGTGTTACCATTGCTGTTGCCAAACTAGGGACTCCATATGGGTTACTTCACCAGACATCACCATTAACTCCCAGTCTCTTCAAAATTAGCACCTGTAGGAGATTCTGGTTTCATTCCTAACAATTTACAGGGCCAGACAAGTGATCTTTGAAGCTTCTTTAGCAGTACAAACCATAGATACCTAAACATATATGTTTACAGCCACCAAAACATAAAAACAATTCTAAGGGCCTATAGATTTTTTTTTTTGTGCTTTGATGAAATTCTGCAGGATAAATAGATACATTTCCTACAACTTAAGAAATACTAATTTCTCTCCCACATTTTCATACACCTCCAGAGAAAAGCCCGAGTTCCTACAAATTTTAGCTAAAATACTTCATATTCATGTTTCGGTCCCAACTTAAAGACAAGGAAGAAAAATTAAATTGAACAATTTACCACATTTTGGGACTTGCAGCATCAGATTTAATAGTAGAAATTTCATTGTAAGTGTTGCTCTTTTCAGTCCAGCCTACTTTCAATGTCAGGTGTGACAGGGATAGTTGACATATACAGACATCAATGATGTTAAGGGAAATTTGGTAAAAGGAAAGTTGAGCTAGCCAGTATATCTACCATAACAATCTATTTTCCTATAGCTTTTGCTATTTTCACTAATTTTATGAAGGTGATGAATGACAGGCTTAAGAGACATCAGAAGCAAGTTTCAATGTCTTTAGGACCATTAAAAACCATCAAAGTAGAAGCTGCGACACAAAAAAATCACACTTGTTCTAAGTACTAAGTTCTAAGCTAAAAAAAACCCAGAGGAAGACCTATATAGAAGACGGTACAATGTTTAACCACGAGGAGCATTTTCAGAATTTAATCAGATTTAATTTAGTTGATAATCTCAATGCCATAATAATCTGTTATCCACAGACCTCATGCAATTACTGCATTATACTTTCTATGTTTATCAACCCAGTTTCAGGCACTAATTTACCAAATGATGATTGCTGGCTTTATGAACTACATTAACTGGAACACAGAGCCATTGATTTAACTTGTTCTTGTCTTTGAAAGATCTTTGCCAGAAGATTCATTTTTAGAGTGAACTTAATCTTTTCCTTATTTTTTTTTCTAGAAGGAAAATGGCTTATTCTGTGTAGAAAATAAATTTGTAGCAGGCCAAATGTTGTTTATACAAGTTCATACATATTTAAGCTGTCTTGCTAAAACTTTTAGCTAGAATAAAAAAAATCCAGGTGTAAATTAGTTAAAGCAGTTGCCATAATTTAATAACTTCACAATGTTGAAGATAACTTATAATTGTAACATTTGCTCATTCAGATTTACTTCTGTTAATACTGTGAATTTTCCAAGGGAGTAAAATTCATTCTCTAGAGTATTTTAATTTCTCTTAGCTGATATCTGCACAAAGATTAAATTTTCTAGGTGGATAGCCCTTGAATAACAGCAAATAAATTCCAAAGAGAATAGCTCAGCCAGACATTCAAAAAAATCCATTCAAGTAAAATGCTGTGATGTGGCACAGTTTTTCACGTCTGCCTGACTCATGCCAGGCTGACACGGATGAGCCGTGTGGTTTTCTGTCCAGTTCACTGCACGTTCACGCAGCACTTGCTTCTCTCAGTGTTGTGTGATGCCCACTTTGGGCCTGCAGGGCAACTGAGCAATAAAAATTTCACCTTTAATCATCACTGGACAGTGAGACTGATATTTTCAGGGCTGAAAGCACAGAACTCCACCTATTGACACAAAGGACATTAATGCTCTTTGAGAGTGCTGGCATGGGATGACCAGGTTTTTACTGGGATGAAGCTATCACAGAAAAAAAAACAACACATGATTTTGAGATGCTTTATCCAGTTAGCATGTTAATCATAGAACAGCCCAGGTTGGAGGCGATCTCAAGACTATCTGGTTCAAACTTTCATGGGAAAGAGAGCCTAGCTGAGATTATCTAGCACCCTGTCAAATCCTATTTCAAAACCATCAAGCAATGTGGAAGTCCTTCCAGTGAATTATTATTGTCTATAGTAAAAAAAAAAAATAAATAAATTTTTTATCTCAAGACAAAACCTCTCCCAGTGCAACTTGTACCTGTTGCCTCTTGCCTTCTCCATGAGACTCTTTGTGAAGAGAGAGCTTCTGTCTAACCTCTCTGCAGCTAGCCTTTAAGTACTGCAATACTGTGATGAGGTCCCCCAAGCCTTCTCTTCTGCTGGGAGAAATGACCTCACTCATTTAGTCCTCACTCTTACTCCTTACCCTCAGAGGGTAGGTTCTCCAGCCCTTTGATGATCAATATTATGTTCTGAGTAAAGAAATCAAGTCCACACTTTTGCATGTGGATATGCATTTTTACCTTCAGGGGAGGTCAGGAACAATTCCCGTCCCTGAGAAGTGCACTATTAAAACTGTATTGCAACACTGAAAACTTAATTCTGTTCTTTCCTTGACTTTGTTCACCAGTCAGCAAAATGCCTTCTTGTTAATTATCGACTTCATCATTGAGGGACAGTTTAATCACAAGACTGTCTGCAGTTCAGGCTATCACAGCAGTACTAGCAGGGAAATTTGCACTGCACATAATTGGCCAGGCAATTAGAATACAACATCCATAACTGCTCAGTTACCAAATGGTAATGGTGCAGCATGCAGTGCTTTACTGGTGGAGGACTTTGGGGAGTGAATGCAGCTGCCAAGTGCCTGTTTTTAGTTCTCCACAGTGTAGCTAAGCAAACAGCACCAGTGGCTTACTGCCACCCTGTTCTCCTGTGGGGTGGTGGAAGCCATTTCATTCTGTGATGTAAAAAGAAATTCAGCAAATTGATTGCATTTCAGGACATCCAAATCCACATGAAGATAAATCCATAAAACCAGGATTTTGAAAAGCAGAGAAAATACAATATCATGACAATGATGGCAAGTCAAAGCCGATTGTATGAAACAGTACGACTGTCAAAGCTGACAGAGCTATCAACTGTGTGGGACAGGGAACTGTCCCACAGTTGTGGGCTGGGAAATTCTTAATGGACCTACATGGTCTGAGCTACAGATATTTTCAGCACACCACAGTTCTGTATAAATAGATGGGTGTAGGACATACCTGGGAAGCACACTTCTGCTCTAATAATTGCCTTATGGATCACTCAGAAGTTATTATAGTAGCTAGAAGTACAGATAACAATACCAGGAAAAGCAAATTGATCTCTTGATAGACAAGTGTCAAGTGTTACGTTAAAACTGAGTAGATTATCAGCTCCCCTCACTGGTGGGCTAATTCACAGCTCTGATACTTTGTAATCTTGTTCTCATTTCCCTACTAAATGAATTTGTAGCCTGTATTTGTTCACATGTTGTTTGGTCAACACTTCCCTATTCTTCAGCTAGTTCTCTTCTGTAATTCAACACTTGCCTGCCGTTCTTCAAACATCAATATCTACTCCTAGTGTCAGTAGACTAAAAAGGGGTCATTCTGTAATATCATTAGGTGTGGTAAGACCTCTGCCTCCTAAGCACTATTTGAGGAACCCTTTCCTACAACTATTCCCATTTTAGATTTCCTTTGTCAGACATCTGACCAGACTGGTATGCACTTATCTGCATTAGGCACTGCTACTGTTCTATACTGTGGCAACAGCATTTCTCCTCTCTTCCAGCAAACCCTCAGCAGTCTCACAGCTGACTGCTGTGGCAATTCACAGAAACACTCAAGTCTCTCTTACCACTTCTATCTCCAGTTGATATAACGGAATCTTGGAATAGAAATTCTTATTACATTCTATGTACAACATTTTTCATTTTCTGCAACAACTTTTGCCTCCAGGACTCCAGTCCTAAAGGCATCACATTCTTCCATACTGTATTCCACTATTACATTAGCAATGCCTTTCAATCCTAGGTGGTCACATTAATCCCACTGCTTCTCTCCTCTCCACACGGTCTTGAGACAACAACTCCTAAATTCTTCTATCAGTTGGTCTGACAATCCCACGATTTTCTCACTGCTCCTCCTCTAGGAGTTTCTCTCTTCAGCTAGTGAAGAATCCACAATCACCCACATAAGCTTTCCAAACCAAACAACAATGTGGGTTTTTTTTTGCATGGGGATGTGATAAGACATCACCAGCCATAGAACAGAACTGATAAAGTGTGTTTAGTTTTTAAAAGAAGGTTAGTTCAGGGCATTTGATACTTCTCCATGTTCCTAAATTAAGCTCTCCTTTAAGAGCTTAAAAATAACAGCATGAAATTCTTCAGACAAGCCCAACAGAAAAGCTGTTTTCTGGGCAAGAACAAAGGAAACTTTTGCTTGCAGCAGCTAATTCAATTGCTTGTTGCCTTAGTGTCCTGGTTATGTTAAACCTGAACAACACGATTCTCACTGGAAGGAGAAATCATGAGCCAGACGTAATCATTAGGCAAACTCAATCATATTTATATTATTCAGACATAATTAGAACCTACTTGCCCTTAATATTGTAAGGTGTTTGAAAAGCACAGGGTTTATAGCAGAGGGCTTCTTACCCCCCTTCTATTATAATGTTACAAAAGAGAAAATACTGAGAAAAAAAATTTTAAAAAGAGAAAAATCTCAAGTTCTTTGTAGATTCAATTTAGCATAACAGAAATTATTTTGCTAAAAAAAACCACAAAGTAAATGTATAGAATATTTATCATTGAGTAAAGACAAATTGCCTTCAAGAAAGCAAGTCATATCCAGAATTGTGATAACCTGTATACACTCTAAAACAGTAACACTGTCTACAAAACAGTGTCTCTAAAATTTACTAAAAAAATTAACAATACATGAACAGAATTTATTGTATACTTCAGGTTCATATAAATTCACCAGCATTAATATAATTAGAAGCTTTATACCATAGTGTAAGGTCAAACATCCTGTAAGTATTAAGTAAATAATTTCCTTCAATTAGTTTTCTTAATAAGCAGCTATACTAATGCAGGATCTGTCTCTCGATAAATAGACAAAACCCCACTGAATTTCAATAAGGCTATGCTACCTTACACTATGGTAGGTTAGGATGTTAGCCAGAAGCTAATTTGACTTGGTAAAAGGACGACCCAAACTTGTCCAAATACCTGAAGACAGACAACCTTTCAGAGAAGTTAACATACACATCGCACATTTCCCATGAACAGGACTTGCAGCCCTTAAAGCATCTCATTTATATATATATTTAGCCACATAATCATGTTCCAGAGCTTTGGATAATCTCTACTTATCACAGATGGGCATTTTTAAAACCATTTTCATTTAAGTTTAACATTTTCTTGCTAAAAATGTAGAATTCTTTTTCCTATATGAATTTACACAACAAAACCAGTTAAAGTGAGTACTCTGTATCAAACTAACTTTATATTGTAAACAAATGCCTTTTGTGAAATGTTAATAACAGGGACCTAGACATTAAATATCCAATCTAAAGGTGACACAAGTCAAAGCTAAAAGCTTAATGCCTGCTTTACAAGTTCCAAATCTTCTTCATAACTTGAATCAAGTACAGTTCAAGAATGTTCTCATTAACCTGGAAGCATTACGAAAATAATTCACTGTATTTTAGGATTCTTAAGAACCCTAGTTACAGTTTTCAGAATTAAAAAATAAAGATAATTTGGGACTCTTGGTCAAAAAAATAATAATCTGTTCTCACTGGAACCTAAGAGGCTCTGTAAAACCTTGATGATAGTCTCAGCCTCAGATAAATTCTATTTCTTTTTCTAATCTCAGAAGTAAAACACATGTTACTTTCAGTCTAAATACTTGTGCACCCTTCCCTCAAGGACAAATGACTAAGATGCTCCTCATATATTTGAAATACTTGGCCTGCCTAAAGAGCCCTATGATGTGAACAGTCATACCTATTTCACTGGGTACTTTGAACTTGGCAAACTTACAGTCTCTTTCTATTTCAAACCATACCTATGCAGTCACACCAGTAGTATAAACTAATACCATTTATCATTCATCTCCAGCCCTCCATACTTTACTGACTCTGGCATGGTTCTGTTAAACTTTGTGTTTCATTGTGTTATGATTTAAATTTAGTGACTAAACATATTTACTTTGAATTAATATTCACAACTACCCAAGACAAATGACAATAAGTCCATGTCCTGAATCATGATGTTGAGTCAAGAAAACAGGAAATAAGTATTAAAAGTTTAATCCAGAAGTGAGGTGGGAATTTAACTCTTCTCTGAACTAATTGCAGCAAGACCACTCTTAATGCATTTAGCAACAATTAATTCTCAAAGCCAAAACAGCTGCACATTGCTGATGCTCTCCAGATGCAAGCTAAGGAATTAAATCATGGGATAATTCAATTGGAAAATTGCTTGTAATTATGGAGAATGCAGCGTCTGCTTGACTCCTCATGGTGATTGGTAGTTGCTTTAAGAATAGTGAGGTAGTCTGTGCAATGCATAGAGAATACAAATAAGTAGCTGTGTTAGGAGAAATCTCATTTAGTTTCACAAAGATATGGGTTTAACATTGTTAAAACTGTATTTGCTGACATTATTGATAATCCATTTTCACTGTCCCATTACTGCCAAGGAACAGAACAGAACAACCCACTATCACTTACACACAGAACAGTAATATTAACTTATAGCGCCTTCCCTCTGAAGGAACTCAAAGTGCTTTGCAAACATACAGAATGCAGTCCTACACAAAACAACTATCCAAAAAGGGTTTGTACATGCAAACAAAGAGGCTTCTTCTAACATGTCATTTAAATCTCTGATGCAACCCTTGTTGCATCAGAGATTTAAATGACATGATAGAACATGGGAATGAAGGAGGATGGTCCTCCACTTCAACTACTAAAAGTAAAACTCTTAGTTATTATTCAACAACAGAAAAGCAGGGTGAACAAAGGTCTAATCAGAGATCCTCTAGTACTGTTTACAACAGGGAAAAAATCCAGAAGAAAGTGGTCTTTCAGATTGACAGAGACCCATGCAGAAAAAAGCCATCTTGCCATCTGTAAACTGAGCACATGTATTCTTGAAATAACAGGATTATGTAGTTTTCTTCTTTCTCTCTGTAAAATAGCCTTACAGAACTGATCTTTATTAGCATTACATGTCACAGAGCCTGCTGACTATTCTAAAGAGTCTTTTTTCACGGGCAAACTGGGACAGGGGGTGGTGAAATGACTGCTGTATGTGATCATATTCCTACCGAGTCAATGATGGAATGGGAAAATCACCTAGAAATATTGATTTGCAGTTTAAACTACTAAAATGCACAGCTCTTAGTATATAGAAACCCAGTTATGGTAGTAATGGTTAATATGGCACATTATATTATCTGTGCTTCAGCTAGTGAAATGTTCGCCTGTTTTTTTTCTCTTCATTCTGAGAAGCATTAACAGAAAAACCTTTAGGGAAGAAAGGATCAATTATTTATAAGTGGCTTCACAAATCAATCATCCAATATCAAAGTTGAAGTTGTTATTTTTAGCACTATTAACTACACAATAATTAAATTTGATTACAAAGTCAAAACCCCTCATTAAGATGCTGTCAATTAGGGGAAAACTCCTCAAAAGTGTTTTTTTTTTTTTAGGGATTTAAAAAAGATTCCTATCAATTAAAGAGACATCTGGTTATATGGAAAAGGTGATAAACTATCTCTGTTCTCAATACTAGTACTTCACAGTCCAAAGGTGGTGCAGGGCAGAAATCTGTACGATAGTTATCTTTGCTTGAAAAGGAGCGCTGGGGATAGTGAAAAAAGTCATTTTCCTTCTACAAATACATTCTGTGGTGACCAAAGCACAGGTCTCAGTAGCAGAGATAACAGGCCACCCAGGCAGCGTCAGGCTTTCAGGAACATCCTGCACTTAACATGCTCTTCTACTCAGACAATGGGAAACTGGGAGCTACTTCAGCAATTGCACAAACACGCCCATTGCAAATACACCTGGGCTAGAAAAACGACGCTTCCTTAGTCCATACCCCTTCATCTAGCAAGATGCTTTCAAAGGAGAACAAGACTTGTTAAACATCACAGAGAAGGAAAACATTAAAAAAAACCAAAACCAAAATCCCAATCAAAAAAACCTCTGCAAAAAACCCACACCCATACAAAAAAAAAACTGCAAACAATAAACAGCAAGATGTTTTTTTTCCTGTAGTGAAAGAGTAATCTGTAGTTCACTGAAGTATTTGCTGTCTGTATTATGAATAGTTGTTTTAGCAACAAAGAAACGTTCAGTAACTCGGTTCCTTTTAAAAATAAAGTTTGTCTTGTTGATAGAAGTAACAGATCAAGTAACCAACAAGTTAATTTTTGCAAGTCATTTACATCATCCTTGCTGCAATGCCATTAACCACCTCACACTCAGGGTCAGGCTGTGGTGCTTCACCCTCTCCAAGAGTTGATGGACATAACGCTGAACAATGCACATAGCAATCAATTTGTAGCTCCAACATTTCACCTGCATACCACCGTTTTCTCTCTCAAGTGCATACAGATAGAAAGAATAAAACAAAACAACATAGTAGACAGGGGTTGAAGGCATTGTCTGTAACGTCTCCATAGTGTTAATCCCTATCTTTTTCTGTAGGGATATCCCAGCCAAAACCTCCATGCAAAAAAGCTCTTTCCCTGAGCTAAGTGGTGCTCTACACCCCAGTGAGGTACTTCACCTGGTTGGAACCCAGTTATTTCAACTACACTTTGTCATTCAGTATGTAAAGAAAATAAAAGGCAACAATCACTCAAGTGCTGCCCCTACTCCAGCACATTTTTAAGGTTCCACTTATGTGTCCAGGCAGACATCTTCTCATCATAATTCAGTGGCAAGAACTGGAAGTGATCAGCTTCACTCAGCACTTGTCCACGACAAACTCCCCAACATCTCAGCTAAACACATAAGCAAATGCACAGTACCAATACTACTGAAAGCATATTAGCTCTAGTACGGCTTTGGAAAGTGATTTCTCATCAATACAAAGAAAACTTGAATGCTGATCCCTGAAGTTTTATCTGCAGTAAAGTACACCTTAGTCCTGTCACTAAGTCCTGGAAAATGCCCACTGTTCAACACTGCAGGAGGCTTAGTGTTAATGGGAGCCCAAATTCAATTTCTAAATGGTCAACATTTCAACTTTTAGTTCTCAGGTTTTCTTTGATTTTAAGGCAACCAGGAAAAAAAAAACCCTGCTGAATCGAAGCACCCCAAATACTCCAGAAGTCCATATCTAATTCAGCTTTAGATAAGACAAAAATTACTTGAGTCCCTTGGAGAGCAAACACTAGGGGAAGCTCCAGGCCCTTCAGCAGCTTCATTGCTTTTCTCTGGACATGCTCCTGCCACTCAATAACCTTCTTTTAGCAAGAGGCCCAAAACTGACCACAGAACACAAGGTGCAGCCTCACCTGCACTGAGTACAGGGGGACTATCACTGCCCCGCTCCTGCTAACCACACTATTCCTGAACACCAGTATCAGACCACAGAGAACTGCCTGCAGCAGGTCAAGCACCAACCTTCAAAAGGCCTGGAATACATTTCAGTCATCCCTGCCTTCAAAACCATTACAAAAATCACTATTTGTTCATAAGGTTCACAGACAACTGGGATCCAGATTTTCTGCTTTCTAATTAGGTGATCAATTCCTTCAGCAAAGCTGAAGCATTTACTCCATTCACCTTTCTACATAGGTAAGTATCCACACTTAAATCAGTGTTTTTAAAGATATTTACTATAAAAATGTTATTTTGTTGCTGTTCACTCAGCTTTTTCCACTAACTTGCAAATGGCTTAGCATCTTTAAAAGTATTTGCTCTTAGAATCTACTCTCACTTAGCAGATACTCCTTTGGTTTGGTTACCCATTGGAAAGGTCATTAATTAGATGGAAGTCACAGCTTCTTAATTAAGATAGATAACATTTTATTGTATCTTGTTACAGGATTCTTGCTTTTAACCCTTAATTGATGACAAATCAAAGATTAGCTAAATTACCCAAATTGTTCATTTCTCAGGAACCTTGAATTGACAATAACACAATAACACTAAAGTTGCCCTGAGCCAGCTGGATAGATAAACCAACTACAGAATTAAATGGTTTTGCACTACTGTGTAATTCGGCAGTAAGGCTACCAGAAAGATTTTCTCTCGTGCCCTCATCTAAGAAAGCTCCATATGTAAAATCCCAAGCTCTTTATGTCACAGCAAGCTTTCACCTGTAATGAATGGACCTTGCTGACCTGCAGGATCAACCCAGGCAGAGTCTTCCCTGTCCACAGTTGACAGCCTGAAAAGCTGCAATTTTTTGGTGCAGTCAAACATAAATCATCCTCTGCCTCCTCTCTAAATACTTTCACACCTTTGGGAAAAATACTGAGTGGAACTAAACTCGCACAATAATGTTGTTTTAAGACAGCCTTTTTACTTCTTCCATGCTCTGAATAAACACCTTGAAACCAGAACATCCTTGAACCTTCAGTTGTTCAAAATCAATACCAGAGTTCTGCAGCTTGGGCTTTTTCCTGATAAACAAAGTTACTGTGACAGGTGAAAAAGAGTCCTGTTCTAACCTTTATTATGCTGTTTATGTGCCTTGCAAGACTCCAGGTGACTGCCAGAGATGACTATCTATGGTACATAGCAACATACTTCCCTTCATTGCCTGACCTTTCCACTTTCCCACTGGGAGCACAGAAAAGCACCAAGATGACCTGCACTAAAATCAGTATACAAAGCATGTTAGTGTTGTTCTGTCCTACACCAGGTTTATTCTTTTAACACAGGCAATGGCAAGCAACAAAACTTCTGGTTTTGCTGTCCGAACACCACCTCAAATCTCATGCAGTCTACCCATAATCCTGTTTACTCACATTTGCATTAGATTATTTAGAAAAACATCCTCTCACAGAGGGATGAGATGTTCTCACAGAGCAGGAAGAAGAAAAAAATCCAGAACAGTGGGTAAAAGCCAACTATTACATTTCTTGAATTCTTAAGGAAATGCCATTAAAATTAAGTGGTGTTTACTTCTCTTGTCTGTGGTGCGACACTGGAACATTCAAGCTAGCAAAGCTGACTTTCATCTGGGTTGGCAAGTGATATCAACTCATTACTATCAAATCAAAATAATTTTTTTAAAATACTCTTTTTTTTCATCTTAACAAAAGGCAGTCACTCATTCATCTAATTTTAATTTCTGTTTATTTAGGAAAGATAAAAGAGAAAGGTCAAGCATTTCTAAATTTCTTGCATTTGATAGACAAGACTGTTCCACTGAGACTAAAGGGACTTAAGGAGACTTAAGAGAAAGTGATTTCTTTACAGAGAGGGCTCCACACCATAATTCACTGCACGGAAAGGCAGCATTACTCAACGGAGGAACAGGGTCTAGGACTGGAGATCCCAAATCAACAAGATGTTGTAGCATGCATCCCAGCAGACTTATAACATAACATGGAGGACTATATTCAATTGCCCCCCTCAGCACAGAGTCCCTGACACAGGCATGTCTGGATAGTGAGAGAATATTCTGGGAAGTCTGGCTGTATGTTTATTTGCTTTCCTCTCCTACTCTCCCAGTATGGCCATTCTCATTTTTGTATATTATGCCATCTGTTTAATCGCTGTGCTCTCAAAACAAGCAAAAAAAGAAAACATGAAACTTCAGGGATAGCTTCTAACTCATAATTGAATGGATGATTATTCATTAGAATCTAGGCAAGTTGCTTGGGGCCGCCTAAAAAGGCATTGCATGGCATTAAAAAAACCTTTTTTAAAAAGATGAAAACCAGAAATCTCACAAATCTTATCTAACACTGCAATCTTTTTTGGCTGCTTTGAGTAGGATAAAATAAGCATGCTCCATTTAAGTGGCTTTAAGAGAAAATTCAAGGATCATACCACTAAGCTTATAGATCCCCCTCCCCTTTAAGGTAAAGGTAAATGAAATTGCTTCTGTCAGCTCTAACACAAACAATTTCTGTGAGGAAATTTAACCTATGAAGACAAGTCTAGGGGGATACTTCTGGCAACACCTCTGAAGTAGTACATGCAATTATGTCTTTCTAAAAATGAAATAGTACACAAGGATTATTGTCCAATATATCCTGTACGGATTCCCAACTAAGCAACTCTGAAAACTAAGGTCAGAAATATTAAAAATTAATCTTCTCTTTCTCTACCCAAATTTAACTGTCTGGATTTGGGAAAGAGGTCAAGCTGTACTTGGGTTTAGCTTTGCATACCCTAAGACTCTGACTGAATCATGATCTCTTCTTTAGCATAGTTCCAAATAAATATTTTTTTACGTCTATTTAGTTATTCAGTCCTTATACTTGGCAAGGGTCACAGCAGTAAAACTTCTCAGCTTTCAGAGTTCCATGACTCTCTTTTAATAGTATTCATTCAAGCACAGTTGTGTGAGATAACTATTGCAACACAACAGACACATTATCATTGATGTTAACAACAGTGAAAAATATTCCAGTTATTGTCATTTTACTGATGCTTTTAACATAAACTACCAGAACGGGTCTGTAGAAAATTCCACACGATGATGTCCATTTATTTAAGCAGACCAAGTCAACTTCATGACAAAAATATCATAGAGCAACAGGCATCTAACTGACAGTGCAAGAGAGAGAACACGTTCAGCACAGCTAGCAACACAGCTCACCCTGGGTGACTGATTTAACCACTTTAGTTTCTCTTTTATGACATGGAGAAATACTTCTCCCAATTATTTAAAACCATATGAAGTGCCTTATTTAGTAGGCCACACTCAGACTCTCACAGGCAAAGTGCTAAAGAAGCACTGGTTATTGCAATAATTGGCAATGGATATAATCAGACTGTAGTTGGTAAGGAGCAGCTACAAGGCTCACAGTGTCTTGCTGATGGTACTTCTATGTATAGAGCCATCTGTGTGAGCTGTCCCTCGTATGGAAAGAAAAAAAAAGAAAGAAGACAGCAGACTGGAAAGAAATTAAAACTATTAATTAATAATAATAAAAATCATTGAATGTCCTTTACACAAATGAGAGTTGTCTATTCTTAAAAAGTTCCATTAAAAAGACCCCAAATCCAACATACGCGTAGATGTACAAAAGCACTCATGGATGAAGAACACTGCCCCTACATCACAGAGTAGAAAAAGAACTACAGGTCTGTGTTAACCCTATAGTCTTTATATAAAAGGGTCAAACACAGCCAAAAGCAGGACACGACTCCTTCCAGCTGTCCTTTTAACATGCCTCATCTTGCTAAGGAGAAAGCATCTCTAAGAGTGAGAAAGAGGATTTTACAACCCATTTACTCTTCACTGTCTATGCCTTTTCTGGATATACTTGAAGTACATTAGTCACAGGTATGCAGCAAGCCATTAGAGCTTTGTAACATCTGATGCATACTGAAATTAAGTTTTCCTTTTCAGCTTGGGGAACGGAATGCTTCATGTTGAGTAGCGCATAAGTCTTCACTGAATTAAGGAATGAGCAAACAAGATTTCTAAAATCAACAAACCTACGTGCTTATCCGTAGTCCATACAAACACATACCTACTCTATAAACACACACAGTGTCCTCCAGTGAGACAACAATTTGCCTCTTTAGAGCAGGCTCATTAAAGGGAAATAATTTTGCAATAACAAGTTTAGTACTAATGAAAAGAACAAGCTGCAAAATGCTAAGAACATCTGGTCCATTTCTTGTATTGACAGAGTATGATCTGGAATCTGCCCATCATAAAAAGGCTGCTTCTGTTTTTCCTTCACAGCCCACAACTCTGGAAGTAGTTTGGTTTGCGTTTTGTGTATTAACGTTGCATAGATTCCTATGGGGCTGTGTTGTAATACTTCATATACTTTGCCAAGTTAAGTATCAACATTTAAACATCTAAGTAGAACAGCCAGGACTATTCACTATAAATAATACTTTTTATTTTAAACCCCATTCTGTTTACAAAGAGTTTGATAGTCATCCCTACAAATCCATAAATCTCTTATTTGCAGTAAGATCAATGAATAATTTTCAGTCCATGTGTTGCTTCCAGATCTCATTTAATACTTCTGCTGTTTTACTTGTGCTATGTAGCTGATCCTTCAACTCACACAAAACAATTATTTCCACTGACTGAACCTTAATAGCTGAATAATAGCTGAACCTTAAAGAGGAAAATAACTAACAGAAAACCAAATTCCACTTCAACTAAACAAAAGTATGAAAGTTTACTAATCTTCATAGTTTACCCGCTTATAAATAATAAAACTAGAGTGGCATCATACCACAGCAGTACCTTTCTAGGGACTATTCAGCCATCTAGGTTGATGTTTTTCAGGCTACAATGATCCACATTCTTCTCCAGCATTAAAGAGAGGTGTGCAATAATAATTCAGGTATGCAAGGTTTTCATCAAAATTTGAGATAGTATCAAAAAACTTTCTTCCAAAACAGAAATTCTCCTGAGAAGACAGCTGTGGTGTGTGGTTTTGCTTGTTGTTTTTTTTTTTTTTTTTTTCAGATGCACCTTGTTAAAACCTCAAACTTCATGTATTGATTTAGTAAAGAAGAAATACTCTGATATCTTGTTTAAGACACATAGATTGCTCAACTCTGAGATCAAGGTATATCCTCAAACCAGTCTTAAGGATTAATGTAAAGAAAAGACTTTTGTCTTTCTAGCGTGAGCCCAGCTACTCTCTTTACTGTTTATTCCTTCCCCTGGTAAACAGCTACCTTTTTCAGAAAGATTTTTATTTTTCCCCCTAATATTAAGTGCAATTGTGTTAGAATTCTTTTTTTCTGTTTAAGCCCTACACGAAAAAGACCTTCTCAACTACTTGCTTCTTGCAAGCCCACATTGATTTATACTCTACTGTTTTGTTAATGATGTGATAATCTGAAACAAAATACTATTTATTTTCTTTTATTATCTGCCTCATTCTTCATTGTCTGAGGAATCATAAATTAAAGCCAACAGCCATTTTATAATCCTGCAGTTCATTATCTCCCATTTCCTAATATACTCAGTGCCTTAGCCTTGCTCCATTTCTTTAGTAATAATTACAAAAATCAAAACCACATTAACAAAATGTGCAGATACTTCTTGTTTTAGAACTTACATAAGAGATTTTCAACTAATCAGTAGCTGGTTAGGACACTGTCCTCATTCATCTTCCTTTTCCACTGCCATCCTTCATGAATGTTTAATCTACATTTTCCATTAAGGAGTTGTCTCAATTGGTGTTCATATTTGCAGGGTGGCTTATTACTTTTTTGATGCTTCTTTCAAATGGTGGTCATACCTCCCCAACTTACCTCTTTGTCTGGAATCTTTATCAAGTAGCTGCGTATTTTCACAGTCCTGAAATCTTCAGGTAACAGAAGCACAAATTCACTTACTTTATCAAGAATCACAAAATTTAAAAGAGAGGCAGGCAACCCACTTGCATCACCATAGTCAGGCATGGTCAGTCCTCCAATTCTTAAAGTCTAAAACTGCATTTACAGTTGCAAACAGATCACACTGACATTTGATCAAGCACAGCTCTGGATCCAGCTTGTGCGTACTTGGTGTGGGTCAAGCAGCTGCTGGTCTTTCCTCCTTAAACACACACGATTCACTGTGTACTGGTGGTTTGTCTTACCTTCCTTGTAAAATACGACTCGGCAGGATGCCATGACTGCACTGCCAGATCAAGGACCACAATTACTGGCAACACAGCAAGGCAGTGCTGGTGACAGGAACCTGAGCCAGGAAACACCAGCACTGTGACAAGGTAGCAGGGGAGATGAATTACTGAAAGGTACGCTTTCTGATGGGTGTTAAACCTGCTACTCGGAGCTGTATCCTAGAGGCCCCCACAGGACGGAAGACCCTGGGTTCAAGTCAGGAGTTGAGAGGCACAAGTTTATGGCTGGTTTGACCCATTGCAAGTTTATCAGAGAGGCAAATGTCTCTCATTTGAGCACGACACATCTGCACAGCTGCAACTTGATCAACAAACTGGGCTGTCTTAACATGCCTCCTTAAGAAATACTGCGACAGTTGCAAGATCTCCAGTTCCTCATATTTCATTACGATAGACTGCACTACATTTGCTGGTATAATATATTATGAAGGATCATAAATAATTAAGAATTAATCACACTTGTCAAAATAAGTAAATGCAGTCAGTGATGCAGAATGCCTTAATTTTTTATAGCATCTTTTTGCTTATTCATGAGTTAAAAGAAGTCTAGTAATCCACAATGGATTGCCTACTCATTATACTACATACAGGAGTGATTCAGATCCCAACAGTGGAGGTTTTCCTGTCAATCTTTAGCACATCAGTGGAATTTTAACCTCAAATCTGTGATCCTGCACGAAGTTACATAAGTTTGACTTGGAAATATTAGTGGCTCCAGCAGATCTTCATGTACCATGCAGAGCCTAGCTGGCAGATAAACCTGTGGTTCTATCACACACTGGTGCGCTTTCAGCTATTCCCCTCATCTTGTAAGCAAAGTGTTTTAGCACAAAATTTAAAAGAAAATAAAACCAAAACAAACGTAAACACACAAAGTACTTTGATAGGGACAATGGTCACAAGTTGGACCACAGGAGGTTCTGCAATGATATGCAAAAGAACTTCATGGGGAGGGTGACGGAGCACTGGAACAGGCTGCCCAAAGGGGTTGTGGAGTCTCCTGCTCTGGAGATATTCAAGATCCATCTGGACGCTGACCTGTGTGACCTGCTTTAGGGAACCTGCTTTGGCAGGGGGCTTGGATTCAATCTCTCAAGGTCCCTTCCAACGCCTACAATTCTGTGATTCTGTGAATAACCTCCCTTCTATTAATTTCTAGAGACTGAGAGAGTCCTGCTATTCTTTATACCAAACACATAACACTTTGCATGGTTTGATACCATTTACAAGGCTTTAACAGAACAGCAAGTAGTATAATGTTTAAATTGTACTCTTCAAGTGGTTCTGACACCATTAGTGAACTATTTCCCTTTCTCAAAGGAAAGAAAGAACTGGGCTGGCAGGTGAGAGATGGACACACCACCTCACCCATCTTACCAGCAGAGATCAAAGACCCATTTAATTCAAACATCTGGCTCTGAAAACAGGTGTAGATACACAGGAAATAACGTGAACAGGGAGATCAAATAGTTAAACTTCCCCACTCCTAGTCTTCAGGGATCTATTGTGCAAGTACTTCAAGACAGAAAAAATAGTCTTGAGAATTTAGTATTTTACTAAAATGCTTTCCCTGTTTTTCTCCTCCGCACATATCCTGGCAGTTTCCATACTGATACGAGGTTTTAGCTTCAACAGTACCCTGTGGAAAAAGGTTCCACAGTTTTACTGGTTGTTACATACTGTAGGATCTCCCTTTGTTTTGAACCTGACACCTACTAATTTCATCTGATGCCATCCCAGTCTGTATTAGAAGTAATAAATATTCCTTCTGTACTCATCCTTTCTATGCTTACATAATGTTTTGGGAGTGTATAAGCCTTTAAAAGATTTTAGAAAAAAATCTGTGATTTTTACAAAACTGTCATGCATTCCTTTAGATGTCTCTTCTGGGAAAGGTAGCCCTAGCTAATGTGTTTCTAATAGATAGCCATTCAGACTTTTCATCATTCTTGTTTCTGTTCTTTTAATAACTTTCCCAGCTGTACTAAATACTTTTTTCATTGGAACCAGAACAGAATGCTGTATTCCAAGATACAACTGCTCCATGCATTTATACTATTGTACATTTCTATAGAATATAGAAAATATTTCTATTTTCTCCTCACTTTCCACTAAGCCTCAAGATCACATTTACTTTGTGACTGCCACTGAGTTTGTTTTCACAGCTCTATTCTTACCACAAAAATCAACTTAATTGGTTACAACCAGCTCAAAATCTGTCTTTATATATGCCAAATCTGATTGTTTCTCCCACCACTTCCATTCAAATAATCTACAATGAATTTCACCTGCCAAAATTATACTGTTAAGCATCTCTTTTCTCAATTCCTTGTAAACCAAACCTCTAATCTTTTACCAGGAATAATTTAATACCAAACATTGCCACCTCCTCATCTATACCTATTCAGAAGATCATTGATTTGTGTGACAGCACATGTTGAACACATTAATTGAGCAGAGCATTCAGAGGTAACTGCAATCAAATGTTGAGACATCTGAAACTAGTTCTTCCTCCAGGTAGTCAATCCATGCCAATTTTTTATGATTCCTAGAGACTGAACTGTATCATGCTGCAGGGACAGGGGCAAAAAATAGTTCCTCCAGTGTCTCACTTTGGCAGATATACCAATGATTTTCTACTGAACCTTTTGCAGAAATGTATATAAAGCACAATGAATCATACCCAAAGCACTTGTCTCAATCAACGTCTTGACATGAGTTGATAGCCAAGTGACAAGGATGAGCTAAACCATCCCAAAATCTAGTTATGCTATCTGTTTATCTCTGGGCATTACTGTCTGCAAAGGAGATGAAATGAGATTGAGATAATTGGAAGTACAATTTTCAGGAAACAGTGGGGGTTGGAAATACAGTGCTTAATTATTTCAGATTGAAACAGACCACACAACTATCTGTGCCAAGCAGCTGTAATTAAAGTGATTTAAAATAGAGAGATGCTAGCTCCAAGTGTTGATTTTCAAATGAGTCTTTATACACACAAGAGTTACAGTCATCTATGAGATGCAGACCTACAGCTCTACTGAGGGGCTTGAGAGAAAATTACCACTGACTACATCCAACAAGCGTGATAATTTAAAAACAAACAAGCGAGCAAACACCCCAAACAAGCCACACTGCCGCCCCACAAATCTAAATGCATTCAGTGTGACACCGGGTACTTGCCTGCCACTTGCTTTCTCCCATTCTGAGGGACAAGCTTCAGACTAAATTGCCTGTATTTCAGACGAATTAAAANAAAAACCAAACCCAAAAAAAACACTCAAAAATTCAGACTTATAAATAGAATTTTATCCCAATAAGCAACGGGAAATCAGCCATCAGTACTAGTCTTGTTTTGGGCTACAGTCTCCCCTCTGCTTCGACAGACATATAAAGCTGACTAAATACAGATGAAGGTAGAACTTTACCCAAAAGCCTAAAGAAACATACATCAAGAATACACAGCACTGCAGCAACCCAGAACAATGTATTATTTTGTCACTGCTTTTCCCAAAGTTTTTCCTACCCTGGGAAAGCATCTCTCTCAATTCAACTCTACTCAATTCAAATCAAGGAGGTTTTAATTCTGAAATTTCATGAGCTTGTTCTCCTTTTTCTTGAATTGTCATGCAACAGCAGACATTCAGATCCACCTGAAGCTTTTGGTTAACTTTATCTTTTTAGCAAGAAGTTTAGTATGCACATGTATTTCTTTGATGTGAAAATTAAGAAGATATTTGCATGCATCACAAATCTGGTGTAGCTGCTTTACACGGGACACAGACGCAACCAAAATGACTCTGTTTGCTGATGAATCAGTGCTCGAGCAATGGGCCTTAAAAGTTAATTTATAATGGCTATCTGGGGAAAACTACTAGGCTATCAATACAGATGAGAAATCTGAATTAAAGAACATGAACGAAAGCAGCACTGAAACTTTTTCTCAGTATCTGCCTGATTATAAGAACTGCTATGAGCCGTCAGATTGCAAATCTGCAAAGTGAAACACTGTCTCTGATGCCGGCTACTAAGAAAAGGATCCTTTCACTTGCAGTTTTCTTTATAAGAGGCTTATTGAGTCAGGGACTGTAAATAGACTGTTGAATTAAATAACCAGTGATGAATGTATTCTGCAAGAATTCATCTCATTTTTCTTCTATATGCATACTTCTGGCATCCATAACATTAATTCATACACCTTATTACCACAGTTTATTCAGGTAGTACATGAAGAATAACTCCTCTTGCTGTTCTGTATCTGGCACCCAACTTCACAGCTGCTTCCCATTGTTCTTCAGTGTGCATTTTTATAGACCTCTAATTCCTACCATGACAGACAAAATTAAGAATCTTTGTCTGTTTAGTTTTTCCTCGTACATGAACTGTTCTGTATCCCTCAAAATCTGCAGTCCTTCCCCATACCACTTTGTTCTGTACTCTCCTTGCCTAGATAAAGCCTGTAGCCCTAACTCCCTTGTTTACATTTCGTAGCTAAATTCTCATCAATACAATCCAATCAGCAAGGGGTTTCAAGCAAATGTCAAGGAAGGATGTTAAGAAATTTTCCACTTTTCTAGGATTAGAAGAGCACAAATACACCTACAAATCTTTTTAGCATTTATAGTATTAATGAAATACCCTGCTGTTCCACATATAATCACAAATAGGAAAAATTATTCCTACAAAGTTTTCTTTCAAGGAAGATGTTTGTGTCACGCCCCTCTTTTCGTGCCTCCTAACCCTCTTTAATGACAGGATTTTTTTTTTCTTGTATTAAGGGCAAAGCTCATCTTTTGTTTTCTTGCCAAACAGAAAACCTAAGCTCTGGATACAAGGATATTGACTAAATTGGTCTTCATATAAGCAGCACTAAACAGCACCTAGAACAGAGGTAAGACCAGCCTCTACTTTATTCATCTCTTCCAACTACTGAATAACTTTCACCATAGTCACCATAGTACTTTTCCCATCTGTCCTGGCTTCAGCTAAGAGTTGATTTCCTTTCTAGTAAGTAGCATAGTGATGTGCTTTGACTTCAGTATGATGTTTTTACAATTGTTTTCATTTTGGTTTTATAACAGAAAAAAAAACACTGTTTTCAGCTGTTGCTAGGTAGTAGTTATATCTACACGAAATCAAGGACTGTTCAGCTTTCCACTGTTCTTCAGGTGCACAAGAAGCAGGGAGAGCACAGCCGGGACATCTGGCCCAGGCTAGTCAAAGGGATATTTCCTACCATAGAACCTCATTCTCTGGATATAACTGCGGGTGCTAGCCCCAAGGCAGGGGCACTATTCAGACACAGACTGGCCTTCAGGGTGATTCTTTTCTTTTGCACGTGGTGAGCAATTGCATTTATGCATTACTTGAATTATCATTATTCTCTTCCTTTGTCATCCTAGTAAACTGTCTTTACCTCAACACACATGGGCTGTTTTTTTTCTGTTCTCTCCCAAATCCCTTGCATGGGGAAGGAGTGAGTAAGCAGCTGCACGGAGTTTAGTTACCATCTGGAGTTAAACCACAAGATCATCCAAACACCATCCATGGCATAGGTCAGTCCAATTCAGATTTTACAAATTCTATATTGGATATATGTATAAAAACCAGATTGTAGACAAAACCAAATCCTTTATGTGAAGAATTGCTTGCTTTTGTTTTTAACACTTGTATCCATTGTCTGCTGTAACAAAAGCATTACAGCTGTCAAGTATTTCAAGAGAACATGTTTGATTTCAGGGGTTTCAGGGTTTTTTTGAGGGTGGAGACAGTGTTCTTAAAGGTAACCACTTCACTGAAGGCATTACATAATTGTATTCATCTTACCTTTAGGTGTATTCTCAGAGTGATCTCTCTCTGGCCCATCCATGATGTTTAGCTGTGAAATCTCCTCTGCACTTACTCTGAGCCAGGCATTATTGGGCATTTCCTGATCTTTTGAGGAAAAGGAATATTCCAGCTCACAAGGAGATTCAAAATTGCAGTCAAATACTGGAATATGGAAAAAAAAAAAAAAAAAAGGAGAGAACATACAAGGTTAATTTAACCCGGCTTCCTATGTGCTGGAAGGTTTTATACCTTAGCAAGTCAAGGCTGCTATTTTCTACAATGAGGAAGAATGATATGGAGGAAGTCCATAAACAGGCAAAACTATCTGAAACGGATCACACAGAGAATCTTTATGGAGGTACCAGTGCAGTGAAGTCCACAAGCCAGGAATTCCCCTTCAGGACAGATAAAAGGGCAACACAGGCTAAAGTGGAGAAAGATATCATCTCTACTGAAAGGGAAATAAATAGCTTAGTCAATTGACAAAACGGGACAGAAACCCATTCTGGGATGCTGGTTCAGATCCAAGCATGAACATTATTGTGCAAAGACTACTAAGATGTTTCACAGGCATGTTCCATCTCAATGAGCACAGGGTTCCACAAAGCAAGAAACATATCCTTGGCGTATGAGACATGCCAGCAGCCATAGGGACTGTACCCTGCAAAGCAACCTCCTGACCCCCTGGGTTTGAAACGCTTCACTGAGGCAGCAGAAGCTTGATCTGCTGCCACAGAACTTTAGCCTCCAGGCAACACAGCCGGCATCTGCCTCCAACACAGACATTTTTTTTGAGATGTTTTTCTTTCAGAAACCAATTACCCTGCTCGTGCAACTATGATTCACTTCCCAGTGTTCAACTTACTATCATATCATCATAATTCAAATTGCCTAACACAACATGCAGTGATAACCTACTTTTAATCATCAAGATCACTAAATTTTTTTGAATGCCTTGTATACATTTCTTTTGTTACCACAGTCAGCACTCAACACAATATTCAGTAACAGAAAGAAACTATTTCTGAACTCACTGTTTCTGAAAAGGCTAGATTCAATTGAAAAAGCAAAAAAAAAAATTTAAAAAAATCCATCTTTTCTCTAGAGTTTTGGTGGTGTGTTTTGGGTTCTTTTTTTGTTTTTGTTTTTTTTACACTGTGTACTGTCCTGCCATAGGTATGCAAATGGAAAACATAGTCCAAAATTACATTAGTTCAATTAACTATTTTTTTAAACTTCAATTACATTCTCTACTAAACATCTCATTTCTTCTTACCGTGCGGAGATTTATGTAGCTCAGCCTATTCTCCTGGCGATATAACATTTTCTAATCTGAAGGTTAATATTGTTGCCCTCTCACTACACTTTTCCCAGCTAATTTGACTTTTTAACAGTGAGCTGGAAAGAACAATCTACTTTTCCAGTTCATTTTTGATTTTCTTAATCAGGTGTTCTGTCATCCAGTCCGCAATGCTTCACAACACCCTGGAAACCACACAAAGTAATGAATCCTCATACACCACAAGCAGCAATAACAAGGATTATACACATTTCCTTAAATTTCAATGCACAAGTTGCTACACTCTTCAAGTCTCTGTGTTACCAATATACATTTCACCATACAGGAAGCACAGTTCAGTTTAGGCAACAGGAATCAGTGGATATATTCACACTATACTGTTTACAACTGCAGTATCATACCCAAACCTCAGACCACTTATTTCTAGTCCCTTAGATGTTCTTTAAAAAAAACAAACCACCATTTTTTTAACCCTATGAAGTGTTAATCTATTGCAACTTTGTATCAAAGCCCAAACAGACAAAAGAGCAGCCGAATACTCAAATACACCTTACAGAAGCTACATAGTCATTACTGTAGAGTTTGTTACTGGGAATTGAGTAGCATGTGCTTTAAGGCACTTAAAAAAAAGTGAGGGGAGACATACAGTTCACGCAAGGACATTTTTTGATGAAACCCACGGGATGACAGAAGGGAAGAAAAGCCCAGACCCAGTACAACATGTGGAATGAGCAGTCATTTCAGATCAACTATTTAATTCTTCGTGGGCTTCTCTATCAGTCTGTCATGATTTCATGAGCAGTTACTCCCTGCTTCCACTACTCTCTGATCCAGCTGCTGGGAACAGAAGCCTTTGTGCTCTCTTGCCCCAAGCCAAGAAGCCCTTCACAGATATCCACAAGGTGCTCTTGTTTTCCTCCTCCAGTCCTTGCCCCCTGACAGTCTGATAATGGTCCAATCAGGCCCTTGATAGCCATCTCAGCTCCCCTGTTCAGCCTCACTTTCTAGAGCCTCCTCCTCAAAAAAAGGAGCTATCAATCTGTTGTGGAGCCCTTAACACAGCAGGCCTCTGACCTACAACTGGGACAACTTAATTGGGATACGTGATTAAATAACAGCCATCACATTCAGTGTTATGACCCCTGCAGACAACTAAAGCTTCTGCCTGAAGGGGGGTAAGTAAGGCGAAAGGACAAGTAGCAGAATCATTTCTTTCCCTTGCAATGAATAGCCTACAGACCAGCAGAAACGATCTAACATGCCTGCCGCGGTCAAGCCTGCCGCGGCCTTTACCACAGGTTAGTCCTTGAAAGAGGAGGAGGCTACTTGGCTCATACATCTGAGACCTTCTGCAATTTAATAAGGACGTACCTGCACCTTTTACAGAACTTTTTTAGTCCCCCCACATCACTAGAATATCTGCAGTCTTTATAGGCTCTTATTTAAGTTAATCTCAGATAAGACACAATTTCAGCACTATTATCCTGTTAAGTACACAGAAATGTTCTGACACAGCACAGCACAAACACTCTGCAAACAGCATCCAGTCTTCCAAGCCAACATTAACTCCAACCCTTCAGCTGTCCGTGTTTCACAAAGTCCTTCACTATCGACAACATGATATAGTTTATAACAAAAGCATTCTATATGATACATGCATTTTTGTCCTGGTTGTGGCTAGGGTAGAGTTAATTTTCTTTCTAGCAGCCAGTGTGGTGCTGGGTTTGGGAGTCAGGATGGGAGCAGAGCTGATAACACACCGATAGTTTTAGCTGTTGGCAAGCCGTCAGGGACTTCCCAGTTGTTTATATTGCACTGCAAACGAGAAGCTTGGGGGGGGGGCACCCAGGAAGCTGAGCGGAGACAAAGCTGGGACCGGTGACCCAAACTGGCTAAAGGGGCTATTCCATGCCAATGACATCATGCTCAGCATAAACAGGAACTGGTGGGGAAGAAGCACACAGCTCCAGGACACACAGATTTGGGAACAATCCAGTTTCGTGTCAGCTCTGAGCTGTACAGTGCGAGCTGTGCGGTTCAGTGAGAAGCTGCATCCTGTATCACCAGTTGGTACATTGTACTATAACGTCCTGTCATTGTCATCTCTGCTGTCCCAGTAACCGTCCTTATCCCAACCCACAATGTTTGCTTTTTATTTTCTTTTCCCCACACCTTCAACCCCACTCCCACCACACACTCTTGGAGCAGCTACATGATGCTCAGCTCTCAGCTGGGACAAAACCATGACAATTTTTTTAACCGAGAAGCTGCTTGTAGTGTGGTAGCTGCTACAAGACCATAAAAACCACATTTGCAAACACAGAACCTCCACAATAACTGTTGCGTAAATTAGCTGCCTCTTTATAAAAAAAGGTCTTTCCCTTCCCCCCTTCCTCCCCGCATTTTTAACATGTTTAATGTGAGACCAAGTTTATGTTCCTCTTGCCCAGATAAATAAAGAAGTTGCATAGACAGTGGAAACTGAAAACTCTTCTCCCCTTTTCTGAAAAGCAGCAAGCACTGCAGAAAAGGTAATTAATTCTAACACAACTAACTGTGATTCTTTTTTAAACCTACTACCTATATAAATTTACTAGACACAGAACTTCAGGACTTTAATAGCATGCTAGCCAGTAAAGTGGGCTTTTTGTGATTTTTTATGGTCTTTTTAAAAAGATATCACAAAGATTTATATGCAGATTTATATGCATTTATGCCACAGCTATATTGACATTATAGATCCTAAATGCTCTATAGGAATGAAAATCCCAGCAAATTACAAGTCTCTTTTAAAAATACCCCAAACCTTGCCCAGAGAGATACAGAAGAGCTGATTTATTAGAAGTCTATTTCATCATTGTTGCACTTTTAAAGATGAAACCAAAAAAGTGATGCTTATAATCAAATTAAGGTAAATACCTACTTAAGAAGGGGTATAGAAAGCAATAATCTCAGTTTCTGGTATGTAAGAAGACAAAGGATTTTTACCATAGACTAAAAAGTAAATTAAGCTACTATCCAATTGAAAGAGACAGTGGAATCTTTGTGTGTGTTTGATGACATTAAAGTCTTGTGCTTCAATTTATTTATTTTTAATCAACATAGCTAACAGCAATGATCTGTGCACAAATAAATACCTGACAACTACATCTGTTTCAATTTTAAAAAATAGTTTTCTAATAAACAAATGACTTTAAATACTAGTATAAATAATATACCAATACACAGTAGTCTGCACAAAACATCCCTTTACATTGCTGCAGGACAGATTATGGATCATTTGCTTTTTGGATCATCTCAGATCATTTGTGTAACCACACATAAGAAACATGTCTTATTTAGAAAAAAATCTAATTTAGAGATAATAAGCCTATTTTTGTTAAGAAACTATTCTGATTATCCTTTCTTCAGCTGGTCAACAGTAGACTAGATTTGTTTTAAACCGTATCTTCCTTAACCACAAAAATCTTAACAACAGATTATTTCCTCTTACACTTCTCCTTTCTAGTTCCAGGTGTGTCTGATTTAAAAGGGTTCTTTTCACTCCTGATCTGCTCACTCTTGCAAATCACTCCTCTATTAATCTCAGCTGGTCATCCCTTTAAAAAGGCATGGTTACTTTCTGCACTACAACAATTAAGAGATCAGGTAGATGTCCTCTGTTCTTAGGAAGACCAGTTTAGAACTGTACATCCAAACTAACATTTCATCATCTTAAAGATGACTAATTTGTACTACATCTATAGACACAAACACACAACATAGAGATCACTTACACTGATCAAAAGGGGACCACAACCTCCCTCAAGCACACACCTCCTCCAGTGGCAACAATAGCAGCAGCAGCTAAAATATTCTTAGGCAGAGTACTTCTTTTATTCAAATATTGACAGATATTCCTTGTGGAGAAGACATAATTTAAATTGTATAGTAGAGATGTGCTCTGCTGAGTGAGCTTTAAGACCTCCATCAATACTCACTAACCTCTATTATACTCGTGTTATAAGGCCTATAAGCTTTTAATTTATGACAGGGAAATGACAAATTGATTTTCCAGTTATTAATCCTAGGGACAGAGCCAGTTCCTAAAGCCTTCCTCATTCCCTCTGGGTAGAAAAGGTCACAGGGCATTCAATACAAGGGTTTCGATTGCCTCATCAGGCCCTTCTGAACTTCCATCTGCCAATAAGGGGGTGCATATATGTGGTAACACAAAGAAACCTGCAGTGATAAGTATTTCTCTGCAAAAATGAAGCATAAATAGGAGATTGTGCTCTCTGGCTGCCGGCTCAGCAGCCTGCTGAATACCTTATAGAAGGCAGCACACCAAATGCAGTCCAGGCCCTTGGAAATGAGCATTGCCCAACTAGCACACAGAAGGGATGAAACTCCTTGCAAAAGGATGCCTGCTACTGCCTTCCCATCGTGCAGCCGGAGGTGCAGCAGCAATTGAAAATGAGCAAATCCACTACAGGATGGAAGGGCATGGAAAAAAAAAAAACAAACAACCCCCCAAGGGGAAAGGTGTCAGAGGTCCTGCAAAATAAAGAGGAAAAGCAAATGCAGGGTTTTAGTGCCTTGTTCCTGACTGGAAAAAAAAAAGGCTAAAAATATTCTCACCTTCCTTCCCTTACTCAAGGCTGGCTCATTTTAAATTAGAGCTAGACATGTGTATCCCTGCCAGGCATCCCAGGCCTTAGTACCCCCAGCAAACACCTGTGCCAACAGGTGCCTGGTCATTGGGCTGCTACTCCAGAAGCTGGCAAAGTGAGCAGCACAGCCTGAGCAGGGGGATGAGGTACTGAGGAGGCACTGGAGGAGCCCCATGGCACTGCCCCATGCTTTGGGGCCCATCCTGCACTATGCACCTCAGTCACATACAAATGAAGCTGCAAGAGCAGCAAGGCAGCACGCCAACCCCTCTCCCTGAGCTGAGAGCCAGCCTACGTTCATCAGGGACCGCGCCTTAATTTAAAACTAGTTAGAACGCTTAGCTCGCCATTCTGTGCCCATCCACCGCAGCAGCATGTCTCCGTGGCCTGTGCCCCAGCCTGGAGTGCCCGGCCAGGAAGCACTCTTCCCTCGGGGTGCAGTGTTTGGGAGCAGTCTGCCCCCCTCGGCACGACCCTCCGGCAGCTATTTTGGGACCCCACGGGCCGGACGAGGGGCATAGCTCTGGCCAAAGCCCCGAGCAGGGTGAGGCAGCCAGACCCTCACCTGGGGGACGGAAACGTTTCCTTCAGGCCGGCTGGGGTGTGGAGGAGGACAGTAAGGGTCCCATATGCTAGGCGAGAGCAGAGCCTTAGGCAGTCCCGCCCCACCGGCCTAAGAACCCCCGTGCTCTTGGAGGCGGCACCCTGCCCTTTATCAGCAGCTGCCCAGCGCCCCTTCCTACCTCCTCACAGGCTGCCCAGCCCCACCAGCTCACCGGCGGGACTGGGGTCGCGCACAGCCGGTCGGCGGCGACGCCGCAACCCCGCGCTTGACGGGGCGGCTGCGCAGGAGAGGACCTGGAGCCGCCACTCACAGGTGCCTCCGAGGGCTCCTCAAAGCTCGCCGCGGGTAAAGAAGAGTTGGACGCGGCCGGTTTCTCCCCGGCACCTGAGAGCGCTACGCCGTCGGGGGCTCGTCCCTTCCTTCGCCGCCCGCCTTGAAAGAGAAACGCCCGGGTTTCCCTCGGCAGGGGCTGCTCAGGTGGTGTTTCAGCCTCCTGCAGAAACAGAGCTCTGGAGGGAGCGGTTCCCCGCAGGAGGCGTGATTCCACGGGAAGAGGCCCGGGCGAGCGGCCCGCGGGAGCCCAGGGCTCTCATGCCAGAGGCGTTTGAAGGCGGCCTCTGGGGAGCCGAGCCGCAGCTGGATGGGCCACTGCTTAGAAAGAACGGCAATCACGTTTTTGTTAAGAGAATCTTTAAAATGACAGCACATCCTTTATACCCACTCAGCTCCTCGGCGTGCACCAGGGACTGAATCACCAAAATCTTTGACAGCTGCTTTGTTTAGTGGAAATCAAACCACAAAGAAGAGGGCCAGGGCTCCTTTATCAATTACAAGCACAGTCTGCCAAGACAACTCAGAGAGAAATGTGAGGAGGGGGAGTGGGGAGAACGACCAGCCACAGCTCTCGCTGTCATTCCTCCTGCTCTGAGAAGTGACAGAGCTCATCCTCTTTACAAGAAATACTTGTCCACCAAGTCTCCCCTGCGTGCAGCTAGAACAACAGGCATTTAGTGCCTTTCTAGTGCCAGTGTTGGCCAAAAGACTGAAGGACTGACTAATGGGGATCATTAGAAAACATGCTCCAGTTGGTGCACAACAGCGGTTGGGTGAACTGTCATATTTTGACAACTCATAGAAGGGACCTCTCACATGAAGTTCGAGGGATCTGTAGAGAAAATGAATACTTGAGAGACAGGGAGAAAGGACGTGTTGTCTTACTGTAGGTTATTTTATTATTGAAAAATGTAGAGCTGTCATTGGCACATTATCTGCAGATGAAAGAGGATATAAGGAAAAGAATAGCTTGAAAGAAAGCACAATTTTTTTCCTAATAGGATTTTTTTTTCTTGCTTAGCACAGAAAAGTTCTTCAGTTTCTTCAGTAGGCAGATACTGCTTTTCCTGTGATTTTCCTCCCCCTGGATTTCAGCACCATTGCACATGGCAAAAATATCATCTAATTTTGTTAAACAAGAATTCTTGTATATGCATACGGGGTCACAGCATCTGCTGGTTTATATGGTGCAATTCTATTAATCTGGTGCTAATAACTGCTGTTAATTGAAGTCCTGCCCTATTACATTCTTAACACTATTTCCAAAACAATGTTAGAGTACTTTCAAGTTTGCAAAAAGGATGTGTTTGAATTAAGGCTGTACATCACTTTTGCAATATCTTTGCTAAGAAGCCATTGATTCATTTTTCCTCTTGGACAAAGTGTTATTCTCCCCATTCTCCTTCTGACTTTATCTTGCCTTCCAGACGGGAACTTGTAAAAATTAGTTCTTATCCATGCATCTCACTACAGTATGCTGAGCCAAGTATCATGATAACTTTATCACTCTGAAGATGTCAGCACTAGTTAAATTTGTAGAATTTTAAAACCAGTAGTCATGGGAACCTAATTGTAACATGAATTCATCTGGCTGGTGCCCTCTTTCTCTCCCTCTTCCCTTTTATTTGATGTTCAGACTCACTGAGTTTTGTGTCAGCGGTATCTCTCTGGTACCCAAATCACATGAATGAAATGGCATTTTGAATGTATTCACATGAGTACTTATATTCAGCAACTTGCACACAACCTACCAGAGAAAAATTATTATCTGACACCTCATTGAGCAAGTGCCATGCTACTGAGCATCAAATACGCAGTGAGAATGATCCCAAATTATTCCACAGTAAAATTAGTCCAGCACAACTTTTTTTTTTTTTTTTTTTGTAGCAAACCCAATTAGGGAAATCATGAACTCATCACAGATGACGTTCCATTAGAAAGTGTTAAAAAAAAAACCACCAAAGCAACAACCCTGTCAAATTCATTTTCTGAAGACATAGAGCTGTTATTAATAAGTTGTTAATAGAGGCCTTGGATTATGCTTTTAGTAGCTATTAAATCAAAGCTGTGAATAATTATGCACTTGTGAAGGTATGTGCTCCTCCTCTGCTGAACACACCTTTTGCAGACATTTTTAAGCACACTGGTCATTTGGTAGCCAAATCTTCTATTTTCCCCTGAGTTTTAGTCCCAGTTCACTTTGGAATCCAAAACACGACTATTTCCTAAATCGGG